>PYHW01009778.1:2239054-2328054 GCA_013186435.1 Turdus rufiventris | reverse complement strand
TTTTTTTTTTTGGGGGGGGGGGGGTTGTTGTTGGTTTTTTTTGTTTGGTTGGTTTGGTTTGGTTTGGGTTTTTTGTTTGTTTGTTTTTTAATTGGGATTTTCCTTTCTATATTAAACCCAAGCATCCCCTCAGTGTTTCCTTGCTGCTGAGGAGCTCTGTCCCTCACTCACCTGGCCTCAGGTGACTCCCATGGATTTCTGAGGAGCAACCAGAGCTTCTGCAAGGAGCTGAGTCCCAGTTTCATGGCTCCAGTGAAGAGATTCTTTTTCAGATGGCTTCAGAGTGAAGAACCCACAGTCTGCTGATGGTATCCTGGAAAAATCCTCTTTTATCCCATTCTTTTTAGTCAGGACTAGTGAGGTGTTAAAGGTTTGAGATCTGAGATGGGAAGATGCTCAAGAGGGACAAAACTTCCCTGGGAACAGATTCCAGACCCAGCAACCAACCTCTGATGAAAGTTTTCCACCCTAAAAATGGATATTTTCAATTGTTGAAGGTAATAAAGTGAGCCTGGCACTGGGGCACACTCAGTCCCTGGGTGTTTCTCAGGCTTTTTCCCTTCTTGTTAATTTGAAATGTTCTTAGTGCTGCCAGTGAAATCCTTCATTTACCTTAATTAGACTTGCCTTGCATTTAATTGGATTATTAGCATTAACACTGGTTAGAATTGATAAAGCTGCAATTTAATTTTGGGAGAATGTGGACAAAAGGTGCATTAATTGGAATTTCTCTTGCCTGCCAGCAGCTCATGGATTCAGTGCTCTCCTGGAATTTTATTTTCCTTCTCTTTGGAGGAGTGGAATTCAAAACCTCTCTCTCAACAACAGAGAGCTGGGGGAGAGAGGGAAGGGATCTAGTGTGATTGGGAAATCTATAAAAATCTATAAATCACCAAAAACCCCGTGGATGGAGCAGGGGGCTCTGCGCTGGGCAGCAGGAGCTGCCCCTGGATCCCTGGCAGTGCCCAAGGCCAGGCTGGAGCAGCCTGGGACAGGGGGAGGTGTCCCTGCCATGGATGGGCTTTATGATTTTTCCCAACCCAAACCATCCTTTCATCCTATTTTCCAAAACGGAAGGGGCTCCCTGAAGGCAGTGGAGCAGAGAGATGAAATTCCTGGGGCTCCAAGGCTGCCAAAATTCCTCAAGGAACAACTCATGGAGGGGAAGAACCCTTGCTGGATTCCTCCTTCCTTCCTAACCCCATATTTTGTGTGTTGATGCACCAAATAAATTGGGAATTTCCATCAGCAGGGTCCTGGCAGGGATGTGCAGGGTAGCCAGGAGATGGTGAGCTGCAGTTTGTGTCCTCTCCTGGAGCATTCCTGGAGAATTCCTGGAGTATTCCTGGATCATTTCTGTAGAATTCCTGGCTAACATTCCTGTAGAATTCCTGGAGAATTCCTAGCTAACATTCCTGGAGAATTCCTGTAGAATTCCTGGATCATTCCTGTAGAATTCCTGGCTAACATTCCTGGATCATCGCTGTAGAATTCCTGGAGCATTCCTGGCTAACATTTCTGGATCATTCCTGTAGAATTCCTGGCTGACACACCTGGATCCCGGTGCTGCTGCAGGCAGGAGAGCCCCCAGGGCTGAGTTTTGCTGAGTTTTGGTATGCTGGAGCAGATGGGAGGGCAGGGAGGGAGATTCCAGAGCTGGGCTGTGCCAGTGACTCCCAGCCCCGCTCCCAACTCTGCTTTCCCGACCTTGAGCACTGGCAGTAAATTCCTAATCCCTGCAAAATCATTTATTTGGGACTGTTTAGCTCTAAACTTTTAACTGCTTAGCTCTCCTAAATCCACAAGCTCATTAGCTCTCTTCAGCTGCATTAATAATGATAATCTCTTTAATGGAAGCAACTCTGGCCAGGATTTACCTTCCCAAAAAAATCTCACTGAGTGGCAGTAAATACTCTTCTGCCCCCTAATTCTTCCCCAATTAACGGGGAGCTGATCAAGAGCTGCTCAGCCCCAAGCAGAGGCCAGGTCAGCCCCTGGTGGAAGCTTTTCCCAACACCTCATCTATTAGTGGCACTCTATATTAGGTGGTTTGTTTGTTTTAATTTTTTTTTCAGGGTTTTTTTGGTTTTGTTTTTACTCAGGATTGAATGTATGAGAGACAGATTTTTTTTTTTTGTTTGGACTTAGTTGTGTATTAATTTTTATTTAAAATACACAGAGTTTTGTAGTACTTTTAGCTAATAAGCTAAGAGCAAGAAAATGTTTGTGTATTTAGCTGGTTATAAGGATTTTTAAAGTTTATCTAATTGAAAAATTTATATTATTTATACTTTTGACTTAATAACTAAACAGTTGTGACTTGTACTGCAGTAATTTTATTTAACTAAAAACTACTACTTGAAATTATGAAGAAGGAACAAGAAGGAAGAAGAGTTTTTGTTTAAGAACTTTGATCTTGTTCTGTATTTGTTACTATATTTTAAAACTTTTAAACTTTTCCCTATGTGATATTGCACACTTTTATTTAAACTACACACCAGTGATTTTAACTTTATTACTTAAATGTGGAAGTTTTTTCTAAGGCTTCAAGTCAGAAGCAGTGTTGTTTTGAGGGTCAGTGTCAGAAAGTTTAAAGAAAGTTTAAAGAAAAAGAAAGTTGAAAAATTTTAGGCTTCAGGGTTTTAACACTCATCCTTCCCTGGAGTCGGAAGCAGTGGGGATTTTATCCTAAATGGGCCAGGCTGCTCTGGCTCTGCTGGAAATATCCCTGGGATGAAAGTTCCTGCTCCAGGAGTGTCTGCAGGATCCCAGCTGGGCTGGGCTCAGGTTTGCCTCATTAGAACTGGGTTTAATCTGCTCCTCCTTCCTAAGATCTCCCTTGGTTAACAGCTAAACAGCAGCAGCAACAACAAAAGAATAAGCAGCTTATCATTAATTTGCCATTCAAGGATTTTCCTTTCATCTCCAAGTTTTCTACATTTCACATTTTCTAGCACTTTTGTTGTCTGCATTCCCTTTTTTCTCTTTATAACACTCTGTCTTTTTAATGGCTGCTTTGATTTCTGTGCTTTGTGGAAGGGGTTTCCAGCCAAGCTTGGCTTTTGTGCCTGCAGCATCCCTGTTGTGGCTGCATCTTCCTGACACTCAGGAAAAATAACCCCAAACTTCCGTATCCTGCTCCAGGGTTCATCCACACCACACTGCATGATCCCATTCCTGCTGCTGGCTTTGGGGAATTCACCTTTGTGGAAGAACTCATCTATTTCTGAGTGAATTTGGAGAGGAAATCCAAAAGTCCAAATCAATATTGACCATCTTCCTGCTTTCCAGGCTTTCCATGGCTCCAGAGCAGGAATGTGGTGGTGGCACAGATCACACATTTTACCCTGATTCACTTCTTGCAGCAGCAGTGGGGATTTTCCTGGATAATTTGGGTCTCTCATTATCTCACACCATGATAAGGCTGCCCCAAACCTCCAGCCCATTCCTGCTCCACCACTGAGGAGTTTGGAGAGGGTTTAAAGGAAGCTGGACAAAATAGGATTGCACTTCCCAGCTGACAGCTTTTGATAAGAGCCCCAGTGCTGCGCCCTGCTCCTTTTGTTTGCCCTGGGACTTTTCTTGGATCCTGTTCAGCTTTGGGAAGCCCTGGCTGTGCTTCCTTCTGGCAGGTGCAGCCCAGGTGGGAAATCTGGAGCATCTTCAGCACCTTTTGTCCTTCTGGTGTCTAATAAATCATTTTGGAGGTTGCAAATGGCCATTTATATCACTCTGAAAAGGGGGAGGAGGGCAGGACAGGGGTAGAGGGAATTTGAGTGTCTGGCAGCAGCCAAAGTGGGGTAGAGGGACCCCAAACCGCCCCAATTTCTGTGAGGAAACAGCAGAGAAAAAGCTTTGTGTGTGCTCAGAGGGGTCGAGCAGCCTCCAGCACCTGTCCCAGCCTCCCCCCACCCCTGCCCTCTCTATATTTACCCAGGGGGAGCTTTCCAAGAATGGAAGTGGTAAGATAAAACCCCAGAGGGGCTAAAATTAGCCCTGGCTCCCCAGCCTGGTCCTGCCGTGGCATTTCAGCTGTGAGCTGGCCCCACACAGCCCCGTCCATCCCAGCTCTGCCAGATCCTCCCCTGCCCTGCTCATTTTGGGGTTCAAGCACGGCAGGACTCCCCATGGCACCCCCCTGGCCTCGGGTGCTCTGAGCATCCCCCACTCCCAGGTAAGGCGGCAGCACTGGGACCTGGGCGGGTGAGGACTGGGAGCCACAGGGACAAATCTGGGCTCTGCCACATCCTCTTCTTGGGGTCTGCAGGTGCTTGCACAGCTTCTGGCAGCTCAGAGGCTGACAAAACAGGGAGGGTGGGGTGCCCAGAGAAGCTGTAGCTGCCTCTGGATCCCTGGAAGTGTTTGGACATTAGGGTTTGGAGCAGCCTGGGACAGTGGAAGGTGTCCCTGCTGTGCAGGGATGGGATGAACTTTTCAGTTCCTTACCAAACCACACCATTTTGTGACTCTATGAATTGTGGTTTGGCCTCTGAGGAACCTCCCTGAGCTCCCCACACAAGGTCTCAGGCAGTGCCAGGACTCCCTTTGGAGGAGCTCTTTGTGTGTTCATGAAATGTTACAGCTGCTCTTCACTTTTCCACACAGTTTTCTTTGGGAATATAACAGGGAACAGAATTGTCCTTTTGGACTGGGATCCCATGAGGGTGGGGTGATCCCAAAGCTCCAGAGCTCATTCCAGGCATGTCCAATGAAGAGCAACAGCATTAGAATTTCCCACATTTCTGTATAAATTGGGCTAATTTATACAGGATATAAATTATGTACTTGTATTCTGTATTATGGGCTGGGTGGCAGCGCAGCAGAGCTTTGGTGCCCTCAGACTTGTCCCAGTGGCCCAGCTGTGCTGGTGGCCTTGCTGGGGTCCCCCTGGGCTGATGTCCCACCCGTGGGTGATGTGGGACAGGTCCCCCGTGATGGGCTCAGGTGCACAACGAGGCCAATTGCTCCTCAGCTAATTAACTGCGGCTCCTTTTGCTAATTAATTACTCCGTGCAGCTCATCCCAGGACAGGTCAGCCCCAGCTCTGCCTCCAGAGGAAACTCGAGGTGTTCCAGGGCAGCCAAGAACTTCCTGTGCCCATCCCGAGCGTTTCCAGCTGCTCAGGTGCCAGCCGGGACATCCCATTCCTGTCCCCTGCTGTCCCCTGAGGCCACATCCCGTGTTCAGAGCCCAGCGTGGCTGGCAGGGGTCAGCTTCACCCTTCCTTCCTCCAAACCCCTGACCAGAAACATCCCAGACCCTTCCTGCAGCCTTGAGCAGGCAGGAGGGAGGAAAACTCTGGAATTCTCACGCTGGCATCATTTTGGGAAGGGAGATGCTGGAAGGTGTTTGATGCCTAATCAAACAGATCACATTCACCTCATCCCTCAGGACTGGGGACAAAGGATGGAGGGACAAGACCCAGGGAATGCATCCCACTGTCAGAGGGCAGGGATGGATGGGATTTTGGGCAGGAATTCCTGTCTGGGAGGGTGGGGAGGGGCTGGGATGGAATTCCCAGAGCAGCTGTGGCTGCCTCTGGATCCCTGGAAGTGCCCAAGGCCAGGTTGGAACAGCCTGGAACAGTGGAAGGTGTCCCTGCCACGGCAGGGGTGGCACTGGATGAGCTTTAAGCTCCCTCCCAACCCAAATCATTCCATGATTCATAAAATCCTGACCCATGTACCCACCATAACACTGATCCCCATTCCCTTTCCTCACGTGGTGCCAGGGCCATGAGCACATCAGCAGCACCCTCATCAATGTTTGTCCATTTTTTGGAGAACCTTCCTTATGTTGAGTACAAACTTGCACTAAAACACACCTGTGGGTGCCAGGGACTGCTTCTAACCCAGGGTTGGTGCCGGTTCTGTATCCTGTAGATCTTTGGCCTCATCCTTTACCATGAAAGCACCACATGGAGCACAAAATGAGCCTCATGGACATCAACAAGATGTTCTCCCTGCTGCAGCCCAGGGAGGATGAGGAGGATAGTGAGGAGAGCGAGGAGCTGAGCCGGGCCGTGTGCCAGGACGACCACGAGACACTGGTCAGGCTCCTGTCCCAGGACAGGTACAAGAGGCTCATCAACCGCAGGAGCGGCTGGGGGGTCCCCAGCACCCCCCTGCGCCTGGCAGCCACCCGGGGCTGCCTCAGGAGCCTGCAGCTGCTGCTGGCCCACGGAGCCCAGGTGGACAGCCTGGATGTGAAGGCTCAGACCCCGCTCTTTGTGGCCGTCAGCAACGGGCACCGCGAGTGCGTGCAGGCGCTGCTGGAGCACGGTGCCAACCCCCTGGGCAGCATCTACAACAACTGCTCACCGCTGCTGCTGGCGGCCAGGGACGGCCACGTGGACATCCTGAGGCAGCTGCTGGAGCACGGGGCCCAGCCCAATGTGCAGGCCAGGCTGCCAGAGTGGGCGGCCAACTCGGTGTCCTGCTCGGGGCCGCTGTACCTGGCGGCCGCCTATGGGCACCTGGAGTGTTTCAGGCTGCTGCTGCTGCACGGGGCTGATCCTGACTACAACTGCACCGAGCAGGCTGTGCTGGCACAGATCCGTGAGCCCAAAACCCTGCTGGAGACATGCCTGAGGCATGGCTGCCACAGCGATTTCATCCGGCTGCTCATCGATTTCGGGGCCAACGTGTACCTGCCCAATGTGCCCGTGCATGGGGTGGCACCACGCAGTGAGGGGCTGGACCTGCTGCTGCAGGCCAGAGGTGAGCTGGCTGTGTGCCCCAGGGCTGGCATGGGGACAGCTTTGCTCTGATTTCCCCTTCCCAATAGCCAGGTTTTCCTTCAACCTTGGTTCCCCTTGTGGCATCAACTGGATGTGTGGGTTTGTGGCTGCCCCATTCCTGCCCCTGGATCCCTGGAAATGTCCAGGGTTTGGAGCATGTGTGGGTCTGTGGTGCCCCATCCCTGCCCCTGGATCCCTGGAGTGTCCAGGGTTTGGAGCAGCCTGGGATAGTGGGAGGTGTCCCTGCCCATGGAATGAGATGAACTAAAATTCCCTTCCCAACCTAAACCCTCCTGTGATTCCATGATTCCCTCAGCCTGGGTTTCCCCACACTTGTTGGGCTGCTGCTTTTCACCCTTGTTCTCATTTTTGCTGCTCAGTTTAGGCTCTCCTGTACTGCCCAAGTCTAAAATCCTGATAATCTAAAATAATCTAAAATTATTTCCATGTGGGGATGGAGGATTTCTCCTCAGCTCCTGTGGGAGCTTGTGCCTGAGCTTGTAGCCCCAGCCCCAGAACAGAGGTTGAGTTTTCATGGAATTTTTATAAGATCATGGAATGGTTTGGGTTGGGAGGGACTTTAAAAATCATTTTATTCCAACCCTGTTTGGTTTACTCAATCCATATCCCTTTCCTTTGGATAATGCTGGGTTGTAAGGCAGCAAGGTTGTATGTCTTGAATGTGACCATGTGATTTTCCTTCCACAGCTCATCCCAAATCCCTGCTGTCCCAATCCCGGCTGGCCATGAGGCGTCTCCTGAAGCAGCCCAGCCTCTCAGCTGGCCTTGCAGAACTGGAGATCCCCACAGTCCTGGCCAAATACCTGCAGCACCAGCCCTGATCCCAGCCTGCCCCCAGGGACACCCCAGTTAAAACCTGCTCCACCCCCTGGCAGTGGATCCCTGAAATCTGCCACCCCTGGAATTTGTGGTCACAAGTTCATTTTTGGTCATGAGGTATCTCCAGCAAGCCATGCCCATGTGGACAGGTGGGAAGGGACGGGAGAGAGAACAGGAGACCTCAGCTCCTGGCTGGCAGCAAAGCCAGGATGGAGCAGGATCTGATTCCCCTGGCTTTGCCTCAGGCCATTATTACCGAGGGATTTTACATCTTCAGCTGATTTTGGTTGGAGAAGGGGATAGGAAAGAGTGTGGAGGAATTCCTGGCTGTGAGGATGGGAATTCTTGCCTGGGAAGGTGGGGATGCCCTGGCATAGGGTACCAGAGCAGCTGTGGCTGCCCCTGGATCCCTGGAAGTGCCCAAGGCCAGGCTGGACATTGGGGTTTGGAGCAGCCTGGGGTGGTGAAAGGTGTCCCTGCCATGGCAGGGTGGCACTGGATGGGATTTGAGGTCCCTCATGATTCCACAATTCCCACAGAAGTTCCCAAGTGCCTCCTCCCCTTGGAGGAGCAGGACTGGAGCACAGGAGGGGCTGGGAGATGTGTCCAGAGTCCCAGCATCCCCCTCCTCTCCTGACCCTAAACATCTCTTCTCACCCCCAAAGTCCTTCATGGTGCGTCCAGAGGTCTTTTGTGATTGGGCAGGGTTGGGGTTTGAATTAAAACTGTTCTAATACTGGTATTAAACTGTTGTGGCTTGTCTGGTGACACATCCACGTCTGCCAGGATGGGAAGGGACGAGATGGGGAATTTCAGGCTGGAGTGGGACATCCAGCAGCACCTTTGTGTCCCTCCTTTTCTCCCACCTTGGACAGCGGGATCACCCTCAGTGGGGGCTGGAGGTGCCTTCCTGGCTCTTCCCACAGCCAGGAGCTGCTGGGGATCCCAGTGCTCCTTGGCAGCTCAGGGATTCTCTGCAGCATTTTTGGGATGCAGCACAAGGTGTGCCCTCCTGCCTGTGACATCCCAAAGGGACACTGTCAGCAGCTCCAGGGGTCAAACACAGGCACATCCCTGCAGGATTTATGGGCTCATGGCAGGGCTTTGGCGTCTATTAATCAGCATCTGTTAATTAATGAAGCTGTGGGGCCGCTCCCAAGGGGAGCATTGGGGCTTGGAGGCAGCCTGGACAAGGCTCCACAGGGAACAGTGACACTGGTGCCACTTCCCTTCAAGGAAGTGTCACGCACACAGTGTCACACAGTGTCACACACACAGTGTCACACACAGTGTCACATCCCTGATCCTGCAGTGTCACACACCCCGTGTCACACCCAGTGTCACACACACAGTGTCACACACCCCGTGTCCCACAGTGTCACACTCCCCGCAGTGTCACAGACGGGGCCAGGACACCCCCCCCATGCCCGTGACCCCGCGTGTCCCGCGGGTGTCGCCCCAAGGCCACGCCCCATATGAGACCACGCCCCGATACCGGTGCGATCACGCCCCCTTGTCAATCATCCCACGCTCTAAAGTGTGACCCGCCCTGAGGCCACGCCCACTCCGCCACCGGGACGGCCCGGGATCAATCCGGGCCACTGGGGCGGACCCCGCGGGACGGCCATGTGGGGACCCCGCGGGACAGCCATGTGGGGACACCGTGGGGACGACACCCCGTCACCCTGACCCCACCCTGTTCCACTGGCCCCAGTATGGAGACCGCGCCCTCTCTCACGCAGAGGCCCCGCCCCCCGAGGAGGCCCCGCCCAGCCCGTCACGCGGCGCCGCCCCTGTCGCCCGCGCCGGGCGGACCCGCGGCCCCGCGGCCCTCGCGCGGCCTGAGGGCAGGGCCGGGGCCGGGGGTCCCGGCGGAGCCCGGGGAGCCGCTGCCGCCGCCCCCGCCGGTAAGTGCTGGGCTCCGGGCCGGGCCTGGGGCCGCCGCTTCCCGCGCCCTCCGCGCCGCGTCCCCGCGGATGGGCCCGACCCTCCCCCACCGCCCCTCGCGTTTTCCCGGATCCTCCCGAAAGTTTGGGAGCGCGGCGAGGGGAGCGGGGAGGGCCGGGCTGGGGGAGCGGCCCCGTGCGGGGCCGGGGGTCCCTGAAGGTCCCCTGTGCTGCGTTTCATTGTTACGGTGCTGCTTTTTTGTTGCTTTTAAACCTTATTTTTCATGTTTTATCGCTCGCGGCTCTTTGCCCTCGCTGCCCTTTATTTCATTTTTAATATTTAATCTTTTATCGTTCTCCAGCCTGCCCTCCGCAGCACTGCCGGTGCTGACGTGGAGCTGGTGAGGAATGATTCCCAAAAGGAATTTTATAAATCCTGCCTCTCTCTCATGCCCTCCCCTGGCTGTTTTCCAGCAGCCCCTGTCCAGGTGCAGGTTTGGGGCCATTTCACCCCCAGTTTTCCTGCAGCCCTGTCCAGGTGCAGGTTTGGGGCCATTTCACTCCCAGTTTTCCAGCAGCCTCGCACATGTCCAGGTGTGGGCATTTCTCCCTCTATCCGGGTTTCTCCAGAGGCTTTGGAAGCACCTGGGACTCGTGGTGGGCTGTGGCAGAGCTGGAAAAGCCCAGTCTGCGGTGGCTGTGGCAGCTGGTTACGCCCCAGTGGGACAGGAGAACGTGAGGGGTTATCAGCAATTCCATAATTCCAGAATCATGGAATGGCTTGGGTTGGGAGGGACCTTAAAGCCCATCCGTGCTGAGGGCAGCGATGCCAGATCAATACAGAAGCAAAGCAACCCTGAGGAGTAAAAATAAACCTGGAATTTCGGTTTTGCTGTGGGGCTGCAGGAGCAGAGAGCATCGTTTGGATGTATTTTTAATTTGGGATCTCCGGCTAAACACCTCAGGAAGGTGTCCTGGCCTCCTGTCAGTCAAAGCTCACCCTGAGGCATTACAGCTTGGGAGCACATTAGGATTTTAATGCATTTAATTTCTCCAGGCTCACCTCTGCAAAAGAAACATCATTATAATTGTTTTATTTCTCCTGTTCCTGACAGCAAGCCAGGGTCAAATTTCAAACCTACCTCTCTGCTTCTGGGATAATCTGATCAGGGGGTTCATAGTGGGTGTTTTTAAGGCGATTCTGTCTCGCTGGACAGATTATTTTAAAAACAACTGAAATCTATTAAAGAAGCCAGGGTGGTAACCAGAGTGGTTTTTCCCTGGACACGTGCCTGGGCAGGGCTGTGTCCTGGTTTGGCCTCCCTCAGGATGCTCTTTGGAGCCTGGCGTGTGAGCTGGGATTTGGGAGGTGTTAGCTCTCACTTTAAGGTAGACAAACCTGATCACCCTGGAGACGAAAAATCTGGGAAGCTGCAGGGCTTGGAGCCAGGAGGTGCAGGGCTCAGACCTGCCTGTCCCCAGGGATTCTACCCAGTGGAGATGTGTGGTTTCCTGCTCTGGCAAACCGGTTCATTTAAGCGACATTTTGGATTTTGGAAGTGGAGGGAGAGCGTGGAGGAAGAGCTTGGAGGCTCCTCCAGCTGCTGATGGAGCACAGAGACCCCGGTGCCTGGAGCTGTGCTGCCATGTCCTCACCTCTGCCCTCTCCCTGTGCCTCAGGTCGGCGGTGATGCGTCCATCCCTGCTCCCGGAGCTCCGCGCTCCCAAAGCCGCCGCTTCCAGCTAGATCCCAGCCCGGCTAGCTGCCATGGAAACGGGCAGCCCGGAGGAGCGGGACGGAGGGGACCAGCGGCGGCAGGAGGGCGGGGACGCCCCTCCCGACAGCGCCAATGGCTCCGTGATGGCAGCGGAGCCGCAGCAGCCGCCCCCCGGCAAGCTGAGGAAGACGGCCTTCAAACTGTTCGGGGGCAAGCGCAGCATCTGCACCCTGCCCAGCTTCTTCGGCGGCCGCGGCAAGAAGGGGCTCAGCAAGTGCAAGACCCACGATGGGCTGAGCAGCGCTGCCTGTGACAAGGGCGGGGGCGCACGGCCGGATAGCCCCTCGGAGAGCAGCAGGGATGGGCAGCACGGAGCCCTGCCCAGCTCCCGCAGCGCCCAGCTGGCCACCGACACCAGCACCAGGGGGGATGTGGGCCAGCAGGACAGCTCTCCCCCCGGGAGCATGGAGGGCTGTGACAAAAAGCCCAGCGGGGAGAAATCCTCTTTCCCCAGACCCAAAAAAGGGCTGAAAGGGTTTTTTAACAGCATCCGGCGGCACAGGAAGAGCAAGGCTGCCGAGAGTGAGAAGGCAGAGCTCCCCGAGTGGACCGGGGACACGGAGGAGGCCGGGAATGCTCCTGCAGTGGGAGCGGAGAGCCAAGGGGCTGTGGAGGGCAGGGGAGCAGGGCCAGACCCTGAGGCCATGGCCTGCCCAGGGGGTGACTCCAGCTGTGGTGAGGCCACCGAGCCCACGGGCGCCGTGGGCGATGGAGGCAGCTCTGAGGGTGACACAATGGCCGTGCCAGGGAACGGGGATGTTCCAGATGCAAAACCAGAGGTTGAGGCTGCTGCCTGCGCCGAGTTTGACTGCGAGAGTTTGCTGCTAGCCTTCCACCCTGACTTCATGGACAACGAGCCTCCCTGCCTGCACTCCGGGGACCTGCTGAGCCTCATGCTGGGGGATGTCACCTCCCTGAAGAGCTTCGACTCCCTGACGGGGTGCGGGGACGACATCGCCGAGCCCGACATCGCCGAGAGCAGCATCTCGGTGGAGCGCAGCCGCGACGCCGCCAAACGCAGCTCCTGCCTCGTCACCTACCAGGGTGGTGGTGAGGAGATGGCCATCCCTGAGGAGGCTGAGGACTACCTGCACCAGGTGTGGGACAGCAGCGTGCCAGGGGACAGCAGCTACGGGGCTCAGGTGTCCAGCAGCAGCCTGGAGACACACGCCTCGCATGAGGCTGACGCCCACCCCTACATGGGGGATGCCATGGATGGTGTTGATCTCCTGACGCCCCAGAGCGACCAGCAGGAATCTGCCCCAAACAGTGATGAGGGGTATTACGACTCCACCACGCCAGGGCCGGACGACGAGGCTGGAGAGGAGCTCAAGAAGGACAGACTGCCCCGGGACAGCTACAGTGGCGATGCACTTTACGAGTTTGACGCCCTGATGAGCCCCTCTCATGGGGAGGAATCCCTGTTTGACGGCAAAGTCCCACGCCAGGGCATCTTCAGCTACTTCATGGACTTCTGCCTCCCTGCAGAGAAGAGCCTGATCCAGCAGATGATGGATCAGAAAAGAGGGCTGATGGAAACTGAGGAAGAAGGGCTTTCAGCCATTCAGAAAGAGCTGCTGTACTGGGAGCTGCAGAGGGAGCCCGTCCTGAAACGCCTGGCTATCCCCAGCAAGGAGAAGTGTCCCCGGGAAAAGCAATGCATCGAATGTAAAAGCAGAGCAGCCAGCTCCACTGGCAAGGGTCAGAGTGGCCTTGGGAGTGAGCAGGTGGCCTCACACACCCTGAGCCGGGCTGTCAATGGTGGGGTTGCAGTGGCCAGGGCTGAAAATCCAGAGTGGAGGGATTTCCCAGGGTCTCTGTGTCCTGAAAACTGTTACAACAGCCAGAAAGGCCCCGGGAATTGCCTTATTCAGCTCACAAAGAACACGCCGGGGTTCGATGCAGACCTGGACTGTGGGATGTTTGGGGACTCCATCCACGGCAGCGTGGCCCCAACCAAGGCAGGGATGTTCCCTGGGTTCAGGCTCCCGGAGCAGGAGCACGGTGGAGCAGAGCCCAGCCCTGGTGAGCCTCAGGTGGGCAGCGAGCCCGAGCACGCCGTGAACTTCTCACAGGCTCTGGTGGAGTTCGCCAGCAGCGGGACCCTCTTCTCCAGCCTCTCCGAGAGCCTGGGGAGCTCCGCCTCCAGCTCGTCCTTCACCCAGAACCTCCCCGTTCTCCCCACCATGGTCACCTTCGACGTGGTGGACGTGGAGCAGGACGGGGAGGGGGAGTGCGAGCAGCACCCGGAGCTGACGGCGGGCGAGGACATCGCCGAGGCCTTCGACGATGGCTACGGACAGAAAGAGTCCTTGGCTGAATGTGACGAGAGAATGTCCCCGGGCTTCTCCCCGGGCTCCTTCCAGAGCTGCAACTGGGGTGTGGCCAGCCTGCCCCGCCACCTGCGCCTGCACGGCCTGAGCCCCTCCATGCCCGCGCCGCTCTCCGTGGACCGGAGGAGCCGCTCGCTGGACACCGAGAGCCTGGAGTTCGAGCTGGCCGAGCCGCAGGGCCCCCAGCCCTGCCGCCTCTGGGCCCGGCGTGAGGCTGCCAGGAAAGACTCTGGCGGAGCCAGGAGGAGCAGGAGCAAGGAGGAGGGCGAGCTGCTGGCTCCCGAGGGTGGCTTGAGCTGGCAGCTCCAGCACGGCACCGACACAGCTCCCGGCGGCGGGGAGCTCTGGGGCTTCGCTCCGGCCGGAGCCGTGGAGAGCATCTGGGAGCCTCCAGAGCCAGCAGACAGCGCGTCCCCTTTCCTGCCCCTCTCCCGGGGTGGCATCGGGGAGGCTGCGGAGAGGCGGCCCCAAGAGGCAGAGCTGAGCAGGCTCCCGCTCCGCCCCTCCAACCTCCCCCTGCAGCCCGAGGCCAGGCGGGCCGGCTCCTACCGCTACCACGGGGATGTCCCCAAGCTGTCGCGTTTGTTACCCCTGGGAGAAGCGGGGCTGCCCCCGAGCTTTGGCTTCGCCTGCTCCCCGGAGCACCGTGCCAAGGGCAAACCCGTGGGCATCGCCCAGGGCGTGCCACAGCACCCTGGGGACAGCGCTGGGGACACCGAGAGCCCAGAGCCCCTCAAGGGCAGGGCCACCCCCGGGCACGGCGGCTGCCGTGGCACCGTGTGCAGTGTCACTGACGCTGAGTAGTGCAGGAATATCACAGTGTCACCGTGTCACCAAGCTGTGGGGCTGCAGGAATGTTACCGTGTCACCGAGGCTGAGAATCTACAGGAATGTCACATGTCACCCAGCCCAGGGGCTGCAGGAATGACATCCAGGCTGAGCATCTGCAAGAATGTCACTGTGTCACCAAGCCAAGGGGATGCAGCAATGTCACCCAGGCTGAGTATCTGCAAGAATGTCACTGTGTCACCAAGCCAAGGGGATGCAGCAATGTCACCATGTCACCATGCTAAGTCTACTCTGGGCAGTAAAAGGGGCAAAGGGAAGGAGAAAGGCTGGAGCAGTTTGTGGGGGGGACTTGAGTCTGAGCTGGGCTGATGCTCCTCTCCTGCAGCCATCTGTGGCCTTGCCCCTGTGGATGCTCCAGTGGGGGTTTGGAGCTGCCTCCAGGATCCCTTCATCACCACTGAGGCACTTTGTGGTTTTCCAGCCCTCTCCAGCACCGAGTGCAGCAACAGAAGCTGGGGATGGACCTGGTGCTGGTGTGGCAGCTTGGGGATTGTGCAGGACTGGCGCTGGGGGAACAGACTTTTGAAGGAAATGGGGCTGTTTTCCTCTTCTAGGTGAAATGTTTTGGTTCAGACTCATTTTGAATGTCTTCCACCCTGGGCTCAGTGTGGGGAGCTGGGAGGAAGGGAGCTGCTCCTTCCACAATGGGGAAGAGGCAGCTGGAAAGGGGAACTTGCAGCAACATTTTTATTTATTTGATTTGTCCTTGCCCCCGAATCAAAGCAGGAGCTTTTGTGTGCGTGCTGATAACGTCCTCCAGGTTTAGTTTCAGTTTGCTCAGAGAGATGTGCTGTCCATGGTGTCCCTTTGAAGAACAAAGTGTTGGTACCTTCTTTGTTGTGGTCTTTTTCACGGTGCAGAATTCTTGGTGGAAACCTTTCCCATGCTTTGTCCTGGGCTCCTGGCCTCTCCAGGGCCATGGGGACAGGGGTGAGGCCTTTGAAATAAGCTAAATTTGCATCATGCCTGTAGCTGTGAAGTGGCAGATGCTCTTACTTTCTCAAAAGGAAGCTTTGTGGCTTTTTAATTTAATTTTGTTCTTTTTTTATGGTTATTTTCTTTGCATAAACCCACAGGAGGAAAGTTTTGTGTTCCTTGGAATTTGGGATGGACCACAGCTACATTGGGCTTCACTCCTCCTGACTGGAGGGAACAAAAAAGCTGGAAGCTGCTGGAGGTTTGGGATTTTTTGCCTTTTTGAAGGAATGTGGAAGAGGGACACAGGCTGAGGGGACAGATTTTTGTCTGGGGTGTCCTGTGAGCTCTGTTGAAGGCTCCTGGTTCCCTCTGTGATCCCAAACCCCCTCAGCTCTGATCCAAACCCCAATCTATGACACAAAGCTGCTTCCCTGTCCTGTCCAAGCTCTGTGTTCTGATTTAATTCCATTCCCAGTGATTTTTGTTTCCCCCCACCTCATTGCCCTTTCTCTATTTTTCTTTGCAGCAGAGTTTGTAGCATTCAAAAAAATAATCCCAAAGTGGAAATAACCGGAGTTTTACCACATTTGTGGAGTGAAGGATGGCTCTGCCTGGGCCAGACTCGATTTTCCTGCTGAGTCCTGCCCTGCTGGGTCACCCTCCTGCTGCTCTCCTGCTCCACATGGATGTGGCTGCCTGCCATCTCTGCATTTCCAGGCACAAGGAGCTGGTTTTGGGTTTGATGGGGTTTTTCCCCCAAGCAAAATGAGATTTTGATATTCCTTTTGAGAAGAGATTCTTTCTGCCCTGCCCTTGGATATCTGGGAAGGAGCAGGGAGAGGCAGGGCCAGGCTGAGTTCAGCCTCTCTGTGATGTGATCAGAGCAGCTCCATCTATGCATCCACGGGCTCAAACCTGAATTTTTCCATATTTTCCTGGCAGCCCTGCTGCAAGGAGTTCCACAGGAACCTGCTGTGCCATTCTCCCTCATCCCTCTGGGACAGCAGAGAGGATTTCCTGGGACACACCTGGGACTGCCAACCCAGAGAGGAGAAGTGGTGAGCCAGGGCAAGGTAGGAGAACACTGGGAGGTTTTCTCCCCTCATTAGCACAGCTGCTAATTTGGATATCCCTCCCTGGGCGCTCTGTGCCCATCTCACCCCACTCCCTGCACACAAACCAGGGGCACACCCTGTTGGGGACACCACAGGGACATTGTCACCTCCTCACACCCCTGGCTGGGTTCAGTCCCTGTTTTATTTCCTTTCAGCATCTCACCAAAGGCATCTGGGGGGTTCCAGGCTCTGGAGTTTTGTTCAGCCAAAGTCCTGCTGAGGGCTGGGAATGTCTGGGGGCTGAATGAATGTTCCATGATGTCTGTAGGATCCTGGGCTTGGGTGCAGCCTAGGTGGGGAGGTTCAGGGGGAGCAATGCAGCCAAGGCTTGAGAATCTGACTTTATACCAAAGGTTTCTCCTCTTGATTTGATGGGAATTCAATGAGGCAAATATCTCTGGAATTCAAATGAGTTTTCCTAATGCAGTTCATTGGATTATTGGCAGATTCTGCCCCATTAACCCAAAGAAATGGGAATTTCCAGTGCAGTAATTCAGCCTGTAAATGATCTCTGCAGTAGGGATTGGATTTCACTGCCTGCTGAGCCACCCTTCCCAAAAACCCCACTCGGGATCCATGGGAACAAAGCTGGGCTGGAGCTGGCTCAGTCCAACACTGCCTTACCTGAGGAGTTCACATTGGGGGTGCTCTCTGAAAAGGGCTTCCCAAGCAGAAACCAGTCAGAAATAACAGAATGTCCTACCAAAATATTGAGGGAAAACTCGAGGAATTTGCCTGTCCCTTGCAGGGAAGGTGTTGCCTGAAGTGAGGGATGGGGCTGTGAAGTTGAGATGGAACCACTGCCCTTGGGGTCAGTACCAAGAGGTTCTGTGTTGCATTCTGGGGACTTGGGGCTTTTCTTTGGTTTGTTTGTTTTTATACACATAAGAAAACGGTCGGTTTTTCTCTATTTTTATATAGTTTTGCATTTTATAATCACGGGGAAATTTTACAGATTGTTCTTTTACTCGTGTGTCTTGTCTTTCCACGTGGTGTGGTTTGCTTTTCCCATGGAGAAAAGGCCATTCCTGCTGCCTGGATCCCACCCTGCTCTCTGGAAATGTGCTGGGGCCTCTTCCCAGCCCCCCAGCTCCTCACCAACAAACTTTGCACACACCTGAGACATCCTTAACCCTCCTCTGTCACACCCAGCTGTCCCTTCTTTGCTTTTCAGTGTTGTTTTTAATCTCAATTTGTGGATTTTCGGTGATTTGTCCCTGCAAGTGTTGTAAAAAGCCCACAGGTTTCAGCTGAGGCTTTCCCTGCTGTCTGCTGATGTTATTTGATCTAAAATCGGGGCTTTTCTTTAATTCCTGTGCAGGAGATGCTGTTGGCTGGTGGATGGAGATGCTCTTGGACAGGTTTCCTCTCCCCTTGGTTGGCTTGGGAGCTGGGATTTCACCCTGGTGCCTGAGGATTGCTCCTTAAATAATCCTGGGATGAGCAGGACTCCTCATCTCCTCTTCCTCCTCCTCCTCCCTGCTTCAGGGAGCTCCAGCCCTGTGCTCTGCATCACCAAAACATCTCCCTGCAATGGCACTGCCTTGAACTTGGGGATCAGAGGAGAGCAGAGCTTCTGCAATGTTAAAATCCACCCCAAAGCAGATTTCCCCCCAGCAGAGGTGGCAATTCTCACTGATTTGGCTCTGCATAGATTTTTTTTTTTGTCTTTTAATTAATAACTTGTCACCTGATGGTGCTTTTAAAAGTTTTTCTGCATTGGGTTTGCCCCATTCCCCACAAGGATGGACAGGAAGGTTTCTCACTGAACATTCCTGGGGCACTCAGACCCAACTTTCACATTCCCTCTGCCCTGGAATTCTGGACTCCCTCCTCTCCAGTTTGAGTGACCCCAAAGCTCCATTTGGGTGAAGGGAGAAATTCAAATCCCAAAAAGCTCTCAGTTGTAAGGAAATAAGGAGTTGTCCTTGGCTGCCCATCCTGCTGCCAGGATTTGAATTTGGGATTTCTTTTTTTTTTGTTTTGTTTTGGGGTTTTTTTGTTTCCTTCCTGGTCTCATTGCTACTAGTCCTTTCAAGTTTTTAATGTATTGATTGTGTTTTAAAATGAATGTTCCTTTCACTGAATTCTAATGAATAAACTGCAGATTTTTAGAGAACATTGGATTTCACTGGTGGTTTGATGTTTTCATGCTTATTTTATCCTTGATTTAATGTTTTTCTTTCCCTTCCTCTCCTGTCTGTTGGTTATTTGCCAGTGAGGTGGAATTTTCCATGGGACAAGGCAAGAGATACCCTTTGGAACAGGATAAAGCTCCTCAAACCCTCATGAAATGAACCCTGGAAAATATCCATCCCTGCAGGCTGCAGAGGCAGATTTTCCCTCTCTGGGCTCCACCAGTGCCAGGGAGCAGAGATTCCCTGGCTGGGACATCCCTGGGATGGCACAGGAGGGCTGGGAGGGATGATTTTCTCTGGATCCTGCTGGATGTGTTCCTCAAGTGCCTCCCAGGATTTCCAAACACATTGGAACACTCAGTTCATTACTTAGAAGGTGTTTGTGTGTCTATGTCACTTTTTTTTTACAGAGGTTTACATTTTTTGGGTGGATTTTTATAAGATAGACTTTTTATTTCTCATTTATGGGATTTATTTCTCATTTTATGGGATAGACTTTATTTCTCATAAGTACCACTTGTTTTTTTTTATAAAACTAGATTGCCATGAAACTAAATTTTATTCTTAGAAATTTTTCTTATGGGAACTGAACAGGCTAGCTGAGCTAGGCCTGGTTTTATGAAGGATTTGTTTTATAAGGTTTTACCTGTATGGTGATGGGGACAGCAGCTCTTGGGATGGCCCAGCCCACTGGGAACTCTTCAAACCCTCAGCTCTAATTGCCTCCTTGTAGACGCAAATTGACAATTTGCTGCAGACAAATTCCTGCTGACAAACCCTGCCTGCAAGTCGCTGATCATCACAGGAATGCATCTCACACTTTGAAGTGTTGCTTTTTTTCCCCCCTTTTTTCTCCAAAGTGATTTGAAAAGTGCTGACACAAGAACTTTGGGTTTGTGGCACTGGCAGGGTCCTCAGGCTGCTGTGCCCAGAGATGGCTCTGGCATGACCTGGTCACCTTTGTGTCACCTGTCACCCCTGGGCCAGTTGCTTAAGTTCCTTCTTTCTATGGATCAAGTGGAGCTTGTCCATCGCAAATCCCATCCCATCCCCACCTGATTTTATGGGGTCAGTTCCCAACTAGTGGCTGGGATTCCTGTCCTGGGGTGTCTGAGACACCTGGCCTGTGCTTCCTGTCCTGGGATAACTGGGACTCCTGTCTGGGACACACATCCTGGGGACACAGCAATGCCCCCTACTCACCGGTTTTGGGGGTCCCTGGGTCCCCCCCAGCTCCACCCTAAGGCCCAGCCCCCCCAGGGCAGCCACATCCCCACAGTCACTCTGTGCTGCAGGATTATTTCTAATCCTTCTATTTTTAGAACAATGCTGAAATCTGTTTAATGCTGGAGGGATTTGGGGAAGAAGAAGACAAAGGAAGAAGAACAGTTATCTTCCTGATGCAGGGGCTGTCAGTGAAGGGGTTTGGTGGGGGAGATTTATTTTGTTTTTTTGGAAGGGTGTCTTGCTGAGTTATATTTGTCTATCAGAAGGGAGGAGGGAAGGAAGAATTGAGCCGGATGGAAAAGCTCTGAGGGGTTGTCCTGGCTGTTCTGGGCATGGAAAATTTCCCAGCAGCTATAGCAGCAGGACCAGGTCATCCTGCTCCCCAAAATCTGGAGCTGGCCAGGCTTTCCCCAGGCAGGAGCAGCTGCAGAGCTCAGAGCAGTCTGTGCATGGACAGGAGCAGGGGAGCCCAGGAGAGCTCAGCTTTTGGGAATATCCTTTGGGAACACCGACGGGAGGGGCTGCAGGAGCTGGGGACCATCCCCTGCCCACCCTGAAGGGCCCTGAATCCCAAATCCCAGCTCTGGGCGGGGGTTGCATCCACCTCTGGGGAATTTTGGGCCAGTTTTGGTGCTGGGCTGACCTCTAAGGGAGAGCTCTGTTATTGCAGCTCTTGGAATCCCAGCATCTCAGAAGGGTTTGGATCAGAAAGAATTCAAAGCTCATCCATGGGCAGGGACTCCCTCCCCTGTCCCAGGCTGCTCCAATCCCAATGTCCAGCCTAGCCTTGGGCACTGCCAGGGATCCTGGGGCAGCCACAGCTGCTCTGGGCACCCTGTGCCAGGGCCTCACACCCTCCAGGGAACAATCCCTCCAATTTGGAGCCAGCAGCCCAGAGCAGCCTCAGCACAGACCCAGAAGCACATTTAAGCCCAGTCTAGGAGCACATTTAAGCCCAGCCTAGCTCTCCAGCCCTCCCTGATCCCCATGGATGAGTTGATTCCCTTGTGTGAATCTGCCTCATCATTTGTGATGTCACCTGCTTTTCCTGGGCCACCTTCCCTGTCCTGCTCAGGTACCCTGGAGCCATCCTTGCTGCCCTCCCGTGTCCCTTGGTGTCACCTCTGCTGCCCTCAGATGTCCCCAGAGGCCCCTGGGGGTGTCCTGGAGCCAGGCCAGGCATGGGGATGTCACAAAGGCAGGGTGCCAGGGACAACCCAAGCCTGGCTCTGTTCCTGTGCCAGGAGCTGGCTGAGGAAGGCTCCCTCCTCTTCCTCATGCTTTGGAAAAGCACAGGAAGCATTCCCAGGCATTTCCTAGCATCTCCCAAAGGTGGGCAGTGATTTTCCACCACCCTTTCCCTGCTTCCCTCTGCTCCCTGTGGGATTACTCCTTCAGTCACTTTTCACAAGTTTGGCTCTGCTCTGATTTTGTTTTTTATTTCTCTTTGGGAATACCCCACCCACCACAGAGGGGCTTTGGAACTTTCTGGAGCTGTGCCTGGGATAAATCCCACTGGGATCAATCCCACCAGACCCAATCCCACCTGTGTGTCCATGCTGAGGGCTGGGTGCTGGGAAGAGCTGGTGTTTCCTCCCACACAACCCCACAAAACCAGGTGAGATTGGGTAGAGCTCCTGTGGCAATTCCCACAAGTCTGGGGACCTTCCTCCTCTTGCTGCTGCTGCTGTGACGTGTGAGGCTGTTCCAGCTTTGATCCAGAGGTTTGTTCTGTTTGATCTGAGCTGTTTGATCTGATTCCTCCCCCCACACTCTGCTGCAGCTTTCCCTGTGTTTTTGTGCAGCCCAGGGAAGTTATTCCGTGTGCATGTTAACATTGCCAAGGATGTGCTGTTATCTCCCATCTCCTTTTTGGATAAACTATTTGTTTATGATAATAAGATGCCTCTTGGTGTAAAACCAGGGGGAAAAAGTAAAATCTGGAAGTGAGCCAGGCCCAGGGAAGGAGGAGTGCTGCTTTCTGTTGTTGTTTCTTCCAAAACACCCCCAAGAGCCAGTCAAAAACAGAAACCTCCCTGGCGTGTGCCTGTGGATTTTCATCGAGGTGACACTTGGAGCTGGGAAGTGCCAATGTTTGAGTGCCTGCAGCAAAGCTGGGTCTTGCTGCTCCTGTTGCACATCCCAAATGTGGATCCTGCCCTCGTGGGGTGTTGGTTCTGCTGGGCGGCTCTGTGCTCAGGTGCCTTGGGGAGGATGGCACAGCTCCCACCTGCCCCAGCTCCCTCTGGGGGTGGGGTTGTGGCACTTTGCTGAGCTCCATTTGAGAAAGTCCCCCAGTTTTGACCCAAAGCAGCACAGGTCAGGTGTTTCTGAAGGCTGGAGCAAACTGCAGCTCTGCAGGGCCCTTCCCTGGCTGGAACAAGGATGGATTTGGGATCAGGGCACCGTGCCCAGGGTATTTCACTGGCACACCTCAGTCAGCCTCTATGCAGAGCTTGTTTTCTTCTTCTTGAATCCTCTTCGACCCCTGGTTACCCTGGGAATGTTTCTTGCTTTCACACAGCATCCTCAGCTCCTTGTTTTGGGAGTTTTGAGGCTCATGAGTGACCTGGAAGGAGAAGATTGGGTGGATCTGTTGGTTCATCCAGGGGAAGATTCACCTCTGCTTTTCCAAACAAAAACTGCCCTACAATTTTCTGGGATCTGGGTCTAGGGGGACACTGAGCTCTGTGGAGCAGGACAGCTGCAGTGGCCACAAAACAGAGGCTGTGACCAGGAATTTTTGGGAGCTGCCTGATATTTGGACATGACACAACAGCAGGGAATTGTGAAGCCAACGTTCCTCAAGGGTGTTATTTGTGCCTCAACGCGTGTCAGTCACCACAGCTCCACAGTGGGGGGGTGGGGCTGGATCTCCCTCGGGGATGGGATTTGTGGATGGGGTGAGATTTATGGGATGGGGTGGCACAACCACCCTGCTGGATGAGGGAGCTCCATCCATCACCTGCAGCCACCCCAGATGCTCCTGGAGCAGCTCAGCACTTCCCTTCCGGTGTGTCCCCGGTGGCGGTGCCCGGTGTGTGTCCCCGTGGCTGTGCCGGGCTTCCAGCGCTGCTCCAGAGGCACAGCGTGACTCAGGCTGCAGAAATGTGCCCAGGGCTGCTCCCGGCTCCTGCCTTTGGAGCCCGTGCCCATCTCCAGCGGGCACGCTGGGACTGGTCCGGGCAGAGCTGCTGAACTGAGTTAACGATTTGGCACCCCCGGCTCTAGGGGCTCCTGTTCGGGCTCTCCCCGCTGCTTCCAGCTCCAAAGCCCAGCCTGGCTCAGGGGGTGATCCCAAAAATGCCATCCCCTGTGGCTGGAGGCTTCGGGATGAGCTGTGGCAGGAGGGTGTCCCTGGAGAAATGCGTCCTCGCAGGGAGGACACCAAAGGATGGACATGCAGGTGGGAAATGGGGATTTGGGTCCCCCTGTGTGGCTGAGGGGTGACTTTGGCTGCTCCTTCTGCCTTGTTGGGTCCCAAAAAAACACCATTTCCTTTGCGGACACAGGAGAGCTCAGCTTGCTCCTCCCCGGAGAGAAAGGAATGAGATTGCAGCAGGTTTGGTGTTAAAAGCTCAGTTCCCAGAATCCCAGGCTGGGGAAGCAGGGAGGATTTGGGTGTTTCCCTGATCTTCTCTCCTTGTTTCCCTGAGAAGTGTTTGCAGGAGATGTGGTTCAGTGAGTGGAACTCAGAGAAGGGATTTGCTGTGAGTTCAGAGAGTGGATCCCACAGGTCCCACAGAGGAGGGATTTGCTGTGAACTCAGGAGGGGTTTGCTGTAAGTTCAGTGAGTGGATCCTATCAGGATCATCCCCTCCAGGGCACAGAGGGCTGTCAGGGCAGGCACTGGGATCCTGGAGCCCCAGCCATAGCTCTCATCCACCCTGTGCTATTAATAACCCCCTGGGAGGCTGCCAGGCCGGAGGAAACGGAGGAAATGAAGTTAATACATGGAAATGTTTCCTTGTTTTCCCACTTGCTGCTCGGGGCTGGCCTGCTGCTCCCTGTCACTCCTGTCCAGCCGGGGCTGTGGCTGGTGGTGCCTCTGAGAGAGCCCAGTTTGGGAAGGAATATTGAAGATTGGGGATTTCAGAGGGAAAGGGACTGTTCAGGTGTGCTAGAGCTGCTTAGAAACAGAGAGGGGGCTGTTCCTTGGGGTGAAAGGGGGAAAAGGAGCCTCTCCCTGTGGATCTGGGGGCAGAGCTGTGCGGGATGGGGAGCCTGGAGCAGGAGCCGGGCTGGGCTGGGCGATGCTGGGTGACTCAGCCCCGCCGCCCTTCCCACGCCCAAATCCCTTCCTGAACTACCGGGACGGGCTCCTGCTCAATCCCCTCCACCCCCTCCCACCTCTCCATGCTGCTCCTGCTCCTCCGCAGGTGGATGCTGTCCCGGGGAAGCTGCTGATGCCCTGAAGTTTCAAATTTCTTATATTTTCCAGACTGTGTACTGCATCAGGATACAACGCTGAACTTCACAGAAAGTGTTAGCAAATTCTCTTCCCAGCTCAGTCACACAGAACAATCCTTTTCCAGCCCCAGAACCAAGGACATTACTGCAGCTTCAGCCCCAAAAAGTGCAAACAGCAGCGAATTGAGGAGAGAATTTGGGAGGGTGGGACTGCAGAACCTGGAGCTGGAATTGGACAATGAACCCCAATGTGGAAATGAACCAAAACTGAAAACTCCTGACCAGGAGTCCATCTTGGGTGTAGCCACAGCCAGGCTCTTGTACTGCCCAAGGTGAATCCTTTGAAGACCTTTTAATAAATCCCTGCTTTATTCCTTTAACCTTGTCCAGCCTCTGTTCCAGGGAGCCTCTCTGAGCATCACTGCTATCCTAGGGCTGCTGTTCCCAGGGATGCTGCTGTTCAAGGGGCTGTAGCCCCAGCTCAGACCCCAAGCACACCTCGAGGCTTCACCTCAGCCAAGAGCAGCTTCTCCCACAAATCACAGGGCAGAGCTCTGTCTCTCCTCGGTGTGGGGTGGCTTTGGCGGATGTTGTTGATAGCTCACTCTTGATGTTTGTTGTTTGCTCATCTGCCAGTTGGTTTCTTGTTAAGACAAAATCCTCCTCAGCATTCCTGGGTGGAGCAGAGCCAAAGGATGGAGCTGGAGTCAAGGCCAAGCTCTGGGATGGAAGGAGACCCCTGCAGCACATGAAGAAACCTCCCCAGATGGAGCAGCACATCAGCAAAGCCAGGCCAGGGAAATGGGGACACCCAGAAACACATCCTGCAAACTCTGTGCTGAGTTATGGAGAACCAGGCAGAAACTGCAGCAGGAAGGATCTCCTGGAAGCAGAGCAGCTCCAGGGATGCGCTCAGCTCTCCCCTTGGGGGGTTCATCCTTTCCTCCAGGTTTCTCTTCCTGAGCGAGTTTCCTGCTGTGGTTTGCCATGGCTCTGTGGTGTGGGTGATGCTGAGAGCTCCTGTTGGTCCAGGAATGCACTCCCAGGCTCTTTTCCCTCCCTAAAAAATTACCCTTGCAGAGGAGGAATAAGCAAAGCCCAAGGGCAAGGATGGGAGTGAGCCCTGAATTAACACTGGGTGGGTGCAGGGGACAGGAGCACAATGAGCCCTCATTACAGCACCAATTAATCAGCGTGCTTTGGGGATGAGCAGAGCTTTTCTCTGCCCCATCCTGCAGCCACAAAAACGTTAAATGGAGCAAAACCCAGTCCCTATCTCCTGCTGTGGGTGGGCCTGCCTTATCTCATCTTTGGGAAGCCAAGCCCTGGGTGACGGGTGCCAGGATGAGGGCACCCATCCCCTACACCCTCTCTCCACAGGGCTGGGATTTATTTAAAGCATGGCATAAACCTGCTGCTGGGCACTGGGGTGTGTGTGCAGCCTGCTGTCTCTCAGCTGCCATCACAGCCCTGAGCTGTCCCCATCCCTCCCTGAGCTTCTCAGGGCCACCACACCCCTCCCATGGGCCAATTAATGAATTAATTGGAGGCTCTGAAAGTGGGTGTTGGGCTAAGACACCCTGTGCTCCTTTGAGTCCACAACCACCTGAATTTCAGCCTTCCCTGCCCAGTTACAGGCGTTTGTCCATCCTGAGAGCCAGAGGAGAAAACCAGCAAGGTGGGAAATGGCTTTTTAGGAGGCTGTGTTTGGGTTTCACTGCCAAGGTGGAGTGGGGGGGTGTTTCTCTCCCCAAGCAGCCCCGTGTGGTGAGGGCTGGAGGGAGTTCCTGGGATTCCCTGCCTGGATCAGGGCCTGGCACCAGCTGCTCTCCAAGCAAAACTCAGCCTGTGCCCACACGAGAGCTCTGATTTGATGCCCAGCTTTGGTGGGAGGCTGCTGGGACTGAGTGTTCTGTCTCAGTTGAAACGGTTTGAGCTAAAAGTAATAGCAAATAAAAGGAGACAAGAAACTGCTGGGACCTAATAAAGGTAAAAATGGAAAAAAAATGGGAGTATGGAAGTGTGAACCCTTCTGGGCAGAGAAAGGAGCCTGGTTATGGGTCTGAATTAAAAATGAGGATTAAGATGTTGGTGATTTTGTGTTTTCATGGATTTCAGTGCACACATCACAGATGGAGAGTGAGTTGAGAGTGGCAGGGACTGCAGGACACCTGGGCATCGACCAGGAGAAGCTCATCAAGACCCATTTTTATCAACCTGGGTGTTTTACAACACCCATTCCTGAACCAGCTATAAATCTGAACACCAACAGAAGCCCCAGATCTCCTGGACAAGGCAGCTGCAGTTCTGTGGGGCTGAGCTGCTCACAGGCAGTGGTGGGGATGTCCTAATCATGTTTATTCACATTTTCTGACTCCTCCATCACTGCAAAAACGTTGTTTGGGTTTCCAAGAGCCTGCTAATTCCTTATCACTTCTGTTTTTCGCACTCCAGATATATTTCAGGAGTCGTGTTTGGATTATGGGAGGGTTATGTCCTTGGATGGCACTGGAAGCAAAGTCTGCTGGGGGAGAGGTGAGGAGGGAGGAAGGGACAGAGGCTGTGACCCTGTCTGGTTGTGGTTAAAATTTCAGGGTTGATACATCATCAAAACTGGGCTTTAGGGGGAAAAAGGGCTGGGGGTTGAGGTGTTACCCTCACCCCTTTGGGCACATCAGTATTGCTGCCCCAGGATTTTGTGCTTATTATGGATTTGTTTGTTTGTTTGTTTGTTTTTAAACGCATCTGAAGGTTTTCTTCAAACCCAGCTTTCACAGCTGTGTGACCCCCTCAGATTCTCACCTCTCCTGGAAAAGGGAACTCTTAGCTGCTTCCCCCGAAGAGGAAAACAGGAGATGACACAACTTAACGTTCCGAGTGGGAATATTAAACAGAATTTGGAGCGGAGCCCTCATTTCCCCAGGGCCAGGCGTGTGATCCCCAGGCCAGCAGCCCTGTGGGTGTTTCCCGTCGTGTTTATGGGATGGGGATGGGGCTGGGTGTGACCCCTGTAGGGCTCAGCTTTCCTTGGGAGATCCCTCAGCCTCAAACCCTGCCCTGCCAAGACACTGTTCTATCAGATGTTCATTCCTGGGAGGAACTGGGATGGAATTTTGCACCTCAGATTAACTCCCCAACAATTTAAGAATTTTAAGGAGTTTCTTGCTGCCCCTGGTTATTTCAAGTGTTTTCTTTGGCTTTGGTGCGTCATTGAAACTATCAGAAAAGCAGGTGGGAAACTCTGTGCTTGTGCTGCTCCAATGAGTGATTGATACGATGCTCCCAATTAGACTTAATTGTGGTTATCGTATTAATAACAGCCTCATTCTGTGGCACACACCTGCCTCTCCACAGGAAACACTGTTAACATAAATTAAAACACCAATTACATGCGATGGAAAAGCAGCAATTAAATCCACCAAGCCTTGTCCAAATAATTATTTCATTTCACTGTAATATTTTTAATGGTATAAAAGCTGTTTCTTCAAAGCAATTCTCTTATTTGTGCGATCTCCTATTCATCCACGTGGGAACATGGATGGAGAGCAGGCCTGGGTTTGCAGGGTGGGAAAACTCTGCCTTGTCATTTTTTAGTGTTCAAGAAATGTGTGGATGTGGCGCTTGGGGACACGGGGCATGGAAGTGCTGGGGGAATGGTTGCACTCCAGGGTCTGAGAGGGCTTTTCCAGCATTGATGATTCCTTGGTTCTGTGAGGAATGGGCTCAGTGCCGTTTTTCCAGGTGTTCCTGGTTTCAAGGAGGGATTTGAAGCACCGGGTCAGACCCAAACCAGGTGGGTTCGTGGCCGTGTGAATCTCCTCTCCCAGCAGGGGAAACGAGGGGCTTCTCTTCCTCACAGGAACAGGGAGTAAGAGAAATGGAAAGAAGAAAACAGCCTGTGATCGCAATTCCATTTGGGAACCAGGAACCGGGATAAAGCCGAGGTACATTTCATTGTCACCATCAGGAGCGATGGAGAGCCGGCGCTGGGCGTGCCCAAGGCAAGGTGTCCTGTCACCACAGCAGGGACTTTGGGACGAGCGTGTTCCCGGCAGGGCCCGGAGCGGCCGGGCAGCTCTGGGGGGATAGAGCCGGGGCCCCTCGGGGTGCGTGGGACGAGCCCGCGCTTCCTCCGATTGTTCTTGTGGCCGGAGCGGGGCGGGGATACGTTAGGGACACAACAGGGACAGCGACCCCCGAGTGCAGCGTGCGGGCATCGCCCCAGCCCCGAGCGGGACAGCGCGGCCGGGCCGGGGCGGGGCTGGGCCCGACGGGCGGGCGGGCGCTCGGTGATCGCTCAGCGATCCCGCAGAAATCCCAGAGCGGTCCCGCAGCGATCCCACAGCGCGCTCGGCCCCGCCGGGACGGGGCTGCGGGGGATGCGCGGAGCAGCGCGGCCCTCGCCGGGCCCCGGCGGCCGCCCCCCGAACCCCGCTGCCCGCGGGCGGGCGCCGGGCACGGCCCGAGCCCGGCCCGGGGGGGGCTGCGCCGCTGCCCCCTGAGGCTCCGCCGGCCCTGCCGGGGCTCCCGGGCCGGGGCCGGCGGGGACAGCCCGGGCACAGCCGGGAGGGCGGCGGGAGCGGGGCACCCCCTGCGCCGGCTGCTCTGCCTTTGCTACTTCAGTCCGTCGCACCTTCAGGCGCTTTTAAAAAAATTTATCATTCTTTAAAACTTTTTTTTTTGGGTTTTAGATTTTTTTTTTTAAACATTTAAACATTTCAACTTTCCGACGCCAGCGCAGAGTTTTGCCCTGATCGCCGGGACCGCGTGAGCGTGCGGAGCCGAGGCCATGCGGTGAGCGAGGTAAGAGCGGGGCTGGCATCGGGACCGGGACCCCCGACCTACCCTGGGGCTGGCATCGGGACCGGGACCCCCAACCCATCCCGGGGCTGGCACCGGGACGGGCACTGGCTCTGGGCCCGCCGACCCATCCCGGGGCTGGGGTTGCCGCCGGAGCCGCGACTTTGACGCGAGTCACTCGTCGCATCCCTTCTGTTGGCGTTCTGCCCCCATAAACCCGTGTCACCCCTGCGCAGGACAAGCCCTCCTGTCGCCCAGAATGGTCCCAAAGCCGCGAAGTTCGGATTAGTTTGGCAAAACCTTCCTATTTTTATATAACATCACGTGGGGATCTTGTCTTTGTTGGGGTGTTCTGGCTGTGTTGGAGCTGCTGAGGAAGCAGCGGCTCGGAGCTGAGCGGGGCAGTTCTTGCCCGGCTCCGTCTCTGGGTTTACTTTCCACCATGTGTGCCAGAATGGAGCGGGTTTGAGCCCGGTTTACCCCCGAAGAGCCGGGTCACTGCTCGCCCAGGCTGATTCAAGGCGCGTTTGAGTCTAGGGGAACTTTTCTGTGCGCTCTGGTGGAAGCTCCGTGCTTGGGAGCATTTGTTTCTTACAGATTTTAGTGGTCTTGGGGAAGCTGATGGAGAGAAAGCCTCACTCAGGTGTTTACAGAGCCTGGCTGCTTCCCCTTCCCACCTCCGCCTTGGTGGGTTTGTTTTACACCTGAACATTTATGAGCTGAGAGATTTCAAAACGAAGGATTAATGGCTGATAGCACCTCCCTGTTCCTCCCCGGGGTTTTGTTCCAGAGCAAGGCACGGCTCCTTCCCCGTGCCCAGGTCAGCCCTGACCCCCTCTGACAGCTTATTAAAGCCTGGCTGTGCTGCATCCAAATCTACTGTAGCTGTTTAAATCAAGTATTTATGGAATGCTGCTCGCTCCCTCCCTCCGTCTGGCTTTGGGGAAAGTGAAATGGCCAAATTGAGGTTTGGTACGGTGAGTGCTGGAGCAGGTGGATGCTTTGCTGCACAGAGTTTGGATTCCCTGTGCTGGCTTGTTCCAGTGGCGTTTGGTGCCTCATTGATCAGACAGGCACCGGGAGTGCTGAATTTCTGCTGTGCCACCGTTTTCCTGGAATTTAATTTGATTCCTGGGCATTGCAAGGAGAGCTGGCCGGGTGTTTGTGTTGGGCGGGGAGGGGACTGTGGTGTCCAGGGGGGTTGTGGACCCAGAACCACTCCAAGTCCCCCTGCGTGCCACTGAGGTGGCCTCAGGGAGGGCTCTGTCCTTCAGAGAGGTGACAGTGACCTCACTGCCTTGCTCTCCTCCTGCTCAAGGAGCTGCCCCAGAGCTCAGCAGCTTGTCCAGGTGGGACTCCCAGGAGCTCTGGGCGATGCCGTGGCTGGAAAGGGGTGCTCCAAGGGAAAAAGCCGCTGGTGAGGAGGAGGAGGCAGGTGCATCATCACAAGGGCAGGGAAAATGCATCCCTTCCTTGGGGGAGCCTTGTGATGAATTCAGCTGGAAGTGCTGCAGAAAGATCTGCTTTGGAAAAATGAGTCTCGAAACTGCGGTTCAACTAAAAGCCACAGGTGCCACAAGTTGATTTCTGGTCCTTTGCTGCATTTTTGGTTCATCCCGCACCTGTTGTAAATGTTATTTCTTCCCATCCTGGTTCCCAAGCACCGGCGGTTGCTGCCCGCTGGTACCGCTCGTTAGCGGAGTGCTAATTGCTCTCAGCCGTCCTGTTCAGTGGCTCTTTGTTCTCTCCAGCTTGCAGGCTCCCGTGAAACTTCCAGCTGAAGCTCTGGTTTACCTTACTGAGCCTCAGAAGTGGTCTGGGGGATCCCAAGGATCTGAGTTTGGGAGCTGAAAACCCTGCAGTAGATTACACAGTGACACAGGAGCAGCTATTTCTGCCTGTATTCCTGTCACTGTACTTGTCTTGTGTTCCCAAAGATTTCCCAGATTTTGGTATCAGCCGATTTAATGAAATTCCTCTGCCTCAGGATGGGTGGGAGCTGCCACCCCCAGCCCTCCATGGGCCAGGTTCCTGCTGGCACCAGGAGCCAGGGATGTCACACGTGTGGCTGCCCCATGGCCCCCTGCCAGCCTTGTTTCAGGGCATAAGCATCCCCAACTTTGATTCTTGTGGGGTGTTTTTTATGGGAAGTTTGTTGTATTTGGCTTTCTTGCATCCAGCACACAATAGCTGTGGGAAGGAGGTTATTTCTGGCTTGGTGCTGACATTAGGGCACGGTATTAATTTTCCTTTAAATGACAGATTTATTGGAGTTTTCTTTATCTGCACGGTCTGACCTGCAAAAAGAAGAAAAACCTGAGTTGGAATTTGCCAGAAGGGGGCATTTTGCAAACATCACAAAGGGTTTTGGTGGCAGGGTGAGCTCGGGGCTGGAGAATTAGGCAGTGATGTACGCCTGGGGTCTGGGGAGTTTTGGGGAAAATTGTTGTGCAAATAAACACTAACAAATGAATTTTGGGTCATTCAGTGCTGAGTGCAGGGGGACCAGTTCCCAGTCCCACTGCAGCCTGCTGGCTCCAAGTAGCTGTTAAAATAAGAAACTGTGGAGTAGCCTTGCTTTTTTTTTTTTTTTTTCCCCTTTCTGAGGAAACTCTTTGAAAATGCCTTTTCCAGTTATCTCCCAGTAATTGTTTCTTGCTCTAGGTCAGGCTCTGAGCTCTGGTGTTCTTGCACGAGGTTTCTCTGGAAAGAGGGTGTGGAGCCCACAGCTGTGTCCCCTCTGTTGGAAGGTGTTACTGAGCTGCCTGTTGCTCATCCTGATCCAGTCTTGCCCAGTAAAGCCAGTCCTTCACTGTGGCACGCTAGGAGCTGTGCTGGGGCTCTGGGGGTTGGTTTTTTTGCCTGGCATGTGTGTCAGAAATGGGGTTCCCGGCAGTGTGTGCTTTCCAGCCTCACCTCTTCTGTCCCCATCCCAAATCCAGAGCTCTACTTAATCCTGGGATCGAGGCTTGGCTTTCTCTGCCCTCCAACATTTACCTGCTACAGGGGGGATTTCAAGATTTAAGAGGCTGCTTGGGGTCAGCTCTGGCCTGGTGCCCACAGCCTGGGTTGGTGGGAGCTGCTGTGTGCCCCTCCTCAGCCCTGGGGAGAACAAGGCAGAGATAAACGAGGGGAGCTGATGGGGTGAAAACCTTGGTTCTGTTTCCCTGGTTCTCTCCTTGGTGTGCCAGCTGCTGGGTTGCAGTTTGGTGCTAAATCCAGCAGGAAGGGACTGAATTTGGCTGGTTGTGTTCCTTCCAGGAGGTCCCATGGAGGTGCTGGAGCATCCCCAGTGGTTCGGGATTGCTGCTAAGCCAGGCTTAGGTACCATCACCCATTGCTTGAGCTTTCTCCTTCTGCAGTAAATACTGATATCTCTGCACATCCAGAGGGATGGGGAAGGTGTGAAGAAATAATCAAATCTTGAGATCACCTTCCTGCTACTTCTCCCTTCTTCCCAGGCTTGTCTTCTCTCCCGGTTTCCTCCCTTTCTGCCCCTCAGGGGTGCAGGCAGATGGAGAGTGCTGGCTGTGGCCAGCTCATCACACCTTGGCTCTGTCCCTCCTCCTTCGCAGGGCACTCCTTGCACTCCCCTGCTCCCCTGGGATCCTCCACCATTCCTGCTTTGCTGTAGGAGCTTGTCCTTGGCTTTTCTCAGTGTTTGGGGCTGTGCTGATCCCTCATCCCAGGCAGAAGCTCCAACACTGGAGCATTTTGGCTGCAGTTGCTGCCTCTGGTGCCCAATGCCATCAGCAGCTCTGTCCTTGCTGCACTTGTGCCATCTTTCCAGGAGAGATGAGAGATTTCCTGCCCTGCTCAGGTTCACCCCAGCCTGCTCCACACTGCTTTCCCAAGCACTGCAGGATATGAAACATCCGTGAGAGAAAAGCCAGGTCCAGATGTTGCTGTGAGAATGGATTATCCACAGCCATTCCCAGGCTGGATGGCTTCTGTTCCAAGCCACTGGTGTGATTTTTTTCCCTGCTCCCCAGCCTGGGCTCGATTGTGGTGCTTTCCCTGTTGCCAAAGGAGCATCCCAGCACGGGCAGGAGGCTGAGGAGCTGCCTTGGTGCTGTGTTCCAGAGCTTTCCCAGGGTGTTTTCTCCCAGGAGCTGGCGCGCGCCACCGCACAGGAAATTCTGGTTGCACCATTATTGTGGAGCCTATTGTTTGGGGCAAGGGCAGGATTCGGGCTTGCTCACATCCTCCAGTGTCTCGCTGTGCTGAAAGGATGTGGTGGGGTAGCCAGGGCTGCAGGAGGAGCACAAAGCTCCGAGCTGGTTTTGTGCAGAGTTCAAGCTTAGCCCAGAAAAACCCGCCCCTCTGGTTTTTCTTGGGAAACCTTGGGGTTAAGGAAAACTGGGAGTGAGGATTAAGCAGGGCACAGTCCTTTGTTGCCGTTTTGCTGCTTCTGTCTGTGAATGGTGTGTGGTGGGCACCTTGTGTAGCCAGGTGGGGTGGAGCAGACACACCTTGAGGGATGTAAAATCAGGGTCTGGGGGATTCAGAAACCACCAGGTTCTTTGAGATGCCGGCACTGGTGGCCTGGATCTCAGGGTGTGTGTGGGCAGAGCACGTGGCAGGTCTGTTTTCACCTGCCACAGCCTCGTGGCGTGAGCAAGGCTGCCTGTTCACCTGTCTGTGCCTCAGTTTGTCATTGCAGAGTTGGAGTGAGCTACTCTGCCTGTGCTTGCTTTCACTTTGCCTTCCTCCCTTCGCTGATCTTTGTGGCTGTAGATGCTTGGCAGTGATAGCTGCCTTTCCCAGGCTGGGCTCTGTGGGTTGCAAAAGCTGCTCCTCACTCACCCTGTGAGCCACAGCTCCTTTTGGGAGCCTGGGATGTTCTGGCAGCAGGATCTGAAAGCTTTGCTCCAAAACTTTGCTCCCAGACTGTGTGGGGATGGCTGCAATCCTCCTTGGGGATTTTCATTCCCTTTTGGCCACCATCCCAAAAGAGGGAAATCACCAAACCAAGGCAGGTGTTAGGAGTGAAGCTGCATTCCTGCAGTGCCACAAACCAGGGCAGAATTCAGCTTGGACCTTTTGATGCTTTTCCCTGAGCTTTTGCTGCCCCAGCAGAGCCCTGGGCAGGGTGAGGCTGTGCTGGCTTTGTGGAGCAGCCCTGAGCTGGCATGGACAGGGAGCCAAGCGGCTTCTGTGCTGTGCCCGTGCTGCCACGTGCCTGGCAGAGGCTCGGGGAGCCTGGCAGCAGCTGAGCTGTGCTGTCTCTCAGTGAACAAGCCACACTGGCACTGGCTGTGCCTCATCTGCTGCTGCTCTCAGGCTGGTACAGGGCACCAGCTGATGCCCTCCTGCTGCCACTGGGCTGGCATTGTCTGCCAGGGGCCTCCCGCACACTCAGGGCTTGTTTGAGAGGACCATTAATCAGTTTAAAGCTGACCCGTGGTTGTGAGAAGTGCTATTGTGTGAGGGACCAGCAGCACCGATGTGGGCTGTCCCCAGCACGGGACCTGTGTTGCTGGAGGGGGAGGTCACACATCCTGGTGAACACAGAACTGTTGGAACCATGAAGCCTGGCAGTTTGGTGCTTTCTGTGCTTTCTGGCCCAGAAAAAAAAGCCCCAAAAATCCACTGCTTTTGACCTGAGGCCTTGGAGAAGGCTTCCAAATTTGAGCGATGGAGTTGGAATCACTGGTGTGCAGTTTGTGTAGAAGTGTGTGACTTCACATGGTGAAGGGTTTGGAATTTGGGGTTTTAGAATATAATTAATATAATATAGGTATGGGACAAAATGGGGATTCTGGGCATTGGTTTCTTCTTTCTTCTTGTTCCTTCTTCTTCTTGATTTCAGGTGGTATATTTTGGTTGGATAGAAAATCCTGCACTGCAGGTGACAGGTGTTTGGTCCTTGGGTCTAAAGTATAAATAATATAGACGTTAGCTTTTAATTGGACTGTTTACCTTTAAAAGACCTTGTAACTAGCTAGATACATCTCCACTTTCTCACTTTTAGCTTGTTAGCTAGAAGTGCTGTAGCACTCACTGTACCATGGATAAAAATTAAAAAACAACCCAGTATGAACACGAAACTCTCTCTCTTGCTTTCAATCCCAACTCGAACTGAGGGCAGAGTCAAAAAGATAAACACTACCACAGAACTCCTGGGCCAGAGCTTTGGCTGGGCACTTGGGACAGGAATGACCCCAGGGTCCTGCCTGAGCCTGGCAGAGCAGCTGAGACTGAGAGGAGGAGGAGGAGGAAGAGGAGGATGAGAGCACTCTTCTGGTGTTTGAGCAGTGCAAGGTGTTGGGTTTGCACTGGAAGGGCAAAGCCCATCAGACAACCCCAGAGGCTGTTCCATTTTCCCATCCCTCCCATGCACTGTAGGGAGCTGGGCAGTGCTCCTGGGTGCCGAGCATGTCCTGAATTGGGTTTCCATGCCTTGTACTGGAGCTGGGAAAGGCTCTGGGAGCTGAGAGCAGGGAAGCAGCACAGGCCGTGTCCCTCTGCAGCCACACTGAGCATCAGCTCAGGGATCATGGGGAAAGCTGGGAGAGGCTCAGGGTGGTGTCTTGGCATTTTGACTGTGTGCTCTGTGCTCCATGGTGTGGGTGATGCTCAGCATGACCCCATGGTGAGGGTGACTCCATGATGTGGGTGATGCCTGTGGGGTGAGCATGGCCCCATGGTGTAGGTGATGCCTGCAGCCTCAGCGTGGCCCTGTGGTGTGGCAATACTGGCCATGGCCAGGGTGGGTTCCTGGGAGCTCTCCTGAGCCTGGGAGATGCTCTTTGCACCTTCTGCTTTCTCTTCTCTGTGTTTTCCAGGGAGATTTCACACACCACTGCCTGATGAGCTGGCTTTATGTGGTGTAAGTCCTGCCAAAACAATTTCTTCCTGTTATTGCTACTTCAGTCTTAGAGGAGTGATAAGAACTTTTTGGAGGGACCTGGTTTCTCCTAGGGACTCTGCTGCTCTGATCTGGGAGCTTTGAGCAGTTCCCAGGGTGACTTTTCCTCAGTCCTTGAGTTAAATTTTAGAGTTAGATTTAGTGAAATGATTTAATGATTTAAATGATTAGTCTCTGTAAGGTCCCTCACAGCCAGATGGATCTGGTTCATTTTGAGTGATATTTCCTATGAATTATCTCTTCAGTTGCTCATGGAGGTGGTTCATGAAGGGCAAAGACCTTGAAGACAAGGTTTGTGTTAAAATGAAAGCTGAGGCAATGTGAGGCTGTGTTTGGGTATGGACTGGAGTTGTGGGACTATCCCAGGTCTCAGCCCTGGTGCCTTCAGCTGATTCCTTTTGTCACATCATTTTGTTTCCATTCCTTCAAAGACAGATTTTTAAGGCCAGACCTTAAAGATTCCAATGAGAATGAGGGTGGATCTTAAACCCCCTTCTGCTTGGCTTTTAATTTAGTTTGGGTGAACAAACTGAATATAAAACAGAGCTGCCAGAAATACAGAATCCTAGAATAGTTTGGGTTGGAAGGGACCTTAAAGAACATATTGTTCCAAGCCCTGGATGGGCAGGAACAGCTTCCTCTGGAAGGTTTGTAGGGCTGTGCCAGGCAGTGCTGGATCAGCTCGGGGGAGTTACAATAAAGGAATAATTCCGGGTTTCCCGGTGGCAAACAGAGCTGGGAGGGCTCTGGCTGCTGCTGAACAATCGGGATTGAGTGGGCTGCACTCCTCAGAGAGGGCTGCTGGGAGGAAGGAAAAACACAAAAAAAGGCATTGAGTCACTGGGGTGAGGTGCTGCCCCTCTGCTCGGGGTGGCAGGGGTGTCCCAGCACCTCAGATGTGCAGAGCAGGGCTGGAGAGTGAGAGAAATGGGGGCACAAAAGCCCCTTGAAAATGCAAATATTTGAGCCGTGAGGGTTCTGGAGGGAGCTGAGCTCCTCATCTGGGCTGCCACAGGGGCCTTTGGCCAGGTTTGATGGGAATTGTGTAAATGTGTTGGTGCTTGCAAACTGGGATCCTTCAGAAGGGATCTGCTGCAGCAAGAGCCAAATCTTCACTTCTGACCCTTCAGGGGTTGATGCTTTCTCACTCTGGGATGCAGCAGCAGTGCCTGGAATTCTCCAAGGGCAGAGATTCCTCTGTGCCCTCTCTCTGGTCCATAATTGGTCTCTGTGACTTCTTGCCATAATAATTAAAACCAAGTATTTAAATAAACTTTTGTAAAGATAATGAGCTGCATTAGGTAGAAATATTTGTATAAAATGGAAGTAAATAAACGACATAACCCAGCCCATGTTTGACACAGCTAGAAGCAGCTTTCTTCAAGACACAGATTATTCCATAATTGCTCCTTAATGAAGTTCTTGCATCTCCTCTGAAGGGTTTGCCCTTGTCCAGAGCACAGGAGGAAGCAGCAGGTTCTATGGAAGATTTATCATCCAGGCTGGCATGTTTGTACTCCTTAAAACTCCTCTGTGATCAGTGGGTTTTGCAGCCATAAAGGATGAGGACAATGCCCCAAAAAAAGCTCTGTAGGAAATACAGGGAGTCTGTTCCTGCAATTCCAGGCTGGAACATCATCCTTAATGACTCTGTAATCTTGCAGGCACCTTGCTTTGGTTCCTGGAAAGTCTCACCTTTATTTACAGCTATAGTGTAAATGTGTTAATTAAGACAGTTTGAAAAAGAAGAATTTCTTTTTTTTTTTTTTTTTTTGAAAGAGCTTTACTGCAGGATGCTGCAGGATAGCTCCATGGAACGTGGATTGATTGCTGGATGCTCCTTGAGGCTCTGCTGAGAAGATCCAAAGCATTGCTGCCCTCAAACACACAAAAGGAGCTGCAGCTCTGGCTGGAAGCAGGAAGGAGCCCTGATTTAGGTGGTGTTGAAGACCTTCCCTGCCTCTTTCTGTCCCCTCTGCTGCGTTGGGAAAACACATGGCAAGAATGAATACTGAGGTCCCTCATTTCAGTTTGGTTTAAGCACATGTTGGCATGTGTCAGTGGGAAATCTGATGTTGGTGTTAAAGGCACAGCTTTCTCCTGGGAGGGTTTGGAGTGTCTGGGAGCATTTCCTGAGTCTGCAGGAGGGTTTCTAGACAAGGAACATTTTGGGATAGGATCTACTCAAGCAGCCCTCAGAGCCTGCTGCTAATCTGCTCTTTTGCTGGTGGTAGAGTTGGGGTTTGCTCTCACATGGCTTAAACTGTGATTTCTAACTGTGGAGGTGTGGGGACCCCACATTTTGAGCTGGTTAAATAAGACCTGGGTTTGGTCTGGTGGCTGTGAAACTGCATTGCTGTGGAGATGGGGCAGAACTTTGTGTTCCTGAGTTGTTAGGGACCACTAAAGTTGTTAGGGATCACTAAAGTCCAACTCCTACACAGGACAACCTTCAAAATCACCATATAATAATATAATCACCATATAACCCAGCTCTCAGATGAGATGACTTAATTTCTCTCTTCCTTTGCACTTTTTCTGCTTGTACACCCAGGGGAGAGGCAGCTTGGGAGGGAAGTTCAGCACAGGCTTCTGCCAGGGTTGGAAACAAATGAAACAAGGGTGATGCCTTGACAAAGATTTCGGTGTGATTCATTGATTTTCATTGTGTGCTTCATTCCTGCCTCATTTCTGCCCTCCCGGACCTGTCCTGTGCCCCCTGGGGGCTGTGGGGCAGAGGGTCGCTGCCAGGACTGTAGCACCGCCTGCCCTGTGCCAGGGATGGCTCCTTGCAGCCCTTCCCAGCTGCTCCTTGTTTCAGGGAGATTATTTCTGGCATGCTCTGTCAGGTTTCTTGATTTTCTTGCTGCAGGTAGTTGTGAAACAGCAGCTGTTCTGCAAGTGCCACTGCTGGGCTGACACTCTATTGCCTGCTCCTGTGGGGAAGGGAGAGTGAATTAAGGACAGAAGAAAAAAGGGATTAAACTCAATGGAAGATCCCTCTGGTTCTGTGGGAACTGAGCCTTGCTCAGGTTTTCTGCTGGACAAGCCCATGTTCTTGAATTTATTTTATTGTTTAAGCACGTCTGTTGTTTCCTCAGAAGGAAGAAGGGGTCAATTTTTCCACACTGCTGACGTGAGCTGTGAATCACGGTGCTTTTGGGAAGGTGCTGTCACTGGCACCAGTCACCTGTCAGAATATTTGCTGCCTTCTCCCCATGTCCTGAGGTATTTTACAGCCTGTGTGCCAATGTTTGGGTATGAGCACAGCTCAGAATGCTCTGCTGCTGCTTCTGGAGGGGGTGGGCAGGAAGAATTGCCTCCTTAAAGGTTTGGATTTCCAGGCAGCGCTGTAGCCTATGGATGGGAGGTGATTTTACTACAGGAAGGAAACGTGTCAGCACGTAGCAAAGATCCACACACGGCCTGGAAGCCAAGGGGGCTTTGCCTTGGTGCTGCAGCCACAAGAAAGGCACAGCTCTGGAGGGGCATGCAGAGAGCTGAGCAGGTTTTGGGGGTGCTGGCAGGGCTGGGGAGCTCCTGGGAGCTGGGGCTGGTCCTGCCCTGCCTGTGCAGGCACGTGGAGCCTGCGTGGGAGCTCCTGCCGCAGCTGAGCAGGGTTTGAAACCCAGCATTGAAATCCTCCACAGGGTGCACATCCTTGCAGAACTCGTATCCTTGTCTTTCCCGAGGATTTGCAGCCTCATGCCCAGCTGCTGTGGAGTTCCAGGGCTTTCCAGAGCTGTGGAAGTGTGTCACTGCTGCCCAGCATTGCCTGAACACTGTCACCCGTAAAGGATTTAGGTTTGTGTGACACGAGCTGGCAAATCAAGATGTTGTTTTTTGCCTGATGGCAATGTTTGGATATCCACGCTGTGCAATTTCCTGCAGAAACTGGATATTGCCTGCACGTGTTCCTAGACTGTTTGTGTTTTAAAGCCTGGGTGAAGCTGCAGGTGTGCTGGGCTCATCCTTGGGTCTGCACCTCAGAGGGGATAGGCCCTTTCAGGGTGACCGGTCCTGTCCTCCCCTGCTTGTGGCTTTTGTGTAAACCTTTACCACACAGGGCAATGAATTGCTGTTGGAAAGGAGTCATTGGAGGGACTATAGAATATACAGAATATAGAAAAGGGTGAAACAGGTGCCTAATACGCAGAGCACGATCCCCAGCTCCTTGTTAAAAAGATTCAGGGTTTGAGCCATAAATAAGGACAAAGGGAGCCTTTAGCTGCTCCTGCTCTGCTGAGTTTGGATCCCTAAAAAAAACAGGCTGAGCACCCTTGGGGAGGAGGGCAGGCAGAGGAGACAGGGCTGTGGCCACCTGTGCCTGCACAGCCCCATCCCTGTGGCCAGGGGCAGATGAAAAGCTCATCAGCAGTGATGCTAATTGGATGCAATGCTGGCTCCCAGCAGAGCGTGGCTGGCTCGAGCAGGCCCTGGAGCGTGAGCAATGGGAGCTGACAGCTCCTTTTGCAAGGCAAAGCCACGCTGGGGACACCGTGCCTGGGCCAGACAGGGGCTGTGCTCTGTCTCTGCACCTCAGCTGGGTTGGTTTAGTGTCCTGTGGGATCATCCTGAGGGACTGGTGTTGATGGACAGCAGATTTGAAGCCTTGGGTTGGGAGGTGAGGGCCAGGCTGGGCTGCACAAATGCAGGGTAACTCAGCAACAGCAGCACTGCCACCAAATTTGGGCTGCAGCCATCGCCCACCCATCCTCGGTTCCTGCAGAGCAGCTCTCTGGGCCAGCCTGGGCTCAGCCTGTGCTGCTGGCTGGTGTGCAAGGGCTCTGGATGCACATCAGGGTGATTTTTGGTTGTTACTGTTGAGGGGGAAAGCAGCACAGAGGTGCCAGCCTATCCAGGAGGCACTTTGTGACTTTTGAGTGTTCTCATCAACCTTGTGAGGGAAAAGTAAGGTACAGGTAGGTGTCAAAGCACTAAAAGTTCTCTGTGTGACCCCTAAAAGTACTTTTTGCGGTGGAAAAACCCCAGCCTGAGAGCACTGTGATTTTCTAGAAACACCAGAGTAGTTTTTTCATGTGCCTAAAGGCAATTTAGTGTAAGGCCACCAACCTTCCTGAGCTGGATATCCGAGAATGCTGCCATGGACAGAAGCACAGCAGGTGTCCTTGGCCTGTTTGGGACATCACACCTTCCAACAGCCAGCAACTGGGTTGGTTTTATGGAAAAACAATAGAAAAGCCGAAGATTCTTCAAGGAATTGTTTGCTGTTGAGGGCAAAGACATTTGTACATTTGATAACTAAAGTGAGACTTGTCACCAATTTCAGAGCGGGGTGGCGAGACACCTCACCTGGTACTCAAAAGGTTGTGCTTGATGAGTTGGGTTTTCCACAGTGCTTGGGGAGTTGAGATCCAGCCCTGTGCTCGTGTGGCTGTGTCCAGCTGCTCTGAGGAAAGGGGAAAGAACAGGGTAAATTCCACCCCTGCAGCTGCCTGAGAGGAGCAGGTCACTTGGGAGTTGTTTGGAGTAGAAATAGGGCTGGAAGTGAGACAGTGAGGTGGAGGTAAGGTGTTCTTTGACATCATCAGGGAGTTGCTGAGTTACCTGCTGAAATAATCCTTGGAAATGTTTGAGCAGAACGGGTTGCTGCCTGTGCTCTGAGTCTCTGCATGTGATTTTGGGGCTGTTGTTGGCGCTCAGCTCTTTGTTTCTAATCCTGATCTGAATGTGCTGAACCTACATTAACACAGAATCCCTGATTGGGAGGTCTGTGTCTATGGCAGTACTCTCCAAACGTGACCCTCCTCTCCTCATCTGCTGTGTAAGGTGGCACTCCTTTTCTCCAGTAGTAATTCCATGTCAAAGAGGAAATATAAATAAACTCCCCAAACAAAAGAAGCAAGGAAAAAATAATTCTTTCAAACATTTGAGCAGGAACAATAGGGTAGGATATGCACTCTCTGGGGAGAGGGCTAATGGCTGAAACTGAGCTAATGGCTGAAACCGAGCACAGTGCTGCCGTGGTCTGTACCTAGCCCAGAGCTGGGCTCAGCGAGGATTATTTATAGAAAATGTTATGGCAGAAGCATGTGTGACCTGCAGGCTCCCAGCAAGGGGAAGAGCTTTCCTGTGCTGTCTCTGGGATACAATAGACAATTATTTAGACACTATCTTTGTCTCAAGATATAAACAATTAAATGCTGGCTACTGATTTTTGCTCTGATGTTGAGACCATGCTTTCTTGCTTAGGGGTTTGTGGAGAAGGCAAGGATTTTTAATGTTAGGTTGCTGAGGCATCTCTACCAAACTGACTAATTGGGAATGCACAATAATGTCACAAGCACCACGAAGTTGTTGCTTCCCCAAGGCTGGCAGCCTTTGGCTCAGTGTTGTTCAGCTGACATGAATGGGGTGTGGATGGGTGTAGACCCCTGAACCTGCCTGTTCTATTGTTTTGGCTCATCCCTGTGGTAATAAAGTACCTACAGCTGCTACGGCATAGTAATTAAATGTTCTTACATATAATTAACTACTTTCAACTGACTACTGAACAGCTTAAATAATCTACATGTAATGGCAGATATTTTGGTGTTAGAATGGTGACAGTTGGTGCCAAATAGCTGGAGAAGTAAAAGCTGTTAGAACAACCTTGTGCAGCCTTCCTCAGGCTCCCTCCTTTTCCTGGGGGTCCCTGTCCACCCCGGGTGCCGATACCCAAAGGATTCTTTTGGATCTCTTCAGGACTCACCTCAGGTTTATTTTCTGTAGAGCAGAAGAATTTAGAATTGCAAAGAAAGAGAAACGTGGAGGAGTGTGCAAGGGGTGATGCTGCCGTGGTTCAGTGGGCAGAGGGTGAATGTGCACCTGCATTTCTTGGGTCAGCAGTGGGAATCTGGAGAAACATTTGGCACAGCTGCAGTGCCAGAGGTGTGTGAGGCTTGGTCTGAAATCCACTTTGAGCAAGAACTGATCTGTCACGTGCATTGTTTCATTCCAGTTGTATTCTAGGGATTTTCTGTTTTTATCTCGAGTTTCTCCTGCTTGCTTTCCACAAGGAGCTGGCTGCTGGCTCTCTCCCTCCCTTCCCTGTGTGTATGAAGCTGCTCTTGGTTTGGTGGAAGGTTTTAGTGCTCTGTGTGCCGAGCTGGTGCCCTGTTCAGCTACCTGGCACCTCCCTGCAGTGCTAGCCCACCTGCACTGTGGGGCTGTAGGTTTGCAGTGAGCTGCTCCCTGCCTGGCAGCACCAGCACCAGCCCAGTTTGTCTGACAGATGCACTGGAGCAACTCTCCCTGGGCCGCAGGCAAAATGAGTCTCCTGCTCTAATTTCATTGTGTTTAGCCACTGCACAAACTTTAAAGCTCCCTGAAATGGGAAGGAAGTAATGTTTAAATTATACATGAGTTAACTGATTTACTCAGCCTGAAGTTTTGAGTTCCGTCCTTATAAATACAGGCTGGAGCTATCAGTCTGTGCATCCATCCATCTGCCTGGTGAAGATTGAATTAGCAGGAGCACAAATGCAGAGCCAGGACTGTAAAAGCTTTGGCTTAAACCAGAGCAAACCACGTGGGGCAGATGCTGCTGCCACAGGGCATGTGTCGTGTTTGCCTGGGGTGATCTTGTCTGGTAGTCTGCCCTCAGTGGTGGAGGATTGCTGCAGGGTCCCTTCTGCCAGTGGCAAGTGGTGTAGTCACCATCCCTGGAAATACTAAAAAAGTGTGGATGTGACACTTGGGGTTTAGTGGTGGTGGTGCTGGGTTGATGGTTGGAATCAATCTTTGAGGTTTTTATCTAACCTTAATGATCCTGTGATTCTAAAGCTCAGTGTTTTGATAATGTCTGCCCACTCCCGACTGGGAAGGGATTCAGTCTGCTCCCCTGTCTGCCTCCTGCTCCTAATGAAGGGCTTTAGCTTCCTGTGGAAGGGATTTTGCAGAGCCTGTGAAATGCTGGTTCAGTTCTGGTCGCTTCCTATGGGCACTGGCCCCGCTCCTTGGGGAGCCCAGCGCCGGAAAGTCGTAACTGCACTCGCTGATGGCCTCAGATCCCTTTTGCAGATGTTTCACCCAGGTCTCTCCTTCCACCTCTATTGAAATAAATGAACAATCAAGCTGCAGCACTGCCATGCCTGACCAGGACTCAACAGCAAACTGTCCTCCTTGACCCACAAACAGAGGATGGTGGATTTTTCTAGGGGCTGCAGTGGTTTGTGGGGTGGGGATCTGCCAGGTGGGCAGGGACTTGATCATCCCTGCATCCTCAGGGTGTGCCCTGTGAGCAAACACAGCTCTGCCCTCGGTCCTTGGATATGGCAACAGTGAGTCTGAAAGTCTGCGGAGACATAAACAGAAAGGGGGAGAAGTCACGATTCTCTCCATATTTGTTTGACCTAAATACACTGAAGTAACTGTACCCCCATGAAAGAGATAATTTCCTGATGCTGGAGAGCTCAACATCTGTTTCCTCCCATTTTTTTGCAGTGGTAGAACATGGTAACGGAAGAACTGGCGGGGTTTTCTTTCCTCTTTTTCTTTTGTATAGCAAGAGGCGCTGCATGCTTGGGCTAAATACGCTCTCAGAAAGCAGACAGGTTTCTCTCAAGGGTTAGAAGATCATTTGTTCTCTATTTTCTCTCCTTCCTGCCTCCCCCCACCCCTCCTGGAGAGGAGCGGATACAGCGAAGCCCAGGCAGGACTTCCTTAGCTGGGCCATGCCTTCTGGCAGGCTGCACCGCGTACCCTCGCCCCGTCACCCCCTTCCCCGAGAAACAATGGCCAAAGGCTCCTTCTTGTTTGTTATTTTGGATCTTGCAGAGGAAGAGCCAAGTGGAAGATCGTGTCCCCGGGGGCCCTCGGTGCATTCCAACTCCGGCGGCGCCTGGGCTGCGCCGACTGTGGGCCTTTCGCTCTGGCCGTGTGCTGCTGGGGGGACGCTGGGTTTAGAAGCAAATGTGGCACTACTGGGAGGTGAGGAGGGGGATGGAGAGCCCTGGAGGGGTGTCTGGAGTTGCTCCACAGTGAGTGCAAATCCTGTCCTTGGAACATCCAGCACAGTGCAGGCTGTCATGGTGCAGGAGGAGCTGGGCCTTGGTACCGACTGTTCTGGCATCATTTGGACCCCCCAACTTCTCCTTTGCATGAGCTTCAGCTCACATCCCTGGCTCCAAAACCCTCCAGGACGGCCTTGGGTCACTGCGGGTGCTTTGAGGCAGTGGCTCTGTGGTGCAGAGCATGTTTCTGGCACGTGATGCTGTCTAGGCTGCCCCAAGGGCAACCCCACCACCAATTTCCTCTTTGTTCCCTTCAAAGGTTTGTTGTTTCTCAGGGCCCCAGTCAAAATAATTCTTCTGTGTCACTTGGTAGAAGGGATTGACCGTTTGCCTGGGATGTGGAGTGTGTGTGTTCCAGAATCCTACAACACCAAGAGATCCTGGAGTCACAGAATGGTTTGGGTCGGAAGGAACCTTTGAAATAATTTTGTTCCACCCTCTGCCATGGACAGGATCACCTTCCACTATCCTAGATTGCCCCAAACCCTGTCCAACCTGGTCTTGGACACTTGTAGGGATGCAGGGGTGGCCACAGCTTCTCTGGGCAACCTCTGCCAGTGCCCTCCTAGTGCTTCAGAGCATTAAATACATATTTTTAAAAGCTTCTTCTGCTTGTTGCCCAAAACCTGCAGTGATCTGAAGATTTCAGGGATAGTGTGGTGCCTGCCTGGCAAACAGCTGTGTGCTGTGAAATGAGCAGTTTTTTTCCATTGTTGGGGTCTCTTGAACCTGGATCAGGCCTTTCCTAATTGATGCTTCCTTTCTAGCAGGTCTTGCTACCCTGCAGCCTTTGGTGTTGTGGTTGAACCTGGTTTAACAGCCTGGCTTTGCTCTGCTTGTGGATAACTTGTAGGGAAGCTCAGCAGCAGGAGATTGCCCATGGGAAGTGTCACTCTCTGAGGGGTGGCTTGTGACAGCCCTGATTGCTTGGGCCTGATTTAGTGTCCCTTAAGTCTATGGGCACTGTCAACTTCAGTGGATGTTCCTGCACCCCTGCTGTTATTTCTGCTGGATGGCTGCTAAATCACACTGAAAAGGAGCAAAATTGCTCTCACTCCCACCTGTATGATGCAGGAAGAGGCTGTTGCCAAGGGAATGTTGTGCAATCTTTGTTTCTTAGAGATTGGGATAGCGCAAAATATATGGGAAGAATTTGGAGGGGGAATCGTGGCTGTAGATACAGATGTTTATGTAACACACCTGGTGCCCTTGGCTGGGGATTTTATTAATCTCAGTTTATTCATCCCCCTCAGTGACCTGGAAAGTGAATTTTCAGAATAAAGGGTTGCTGCTTTTTTTTAGAAAATCAGGGCAAGGCAGGGACCCACACAACACTGGAGCTGCTGGCAGTGTTTACTTGATAGCTGGATAAAACCATCTTCCCCTCCAGGTGAGATTCTGTGTGTTTTGGAGAGCAAACACACGAGCCTTTGGTCTCCAAACCTGGGCTCAGCTAATCTGAGGGCAGGGAAGAGGCGGAAGGGAATTGTGATTTCTGTGGTTAAAGCCCTGCTTTAAGTGATGGTAGTCTCAGCTCAGCTGCTGGATGGTAACTTGCTGTGACTTGACATCTGCAACTGCAGCTCAAGGAGGGGAAAAATAAACATGTGGTTGACAAGTGGTGTAGTTTTCTGACTAATAGCTGTTCCCAAAGTGTTTCTTCAAAACCTCTTTCCCCTGCACCCCAGAGAGGTGAGCAGTGGTTCATCAGACATTCTCAGGGCTGCTCTCTTCTGTACTCAGATTTTATTTTGTCATGATGGGCCTAAATGCCCCTAAGGCCGTGTGGTTTGGTTGGTAAAGACACCTTTGCCCTGCTTGGCTGATGGGAAGCGCATGTTTCCCCCAGGCAGCTGCTGCAGGTGTTGGCACGGTGGCTCCAGCAGGCAGTGGAGAGTAGCAGATTTTGGCTCCTGAGCAGGAAGGACTGAGGGAAGCTGGCTGGAATTTGCCTCGGTGGTGGGAGGCTTTGCTCTAGGTGAGGCAGTGCCAGTCCTGGGGCTGGAGCTGGCTCAGAGGCAGTGCTGAGGCTGTGGGCACTGAGGAAGCTGTGCCAGGGTCAGCCTTAAGTTTCAGCTTTTATATTTTCCAGATTCTGTACTGTATTAGTTAATAACGATGAACTTCACAGAAAGTGTTACAAGTTCTCCTCCCAGCTCAGTCACACAAAACAATCCTTTTCCAGCCCCAGAACCAAGGACACTGCTGCAGCTTCAGCCGCAAAAAGTGCAAACAGCAGCGAATTGAGGAGAGAATCTGGGAGGGTGGGACTGCAGAACCTGGAGCTGGAATTGAACAATGAACCCCAATATGGAAATGAACCAAAACTGATAAAAGTGTGAAAACTCCTGACCAGGAGTCCATTTGGGTGTAGCCACAGCCAGGCTCTTGGACTGCCCAAGGTGAACCCTTTGGAGGGCTTTTAATAAATCCCTGCTTTATTCCTTTAACCTTGTCCAGCCTTTGTTCCAGGGAGCCTCTCCAGACAGCAATTTCAGTGTGTGCAGTCCTGCAGGTGTGACTGGGGGGAATTCAAACACCAACAAGGGGGTTTTGAAGATGAGGAGAGGTTCAGGTGGGGCTGTGATGGAAGGGGAGATGGAGAGAAAACCGAAGCCTGGTCATAGAACGGGTCATTTCAATTTCAGGAGATCTTTGCAAACCACCACATTCTCCTCTCTGCTTTGAGTGCTTGGGTCTGGCTTCATGGTGACAACTCTAATTTACATCTGCTTTAAAGCTGCTTTAAGAAGAAATAATACAACCGCCTATATTTAATTTTAAAGCCACCCATGTGCCCTGTGATTCTGGATTCTGTTGCTTCTCTGGGGAGGCCTCTGCTGGATCTGTCGTTGTTATGGGCTCTCTTTTGCTGCCACATGAGGAACAGCCTGTTTTCTCTGTGCTAGCATCCCTCCAAAGACATCACAAGCAAGCCTCTTCCCTTTGAATCTTCTTTCCTCATGCAGGATCCACCCAGCCAAAAACAATAAAGCATAAAACTGGAAAGAGAAAACAAACAAAAAAAGAGGATTGTGATTTCTGTCTTTTGCTGCCAGTTGGCTGCACGACTTGAAACAACTGAAGTGCTTTTCCCCCTCTCAACTCCTTCCAACCCATTCCAATGTGTTAGTCCTTAAGTTGCAGCAGGAATGTCTGGGAATAACTCACATCCCAGAGTGACAGCCTGAGAAATAAGGAGCTGGTCTCCTCCCCAGGCACCAGATGAAGGAACTGTCCTGCTCAACCCTTGGGTTTTTGGGAACAAAAGTTTCTGTGCTCTCTGCAGGAACCTATGACAACACAGCTCCTGCATGAATTTCTGCTACAGGGTTTAAATGGAGGCAGGTGGTGCTGAGGCCCCAAAAGTGCCGGGGGAAGGAAGGAGATTGTTTAAACCTCCATGGTGGTGGGTACAAGAGGCTGAGTGAAGAGAGCACTACAGCAGAGCAGGGCAGTGTGTGGAGCATCATCTCTGTGCTTGGATAACTCTGAGGTGTAACTGGAGGTACCCACTGAACAGTGGGGTGTGTTTGGCAGTGTGTGGCTGGGCTGGGGAACTGTGGGGTGTATTTGGCAGTGAACTTTGGGGTTGTAATTGTGGGGTGTGCTTGGCTGTATCCAGTGGTGCTGTGTAAATGTGGGGTGTATCTGTCAGTGTACATTTGGGATGTGTAATTGTGGGGTATATTTGGCTCTATACTATCAGGTTGTATAACTGTGGGATGTGCTTGGCTCTATCCAGTGATGCTGTGTAACCATGGGGTATATTTGGCAGTATGCATTTGGGGTGTGTAATTGGGGGGGTGTATTTGGTTGTATCCTTCAGGATGTGTAACTGAGTAGGGTGTATTTGGCAGTGTACATTTAGGGTATATAATTTTGGGGTTTTACTTGCATGTATCCAGTGATGCTGTGTAGCTCTGGGTTGTATTTGGCAGTGCACATTTAGGCTGTGTCACCATGGGGTGTGTTGGAGTCTATACTATCAGGTTGCATAATTTTAGGGCGTACTTGCCTGTATTCCATCAGGTTGTGTCACTGTGGGGTATTTGGCAGGGCACATTTAGGCTGTGTTGTGAATTTGGGGTGTATTTGGCAGTGCATACTTAATCTTTGTGAATTTAGGGTGTATTAGGCTGTGACACGTTTAGGCTGTGTGGATTTGGGGTGTATTTGACAGTGTACATTTAGGCTGTGTCGTGTTTAGGCTGTGTCTCATTTAGCCTGTGTGTGTGGTGTATTTGGCAGGGCACATTTAGGCTGTGTGAATTTGGGGTGTATTTGGCAGGGCACATTTGGGCTGTGACATGTTTAGGCTGTGTCACGTTTAGGCTCTGTCACCCTGGGGTGTGTTGGGCACAGCCGGTGCCACCAGTGGCTCCACTGCAGCCCAGGACTGAGCCAGCAGCAGCACTGGCAGCACCTCACATGGCTAATAAAGGGCAAAAATGGCCAGGAGGAGTGATGGGGGCATAAAGAAAGGTGAGCAGCAGCTCAGTGAGTGGTGAGGATGGCGAGGATGAGGGACTGGATGATCCCTGGAGGAGCTGCGGCCTGTGCAGGTCTCAGGCCCAAGCAGGTTCTCCTGAGGGGAATGGGGCCCGTGATGGCCCCACAGGGTGAGAATGGGACAGGTGATGGCCCCACAGAGCGGGAGTGGGGCCCGTGATGGCCCCACAGGGCAGGAGTGGGACAGGTGATGGCCCCACAGGGCGAGAATGGGACAGGTGATGGCCCCACAGGGCAGGAGTGGGGCCCGTGATGGCCCCACAGGGCGAGAATGGGACAGGTGATGGCCCCACAGGGCAGGAGTGGGGCCTGTGATGGCCCCACAGGGCAGGAGTGGGACCTTTGGAGGCTCTAGGAGGAGCAGGGGGATGTTCCTGACAGGGGCATTCCTGTCAAGAATTGTAACCAGTTGAGGCCCCACACAGGAGCAGGTTCTCCTGACAGGAACTGTGGCTTGTGAAGGCCCTACAGGAGCTGGGATGAGTATGAGAAGGAAGGACAGCTATGATGTCCCAACCATTCCTCTCCCAGTTCCCTGTCTTCCTGCAGCCCTTGCTGGGAGGTAGATCCCTCAGAAGATGGGGAAGTTGAGCCATGGTGGGTGGGAGTAAGACACTGTGTTAGTTTTATCTTTGTTTCTCATTATCCAGATCAGTTGGGGATAAATCAAATTGACAGGGATTGGAAAGGGATTGCTGCATTTTTATAGCAGCCCATCAACTTCTTCATCTTATTTCCCCCCTTGCCTTGGTTGGGCAGCAGTGTCAGTGGGCATCTGGCAGCCCACCACAGCAGCACTCATTTCTGCTACCCTAAGCACAGCTAGTGCCAAAAAAATGCTTGGCACAAGCCCTGTGGCAGGGCTCATGGAAAGCCAGATGTCTGTTGTCCATAAAAAAGAGGGATTCTGGTTGTTTCTGTTGGCTGTGCTCTGCTTCCGTGGTGCCTTTGGTATCCATGGGGGTCTCACAACAAGGCTTGTCCCTTGTTGGAGGCAGACATGGTGGCAAGGTAGAAATAGACTTTTTTAGCTGAATGCAAGGGTCATGAGATGCCCATGCTGCATTAATAACCTTAGTTTTAACAGAAATAGCGAGTTTAAATGTTTTTAGTAGATATGGGACTGTTCACAGTGCTAGTATGGCTCTCCTGATGCTTGGGGGAAAGTGGAGAATTTCTCCCTTTTGAAACCCATGTCTTGGGTCACTATTTCTTCCTCCTATGAGTAGGATTGGGAATGGAGGGAGTTTTTGAGTGCCTGGCATGTAGTTCTTCTTCCTAGCAAACCCAGGACCAGCAGATGCTGCTCCAGGAAGCTGTAATATGGAGACAGGGCAGATGTATTCCAGTGGAAGGATATTCCAGTGGAAGGGAAGCTTTAGGAGCTGAGCAGGAGTTCAGCTGTGTTCATTATTGGTTTACAGTGCTTTCCATTGCTGCTCTGGATGCGGGAGCTGTATTTTTAATTCTGTCCATGGAACTCACTTGAGGGGAATATGTTTTTTGTAGCACTGAGTGGTGGCCAAGCAGCTTTCATTGAGCAGAGCAGTGCCAGGAGGAATTCCCGTGCTGGTGCCATCACTACTGTATGCAAAACCTGGCTTGCATATTCCATGAATTTTCTGATGTTGTAGTATTTTAAGAGTTGTATTGCTTCCAGGAAAAGGCTCATTCTGACTATTCTTTGAATGGCTGCCTGCAGAGACTGAACTGTTGGGAGCATGGTGGCAGTTCCTGGCAGATGGGGATGGTGGAGATGACAGTGACATGTGCAGGGACACTCACTGGAATTTCCTCTCTCCTCTCTGCCATGAACTTTGATGCGTTTAACTTGCAAAATGAAGATATGATTCATGGGATTCTGAGCATACTTTGTGGTAACTTTATTAGTGCAGGATGTTTATTTGTGGTCACTAAATGTTCAGTCATTTAAATCAAATTTAAGGAGCTTTAAAAATTAATATGGTTTGGAAGCAAAATTTCAACCTCCCTTGAATCAATGGGGAAAACCACCATAGCCACTGGGATGAGGTTTGTCTTGTCTTGTGATGCTTTAAGAAATGCATCTTCTAAAAGTTTTCTGCTCCTAATTGCATCCCTTTGTTCTTTTCCCTTACAGTCTTGTGAAGAAAGCAATCTGAGGACCATGCATCCATGACTCCTGGAGCCAGCCTGTGAGCCAGGGCGATGGAAGTTCTAGAGGGCCGCCGGCGTACTGCTTCCATGAACATTCCCAATGGATGTGCCAACAGGATTTTCCAAGGGAACATGGAGGGAGGGAGCACTGATGCCTTGGAGGCCTGTGGCGCTGAGCACTGCGCCTCTGGTGATGCAAACCCCAGTGAGCAGGAGGAAACACATAGGTATAAGAAAACAACCAAGGGCAGCCGGATCTGGAATTTTGTCAGACGAAGGAAAGGACTCTCTACAAATAAAGACAGACCCCAGTCCATGATTCTGCTGGGAGTTGCCTCTGAGGTTTCAGAATTGAAAAAGCCATCTTTCATGGACAGGGTACGCTCATCAAAAAAGGGAAGATCCTCCAGGACGCCCAAGAACGTGGATTTGAGAACATCCAGAGTGCAGGATGGGTGTGACCCTGAGGAGGACCTTAACTGCAGTGGGCAGAGAGCTGTCTACAGGGTGAAGAAGTTGGGTGATGGCCGCAGGCCCTCCCGCCACTCCTACGCGGGGTACATCGAGGATTTGGACTCTTCTTTTGAGGACATAGAGCTGAACATCAGCATTCCTGAACTTGATACCACTGACAGTAAATGTCTCAGGGATATCAGTGGCAGATTACACAGTGAGGATAATGATGGTAACTGCCACAGAGCACCAGCCAGGAAGAGCGAGTCTTTGAATTTGGAACACGTTAAGAGTCCTGCAATTACAGAAGGGGACAATCAAAAGAGGTGTGCTGTGCTCCCACAGGAGAGCAGGAGAGGAAGGAGCTCTGATGTCTGGAGCTATCTGAAAGGAATTTCATTAGCTAGCAAAGATAATTCAAAGCTCCTGGATCAAAGGGCTGAAACCAATTTCCAGAACTTAGAAAATACAACGGATCATTCCGCTTCTTACTTGGACTTTGATACGAGATGTGAGGAGAATCTCAGCCAGAGAAAAAAATCAAACGGTGCTGCCAAAGCCACTCACTTTGGGGGTGTTGTGAGGTTCCTAAGCAGTGTGGCTGAGGCAGCTCGGCGGCTGCGAGGCTCCTCGAGGGCGTTTTCCCCCGATGAGAAGAGGCCTCAGCGCAGTTTCCGGGGCCGCAGGCAGGATGTTGGCTCCCCCAAGGAGGGTTTGGTTATGGAGAATGAGAGCGCCAAGGCTTTTTGCACGGTGGGAGCCTGTCTGCAGTCCCCAGATTCCGGAACCTGGGAGAACCTGAGCTTTGAGAGTTTCGCGGGGAAGGAGCACCGCAAAAGTGCGGATGGGCTGAAAGGCCTTGCTTCCTCTGGCCTGGACAGTGACAATGACAGGCTTAATGGAGCCTCATGTGCTCCCTCTGGGCCAGAACCATTCATGTCCCAGCTGGCAGAGCTTGCAGATGGATCTTTCATGGAGCTGAACAGCAGAGACCCCCCTGAGGATCTGGTTGAACTTCCACAGACGACTCTGGCTGAACAGATTCACGACTTGGGCACGACTCCAGAGAAGAACCAGGTCATGGCCAGGGACCTGCTGCCCTTCCATGATCTTCCTGTGAATAGTCAGGATTCTGGGGACCTGGGCTGTTCTCCAGCTGCCAGTGGGGACTTTTTTGCAGAAACTGAAGTGCAGACCCACCTCCCACAGGTATTGCCATCTAAACTTGATTCTGGGGATGTGGTTTGTGCCTCAGTGGTTGCTAAAGACGTGGATTCATGGCCAGCAGTTGCTCAGGAGCTTTCAGAGACAGAACTGGATAATCAGGACTTGAGAAATCCTGAGCTGCCTTTGCAAAACTTGTCTGGAGGCGAACTGGAGTTTGAAGACACTGGCAGTACCCTGGAGAGGGTCGTGGGCAGGAACCTGCCACCTTCTCTTGATCTTCCCAACAATTATCTGGATGCTGCAGATCTGGGCTGTTCTCCAGCTGCTGATGGTGCCTTTCCTGCAGTGACTGAGGCTCAGACCCACCTTCCACAGACATCACTGACTAAACTTGATACTGAGGATGTGGCTTGTGCCCCAGTGGTTGCTAAAGACATGGATCCATCTCCAGCTCTGGCTCAGGAAATTTCAAGGACAGAACTGGGTAATCAGGACTTGAGAAATCCTGAGCTGCCTTTGCAAGACTTGTTGGGAGGTGAGCTGGGGATTCAGGGCAGTTCTCCAGAGACATCACAGGTTGTGGCCAGGGATGTGCCACCTTCTCCTGATCTTCCTGGGAATAAGTTGGGTGCTGTGGACTTGGACCATTCCCCAGCTGCCCATGGTGATTTCTCTGCATCACCTGAGGTTCTGATCCACCTTCCCCAGGCAGCTATGACTGCAGAGGTCCAAGACAGTGTCGGTAGTCTGGACAAGAGTCAGGTCATGGGGAGGGACCTGCCACCTTCTCCTGACATTCCTGAGAATATTCTGGATGCTGCGGACATGGGGTGTTCCGCAGTTGCTGACGTGGATTTTTCTGTGGTGACTTTTTTGAAGTGTTCCACAGTGAAAAGGCAGAGTTTGGAACGGCCTGGTGGCCGCATTAAAAAGCGGGGAGCCGCTTCATTTGTGGAACAAAACTCTGTGGAGGTCATGGACAGAGTGGAAGAGTTTGAGTGCAGGCCCTTCCAAGTGCACGTCTCGAGGATCGTCTCTTCTGGCTGCCTCAAAAATGGAAAGGTAGGAGCAACTTTGGAAGGTTTACAAGAAGACCACACTGTTGTACATCTCAAAAAGCTGGTTTGCACTTGAAAGCATTTTTGTACATCCCTCATTGGGATTTCCAGCGATGGAGGTTGTTCTGTGAATGGTGGCTGCAGACAGAGCTTTTAGATCAGTCTGAGTCTGAGCTCTTAAACCTCCAGAACTGCTTTTCCTAAGACCCTTTGTGTGTATCAGTGTCTCTTGAAGGGGGTGTAGCAGTCTCTTCCTTTAGTTTTTTTCCTCTCTGCATTTAGGTTCATTTGAAGTAGAAGCTCCTAAGAAGCGGGGTTTTAGCAAATTGAGAGTTTTTAAGTATGCCCTGAGCAAACAGAATTCAGCAATTGCACTTTGCTGGAAACGCAGAGCAGTTTTCTGTTTTCTGAGTTTTCTTACCTAAAATAGTTGTAGGGGTGATGGAGTGGGTCAGCAATGTTAGTGGCTCCAGTCATGGCAGGCCAAGCAAGTCTTGCAAAGCCTTTAAAATCCTCAGAACATTTAAGTGGGCACTGCATTTTGGACTAGGTTCTGGGTGTTACAAATCTGTCTTGTCCAGCTTATTGCTATGAAACCTCAGAAGTCCTGTGGAGCCAGTGTGGAGTCCAGCTTTAGGGTTCTTTTGGGTACCTGATGGTTAGCTGAGGCTGGAATGAGGACTTCCTCTTTTTCCAAGGTGCCTGGTAGAAAAATTAAGTTGATTTGTGAAGAAACTTTCTCTTTTCCTTTTGGGTTTGGAGCGACAAGAGATATTCCAGAGGTGGTGACACTGTTGCCTGTTGGAAAAGGGGTCACAGTAACTTCTGAGCCAAGAGGGGAAGTGTTTGAAAATTGGCAGCAGATTAGAAATGCTGGGGGGGAAAAATCTGAACTTCTGACTTGCAGCTAAAACAGGCAGCAGTATTATTAGTTATTCTTGGTTTTGTTTCTTTGCTCTGTTTTATGTAATCCAAAGAATTACAAAAGCTCTCTGTGTAATCCCAGGCACTCCAGAGTGAGTAGTGGTTGGTCACTTCTTGGGGTTTCTGGAAGAAACATTTTCAGGAGGAACTTGAGAGGCCTGTGGTTTGATATCCCTTTCCAGGGACCAAACTGAAAGTATTCTGGGCAAGAGTAAGATGAGAGAGGCACAAAAGGATGGAGTGGAGCACAGGGAAATCCCAGGACCCTTCTCCCAGAGCAGCCACATCCCTGCTGGGAGGGCAGGGACTGCCTTGTCTGATCCCAGCACTCCCAGGGCACAATCCCAGTGCTTTCCCAGCTCAGCTGTGTGAACAGGAGATGCCCTAAGCCCTAGCTCAGCTGTTGCAGTTTACTAACATGACCAGGGAACTTAAATACGGTGCTTGAGATAACTGGGCAGGAAACCTCCCCCAGGTTCCCGTGGAGCGTGGCGATAGCACACGACCTCCGGGCTGCTGCAGTTTCCTCTGGCTGGGAGGGCTGGCTGCTCCTGGCAGGAGCTGCAGCAGGGTGGGAGGGAAAGCAGGCAGCCCCACTGGGGCTGGGAGCACCTCCTGCACCCCAGAACTCCTGCTGCAGGTGTGGTGGTGATCCTGTGCAGCAATCTGGTGGTGGCACCAAAACCAGAGCAGGGGGAGGCTGAAGGAGGGATCTCCTGGACAGGAACAGCCCTGCAGAGTCTGCCAGCAGGTCCAGTAACAAATGACCTGAGATACCCCGGGGATTTGCTCGCCTATCTCCCATCAGGGAGTGGCATTCGGAAACACTTTACAAAAATAAACATGGAAGAGGAGTAACTTCAGCCTGAGCGTGACAGTAGCAGCAAACTCCAGCCCCTTATTGTTTTAGGGCTCACTCCATCTCTTTGCTGGCACCTGTTCCTCAGGACAGTTGCTGGCCCTGCTGCCTCCACTCCAGGCTGCTCTGATGAGCTGTAGGATTTGGATTTCAAGGGAAGTGCTCAACCACAGGCAGGGAGAAAGTGCTGCCAGGATGGGGTGGCTTGGCCAGGCCAGCTGCTCTGAGCAAGTTCCCACTGTGTGAGCAGAGTAGGGCAGAAAGCATTTCCCAAACAACTTAAACATTGCCCCAAAAAAAGCATAAAAGTGCCTTTTCCCACAGAGCCTTCTGTGAGGAGATGGTGGGAGAAACTGAGGCTGGTGTAGCACAAGGGATGTTGGGATGAGATTTAGGGGATCTATATATTAGTTCTGCCAATAAATAAATCTGTTTAGTTGTATCTGCAATTAATGCCCCTGCTTTTTGCTTTCTTGGTCTTGCCTTTGAAAATTCTAATGTCTTTGGGCAGGAGCTGAGTGATATTATGGGCAAGTAGTTCAGTAGGATTTGATCCTGGTGCTTTGAAGGAAATTGCATTGCAACAGCATTTAATAAAAGCAGATGTAGAAAAGCATATCCCTGATAGTTGCTTTCAGACCCCATCCCAAATTCTCATGTGTTCTGGGAACTTGTGAAACAGTGGAGATAAAATGTTTTGAAGAATTGGAAGAACAGTAAAGGTCAAAACAAATTGTCACTGGGAAATGCATTACTCCATTCTCGCTGCTGCAGCCCTGGAATCGCTGTGCCATCCTTGTTGTGAGACATGAGAAATGGAGTAAAAGATGACATGGAGGTTGCACTAGTGTTTGGACAGAGTTTCTGTTTTCCATGTCTACACTGAAGTGGATTATCCTCCTCCAACCTCTAAAACCAGCACAGCATCCCAACAGGGGAACTGCTGCTGCAGGAAGTCAGGCATAGCCCCAGGAGTTTTTGAGATTTCCAGTAGCTTGAGATGATGTTTAGATGGAAAGCAGCTTTGTTACCATTTATTTTGCAATTTCAGCCTTCCATCAGGGTTCCAGACTGGCTGGTGTGTCCATGGACAGGGTTTGTGGGTGATTTGACACCTCCTTTGGAGTGACATCAGGAAAGGCTGCAAAACAGGCATCTGAATTCATATTTCAGGTATCACTTCGGAGTTTTTCCAACTCAGAAGCAAGTGTCAGGTTTATTTCTGGCAGAGACATCTGCCACAGGGTGAGGTCCCTGCTTGTCCTAGGGCCAGGACCAGGAGCATCTCAGAGCCTCTGGGCTCATTTCACCCTGGCAGTGACAGAGCACAGGGTTTTCCCTGCAGTCTTTCTGTGCCCTCTGCTGGCTTCTTTGAGAAATAAAATTTTTTGATGGACCTAGTCGTTTTCCTTGGGGTTCAAGATTTCATCTCCAAAGGGTTTGCAGGCTGCAGCTTGTGGTGGCTGTGCACAGAGCCCAGCTGGGTTTGTGAGGCCATTCTCTCTGGGGGAATTAAGATTGCCAGAAGTGTGAAAATAAGATTTCCACAGGCTTGTCAGCCTTGACAAAAGCTGTGTCCCCCATAGCATGAGGTGACAGGCTGATGGGATGCTGTGCTTGGTTTCAGGGCTCTGTCAGGGGCTGTTTGCTCAAACTCCTGCATCACTGCAGATGTTCCTCCAGAGCAGCTGTTGAGTTTGTTCCTCCAAACCCTGGACTCGGGATCCAGAGTGTCCCAGTGCCACAAAGGTGCCGCTGCTCGGGGTGGCCCACATGGGTTTGGGTGCTGTCAGGCCTTCAGGAGGTTTTTGGGCTCCCCCTGCCATAGCTGTTCCTGCTGTGTGGGAAAGCAGGAGCTCTCCCTGCGGTGGGTCCGACTGGAAGTGCAGGATTTACTGATTTGCCTGAGTGTGCACTTGCCAGGGGCTGGGTTTGCAGATCTGCTGCCTGATAGCTGGGGCATAGCTCAGATCCTCCCACAGCTCTGGGGTTTGGCTTTAGTGCAGCTCCAAGTGCCTTTTCACAAGAGGAACATCCAGCAAAGTTCCCTTTTCTTTGCTGAGAAATTGCAAGTGATGCCCATCGTGACTTTCAGCTTGGGGTTGGTTTGTTGTGGGAGCAGCTGCAGGGATGGGATTGCTGAGTGGATTTATCCCTTCCCTCGCACTGCTGGAGGACCCTGACCAGGAAGTGATATCTGGGAGAGTTGATCTTCAGAGCTTTCTTCTTCTCCTGGTTATTCAGCTCCTGGGTTGTGTCTCAGCCTGTTGTAACAAAAGACTTTATAGTCCTTCCAAATAAAAAAATAGTGCTTTACTTTCTAAATCCTGCTGTTGCCGACAGAGCGCTATGTTCCTCTCTGCAGAGAGGTGCAGTTTACTTGCAGAATGAAGATTTTGGATATTTATGGCTTTTAATATGGTTGTGTCTGACAATCATTTTATTTTTAGAGGAGACAAAACTTCTAAAGCCTATCTGCAAGCTGTTCATATTCTTATATTCATAATAACCAGGAGGTGCTAGCAAAACCTTGAATTAAAGCCTATATTTAGTGCTATCTATAGTGGGGTAGGGCTTTTTGGGAAGCATATTTTTAACATCATCAGGGAAAGGCAGGTTGAGTTTGCAAAGCTGATAGGCTTTGCATGTTTATAGAACCAGCCATGGAACACATGGATAATTCAGATTTCCACATGTTTCCTTTAAACACATGGTGTGTCTTTCCTTTATCCCATTCCCAGCCTCAAAAGTTAAAACAGGAATCAGATTAGGGATGGGAAGGGCAGCTCTGGGCATTGCAGATCTTGTGCTAAATTCCAATTCTCCAATTGTCCAAAATTCCCTGGATGGAAGGTTTTCTTTGGCTTTTCCCTCTTCCCAGCTGTTTTCCAGCCAAGAGAAGTGTGCTGGCTCGCTGGATAGGATGCTGGTGCTGGGAGATGGAGCCTTAATTCATCCACAGCTTTCTTTTGGGGTAATTACAGCCTGTCTGCTTTGCTCTTCATCTGTAAATGAAAATAACAGCACATCAGTGAAAATGAGCTGCTGGAGTCTTGAGGATGGATCCACAAAACCATCCCAGGCACTCAGTTATTAGCAGGCTCCTGGAAGTGTGACAGATGTGTCTGTGATGGAGCCTAGAAACCTCCCAGAGAGGAACTCCTCCTGCTTGCTTCCCCTGACCTTTGTCAAATGATTTTTCATTGTGATTTCTTGACTCTAGGATTATCCACGAGACTTCCACAGTGTCACATGTCACACAGAATAAAATGAAAAGTAGGAGTTTGAATTGTGATGTTTTCAAAAAGAACATTACATTCTGCAAAATGTCACGGTCCAGTTGTCATTTTCAGGAACTTTTCCTGATGATATAGAATAATAAAATGTGTAGTGTGGAAAACTCCAACATTTTTCTCCACTTAGCTGTAAATGCCATTTCTTTGGATCAGTGCTACCAAGCATTAAGGTGTAACTGAGGTATTTGACCATTTGATGGGTGCTTCAATCGATTTCAACTGTTTTATTCAAGTAAATATGTTGTGGCCTGTAGATGCAAGGACATGTCTGGTTAGCTGTTGTCACCAGTGAGCTGCCAACCCATCTGGCTGCTCTTTGCTGTCCCTTGCAAGCAGCCAGCCCTTGCTGCTGTGGAATCCTCAGCACCAGCTGATTCCTCCCCTGGCTTTGTTGCTGTGGAGGGAGGTGTGACACACAAGAAGGCTGATTCTGTTTATTACACCATCACAGTGTCTTTTATACCCTCTACACAGTTCACACTTTCTGCATTGGTTACAATTAGTCAACATAACAATCATTGGTGGAGAGTTCTCCACTCCTGTTCCTCCCAGGACCTTTCTGTAAATACTTTCCACATCTGGGTTTTTTTTTCCTAGTTACCTTCTTTTCACCCTCTTCACTTCTTGGTCTCCATGCCAACAACCTTGGTCAGAGAATACTTCTCAAAACAAACCTCATTTATACTTCTCTCTAACCCACAGACCAGTTGTGTGTCCTAATATACTGCTGGGACTTGGGAATGGGAGAGCAGCAAGTGGGTCTCCACCAGGGTTACTCCTAGCAGTTCCTGGGACATTAAAAGCTCAAAACTGTACAAGGTCTGAGCCTCCTGCAATAGGGGCAGCAGGTCCTGACCCTGCAGTCAGAACTGCACTGGGTGCTGATTGCACTGTGTTGGAAATTCTGCATTATTGAATTGTATTATTGAACTGTGTTATTGAGTATTGTATTATTGAGTATTGTATTATTGTGTATTCTTGTCTGTCCTGTGGTTGCTCTGCCTGAGATTTGACTGCTGTTGGTAAAGATGTAGTGGTGATTTTATGCAGAAAGAAAATCTGACCCGATTGTTTGGGAACTAAACAACTTTAACACTAGAGAACAACAAACAGCAAACCTGAACAGTTTGTACTGAACAAACCAGGAAAGGTGGTACAGGGAGGCTGATCCATCCACGAGGGCAAATGGACAAAAGCAGGTGTTAGGGCAGGGGTATTTATGAACCTGGAGGAATTAGGGCAGAGTTTAGGGAGTGGGTCCGATAAAGAAGGGCAATTAGGAATATTAAAATAGTGCAGCAAAAAGGAAGCAGTGATAACAAGGGAAGCAGAGAACTTTCTGACAATGATCAACATACTGGAACTGGAGGATGCTGGGGGTGATTTTTACACACCCTTAAGCCTTAATCTGCACTTATACTGGACCTGACTTCAGCAGTAAAATCCTTCTTTTCCCCTTGTCTTGCAGCCAACATACCATCCTGCCCAGCCATGCCCACAGGCAGAACCGTTCAAGGCGCTGGTGGAGCGCTGCCGCTCCGAGCCCCTCTCGCAGAGCACCCCCATGGGGCTGGACCAGCTGGGGGGGCGCATGCAGCACCTGCTCCGCAGACGTGGTGAGTCCCTGCTCTCCCTGCAAGGGCTGGGCTAGCTCTTGGAGGGGCTCTAGGTGCTTTTTGTTGTGTTTAGGTGATACAGTCATTTATGGGGTGTGGGTAATGAGAGTTAAGTTCACAGTGGTTAGCGTTAGTTGTAGGTTCGTTTGAAGCTATTTTAATTTTGATTATAATGCATTATATACTTTAAAAGATATTTTTAATATATGACAACAAATTAATATTTTTATTATTATTTATAGGTAAATTTATGGGTTGTAGGTAACAAGAGTTAAGTTCACCGTGGTTAGCATTAGTTGTAGGCTTGTTTGAAGCGACTTATTTTGGTTATAACGCAGTACAGTAATTTCACGACCATAAGGCGCGCCGGACTATAAGGCGCACCCCCTGAGAGTCACAACTTTGTAGCTCAGATAAGGCGCACTGGACTATAAGGCGAACTATTTTTTTGCAGCGAGGAGCCGCGCGGCGTGCAACAAAGTAGCGATTTACTGGCAGGTTCTCAATTTGCAAAGTTTTTAGCTGCTTTTTTGCCACTTTTTCACGGCGATTTTTCACTGCCCTTTGCCGCTATTTTTTGACGCTTTTTGGCCGCTTTTCGTGGCAATTATCGCCGCTTTTTGGCAGGGATTTTTCACTGGTTTTCGCCGCTTTTTGGTGGCTTTTTGCCGTGATTTTTTGCGGCTTTTCGCCGCAATTTTTTGACGCTTTTCGGCGGCTTTTCGCCGTGATTTTTCACTGCTTTTTTGGCGTCTTTTCGCCGCGATTTTTTGACGCTTTTCGGCGGCTTTTCACCGCGATTTTTCGACGCTTTTTTGCCACAATTTTTCGCCGCTTTTTGGCGGCTTTTCGCCATGATTTTTCACTGCTTTTTTGGCAGCTTTTCGCCACGATTTTTCACCGTTTTTTCGTGTTGATTTTTCGTCGTTTTTCAGCGGCTTTTCGCCGCGATTTTTCGCCGTTTTCTGGTGGCTTTTCGCCACGATTTTTCAATGCTTTTTGGCGGCTTTTCGCCGCGATTTTTCGCCACTTTTTCATGATGATTTTTGCCGTTTTTCGGAGGCTTTTCGTGGTGATTTTCCGACACTTTTTTGCTGCGATTTTTCGCCGCTTTTTCGCGGCGCTTTTTCGATGCTTTTCCGCGGCGCTTTCTCACCGCTTCTCAGCGCTTTTCCGCAGCGCTTCTTGGCGCTTCCCCGCGGCCGCGCCGCTTCTCCCCGCTTCTCCCTGCCCGGCAGTCGCACCGGTTCCCGGTTTCCCCCGCCCGGCAGCTGCGACTCCCGCGGTTCCCGACTCCTCCCGCACGACCGCAGCTCCCGGGGGTCCTGGCTCAGTTTGCAGACCGCATTTCCGGGTTCGCAATTTTCCGAACTTTTTTTTGTAGATCAGATAAGGCACACTGGTCTATAAGGCGCACTTCCGGGTTTGAGGGAAAATTTTAGTCAAAAGGGTGTGCCTTATAGTCGTGAAATTACTGTATATACTTTTTAAAATGAATATTTTAAATATATGACAATAAGTTTATTATTATTTATAGGTAAATTTATGGGTTGTGGGTAATAGTTAAGTTCACAGTGGTTAGCATTAGTTGTAGGTTTGTTTGAAATACTTAAATTTTGGTTATAATGCAGTATATACTTTTTTCTGAATATTTTTAAAATACGACAATTAATGTTTTTATTGTTATTTATAGGTAAATTTATGGGTTGTGGGTAATAAGAGTTAAGTTCACAGTGGTTAGCGTTAGTTCTAGGTTGGTTTGAAGCGACTTTTATTTTGGTTATAACGCATAATATTGTGTTTTTAATGAATGTTTTTAATATATGACAATTAATATTTTTATTGTAGACTATTATAACTACTAATATTACTGTATTTATGTTACTGTTTTTTAATTATGAGAAGTATGTTACAGTTTAAGTTAGAAGTTGCTTTTTAGTTTTCTTGTAGTGGAAAATTTTGAGATTTTTTTTATTTGTAATATTGGTTTTTTTGTTTGCTTGTGAAGATTTTTTTGCTTTTTTTTCTTTGAGATGGATTTATCCTTTGTTCTGAGTTACTAAATTTTTTTCTAACTTATTTTTCCCTTTGGCTTCTTAGTTTTCCAGCAAGACTAGCTCAGCAATTCTTCTGTATCAAAATTTGCTATCATTTCTATTCCGTCTTCAAATTCTACATTCAAAAATCTTTCTGTTATACATACATATCTATAAAACCTTCCTGTCTAACCTTTATCTTTCCCAACATCTCCAGCCTTGGTTTTTGGGTGTCACCCATGCTGCAGAGCCAGCCAGGGTCAGCAGGGTTGCAGAAGTCAGGAATGTGCTTTGCATTGTGCTGAGGCCAGGTGAGGGAGCTCTGAGAGCCTCATGCTGAGGAGTTTTTCCTGCTGGCTAACAGGATCTTCTTGTGTACAGTGGTTTGTGAAATAAAGCTGTTTTCTCCCTTTAATAACAGTCCCCATAGTCTGGTTACAATAGGATGAGTGGGGTGGGCACGTGAGGAGTAAAAGCTGTTCAGCTGCTGTGTGAGTTTATATTTGGTGGTTTTTAATTTAATTCTTGCCCTCTAAGAATGCTCTGTGGTGAGTACTCACTGTGTACTCACGTTTGGAGGTGGTGAGTGATGATGGATGCTGAGATCACAACTCAAGTCTGATGTTTGTTTGGAAACACAAGAAGTGAGGGGTTTTTTCCTCTTGTGCTTGGGCACTTTTCATGATGGAGGAGGGAATCTCATGTGCCAAAGACTGGGGTGACCTCTCTGCATTTGTCCTGCTCACTGTGACACCAGGGAGAGCACCCTGGAATGTCTGTGCTGGCAGGTAAATTGGCTGATGACAATAGATGACATCATTTTTTGAACCTCCTAATTAAAAAGATTGATAATGAGAGAAAGGAAATGATTTCCTGAAGGGCCAGTGCTGGCATGGAGAATGCTGTGATTTAGTGATGGGCGAGCACAGGAGCTCTACCAGATTGTGCTGGCATTGCTTGGGAGCACTCAGGGATCCAGGCAGCTGATGGATGGTGGCAACACATCAGGCTTCAGATTGGGGAGGACAAGGCCAATTAGCTGCCTGTGCTGTTAATTGATGGCTCTGCTGCTGGGGTGCAGAGGTTCCCAGCACAGGGGGGTCACACAGCCCCTCGGAGCGAGCAGTTCCTGTTTGCACATCCCTGCTCCATTCATCGCCTCTCTTCTGCTGTAATGGGCCCGGTGCTGCAGCCTGCCTCTCCAAGAGTCTCCAAAGTGAAACGTGGGCTGCTAAAAATAGCAGCAGGCTGCCTGCATCAGCACTGAGGAAATAGGTCTCAGTGCAATCTCTCTCCCAGCAACGCTGGAAGAAAATCAGGATGGCTGCCCAGGCAGCCTGCAGCAGCATCCCAGCCCTGCTGCTCTGGCCTGGGCCAGGCAGAGCCCCCACCTGTTTGGTTTGGGGCTCTCCACTCTCCCAAAGCCTGCAACCATTTATTCTGGTCTCAACCCCCTCAGGACTGACACAATCTGGAACCTCTGCCTGGTTAGAGGTACGTCAGGAAATTGAGCCTTGTGCATCTTTTAGGGAAGAATTGCAGAACATGGCTGTTTTCTGTGGATCCTTGTTCCATGAATGGGGTGAGGAGCTTCCAGGTGCTGGAAACACCTGTGGGGGTGCATGTACCACATATGCCACTACCTGCATCACATGTACCTGTGCTGGCAGCTGCTGTGGGGACACCAGTAGTGCTCAGATCTGTTTCTTTCCCTCCAGGGGATGTGGAGAGCCTGATGGAAGAAGGGATTAAAATCTAGCCTTGCCAAATGTGGGAGGGAATACTCTGGTCTCATACAGAATGGCAGCTTCACCCCAAAAAGAGAGGGATAGGATGTGGAGCTGAAAATTTTGATTGCTTGGAAAAGAAGAGCTCATTTGCCTCTTTTTCACAAGCTGCTTTGTGCCTGGGTAGTGCCATCTGCAAGGCTAGGCTGGGGTCTGGTGTGAGTGTCGTCACTCAAAGCTAGAGCAGAACTGCGTCTGTGAGGGCTTGGCCTGAAACACTGGGGGTTCAGCCCAGTTTCCTTAAAAAAACAGCTTTTATGGACTTACCCATTTCAGTTTTGTGTATAAATTGGAGGAGCTGTTTCTTTTCCAAGGCCTGGATCCAGTGGCCCACAGTGGGTGTGCAGCTGGGATTGCTGCAGGTGCTGCTGCTGGAGCACTTGTGACCAGGGAGCTGCTGCCCTGTGCATACTGGGGCAGGTTCAGAGGGTCTCCTGCTCCTGGCAGAGCTTCCTGGCTCCACAGCCAGCTGGGCTGAGCCCACCTCGGGATGTGGCTCCCAGCTCTGCCTTTTTGTAGTATCCAAGCTGCACTATTTCTCTTGTATCCCAAGAGCACTGAATAAAGCACCTAAATATACTCTGTGCTCTCTTTTTCTAAAGGAGAGGTTGAATGAGTCTCTTGCAAACAATTTTGTTTCTTTCATTTAAAAGAACAGCCTCCGCCCCCAGCCTGAGCTAAAGCACAGCATTTGTCTTTTGTCATTCCTTTTTTTTTTTGTTCCCGTGGATTTTCTCCTGGCAGCTGAGAACGAGCAGGCTTCAAAGACCCTGAAGGTGCGCGGGAACTGCAGGAACGGCGGCCGTCGATGGAACCTCTTCAAACCTGGAGCTGAGAAGCTGCAGATCAGTCGGGTAAGGAGCTGTGTGGAATGTGCCTCTGCCTGCTTCTCAGGGCTGGGATTTGCCTGCTTTGGGCTTTGTGTTGCTAACAACATGCTTAACTAACAGCTTCTCCATTCCTAGGTCCTTCAGCCACACATGGTTTTTTTTTTTTTTTTTGGGTTTGTTTATTATTTTGTAGCAACAAAAGCTTTGGTGCGTTGTGTTTTCCTCAAATCAGTCCCCTCAATGGGCAGCAGAGGATTTTGGATTGTCACTGGGCCTCCTGTGCCTGTGCCTGAGTGTTCCTTGCAGGTGGAGGGAACTGTGACGTTTCACATCACCTTCAGATCTGCTCCCTGGTTTAGATGGGTTTATTTTTTCTCCTTCCTTTTTTAGCCCTGTGTCCTTTGGGTTTGGTGGTGTTCCCAGCACCATCTCGGTGACAAATCCATGTCATTGCTTCTTTCCCAAAGTGTTTTGCAAATATAGGCGCAATCCACTTGGTTCTTTTTTGGTGAATGATGCTTCTGGTGGGGGAAGTGAAAGCTGTTGTGGGCCTGGGGGTGTTTGTGCTTTTCTCTGGGAAAAATTCAGAAAATATGGCAAAAATGGTATAATTTGTCTGATATGTTTCCTTGCTTGGGCAGGGGGTTGGACTTTGGCTGTGCCCTGTGTTTGAAATGTTCAGGGCTTGGTTATTTCCTGGTCCTATTTTGGATTTGTAGTGCTCATGAGTGTGGTGTCACTGGTACCCAACAGCATTGTCCCAAACCCAGTAGATTTCCCAACGTGCAGCGTGCTGCAGGCAGAGTTTGCTACTGAGCATGGCAGAAGAGGTTTAGCCCTTGTTGTTCCTCTGGGGCACAGGAACAAAGGATGATCTGGGAGCCAGGAATTTCCCTGCTGCAGTGGAGAGGGTAACTGACCTTCTGTTGTGTCTGTGTGGCTCTTTCCCTCCCCACTGCTGTCCTTCCTTACCAGACCTTTATTGTATTTCTTTCCCCTTTGATATTTGATGAACTGCCTTCCTGCAGTGTGATTTGCAGGGGGGCCCTGGCCTCTGTGTGTGTTTTTCCATCACAGGAGCAGTAAGTTGGCAGTGAGTGACGCTGACTTCTCCTTGTGTTGGGTGTTGGTTTCCAGGGAACACGTGCAGGAATGGACTGCTGGGGTTTTGGTGACTTTTTGGAATTCCATCTTGCATCACTTGTGTTTCCTTTGCTGAGCTTTTGTGGGCTGAGCTACAAAGGCAGAGCAGAGATAGCCAAGGAGTTCAGCTCTTCTTTTTTTCTTCCTTCCCTTTGGGTCCTACCTCGCTGCTGAGACATGAACTTCTTCTTTCAACTCAGGAAAGCTGTTCTGGTTTTAGACAAGCTGAACATCTAAAGCTTTGAACAAAGTTTTCCTGGAAGATAAAATGATCCAGATCCAATAAAGCTGTTTGTCCTTGGGGCCAGGGTAAAGGCAGGTGACTACAGAGCAGCAAAATCTCCTGTTGTGCAGTGTGCCATGTGTCAGGTGTGTTATCCATGTTCAGGATCTGGTACTGACCAGTGCATGGATGTAATTCATCACTTTATTGCACCTCAATTAATCACTTTATTAATCCTTTAAGAGGAGCCTTTGCAGCTGTCTTGGTTTAGAGCAAGCTTGGGAGAAAACCTCTAAAGGGGTTCTTTTAGAAAGCAAACTCAAGCAGCCCTCCCCCAGCTGGTTTGGGAAAAGAATTATTAAAGAAAAAAATGATTTATTTATAGACAAAGCATTTATTAGTGAAAAAAAAAAGAACAATATTAAAAAATAAAACATATTGCTACTTTGAAGAAATGACAAATTTTCATAGCTGTCCTGGAGGCCCTCCTGGAAGCCAAGGTGCTGTTCTGACACAAAATTGCTCCTGAATTATCTGTGCCCTAAGCATCCTGATAATCCAGGCCTGTTTCTGATTGCAAACAGAGCCCAGATTACATCAGAGACCCTTGGAGAAGCTGTGGAAAGCTGAAAGCTCAGCAAACCAAACACCCTGCTGAGATTTGGGAAAGGTGAGCTAAGAACTGCTTTTCCTGTGGTGCTGGCTTGGAGGGATGTGGAGCTGGGGAGGGAAGTGAGCTGCTTGTGACCCCAGAAATCTGGGGGTGCTGTTTGGCTCAGCCATACCAAAAACCTGTGCCCCACTGAGGCAGAGAAGTGGGTTTGGGGAGGTCTGTTCATAAAGCAACTTGGTTTTAAATTGTGGCAAACAGGCAGCTCTGAAACCTTTCTGGGGTTTATAAATCAGAGGTGCTGTGCAAGTGCTGCAGGGGCAGGATACATAAATGTGGCTCACAAAAGTGCTGGAAAAGTCATCTGTCACCTCTGCCCCAAGCTCAGTGAAGATCTACAGGGCTGCAAATCACCTCTTGGCCAGAGAGAAGTTTCTGCTCTGGCAAGATGTGTAAATTTGGGGTGAGATTTGTGGGCTTGGGTGTCTCTTGTCAGGTGCTTTCATTGACAGCTGAGACCAGTGAGGTGGCAGAGCAGTGCAGGAAGCAGAGATTTATCCTTCCAGGCAAGAGTGTCTGATGTCTGGGCACAAGCCGGAGAAGTTTTTATGGAGTAGATAAGGTCACTGCTCCCACTTTGTAGGTGGGAATAAGAAACTGAAGCACTGGAGGGTGGTACATGTAGAGCCATACAATATTTTGGTTTATTTCTCTCCTCATTTAAGAGGCAGGTAAAAATAAATAAGGTCAGGCTTCTAAAAGCTTTCAGTCTTTAATTTTTTTTTTCCAGAGTACCCTCCTCAACGTGGAGAAAACCGTGTTGGAGCAGTTTGTGTGCAGAGCATTTTGCTTTAGCACTCAGGTCACTTTTGCTTTTATGGGAGCAGTTTGGCACAATCAAGGCCAACTTGCAGGAGACCTCAAGGTGCCCTGAACTGAAGGCTTTGCTGCAGCAGAGGTTGCAAAGAGTGCCCTGAAAGGCTGCCCTGACAGGACCCTCAGCATCTCTCTGGCCTCTGATTTCCCCCCAGGCAGGTCCTGGCAGCTGGGACGTGGCTGATGCTCGGGGCAAAGGGAGCAGTGAGTTCCCTTGTGCAGCCCCAGAGCGGTGGTGGGAGGTGTTGGTGGCCTGGATGTCAGATGCAGAGGGTGGCAGTCCCATCCTGACCCAAATCACTGGCCTCTGCTGCCTCTTGTGAGCTGCCCAGTCAAAATCATCAGAGCTTTTTGGAGACAGATGCTCTGGGGATGTGCTCCAGGAGGAATCACAGAATCACTAGGTTGGAAGAAACCTTTAAGATCATTGAGTCCAACCCATGCCCTAACACCACCTCAGCTAAACACTGAGTGCCACATCCTATCTTTTTCTAAAAGAAGGGAGATTCAGCCCTTCCTAAAACAGGCAGCCTCCTCTCAGTGTGTGGATGTGTGTTAATTCTCTCTGTCTTACCTGAGAGATTTAATTTCCAGCCTTTAAAGATGAACTGCAGCCATTCCTGTTCTCTGCTCCCTCCCTCCCTTCCTGCCCTGCTTGTGTACAAGGGACTAAAGGCCAAATTTATATGCTGGAGGAAGCCACTGTTAATTAGCTAGACTGGAAACTTTGCATGAGAGGAGCTTCTTTGACATTCCCATACTAATAATAGGCAGGCCTGCTGTGCAGAGGTGTTGAATATTCAGAAAACCCACCCCCCCAGCCTGTCCTTTCTCCTCTGGAAGTCAGGAGCTCTTTCCAGAGGCTGGTGGGGGGTTGCCAGAGTGATGATGGTGGATGTACCAGGCTGCAGCTCCCCAGAGCTAAATCCCCACAGGCTATGTTTATGAGGAATAGGAAATTCAGGCAACGTGCAGCCTGCAGGAGAACAGAGTGAAGGGGAAGTTGATTTGGGTGGGAATGCTGCTTGGTATTCAGGGCCAGCTCTCCTGCCTGCTATTTTTATCCTCTCACATAGTGCTGAGTGGACAGTTTAGGCAGAGGGGGGATTTTTTTTTCCCTTTGCTAAGTGTCCTGCCCCGTGTTCCTGTGTAAAGGGGGGTGTGCTGGGGCTGCAGCATCCTGGGCTGTGAGTGGGATGTGATCACAGTGAGATTTTGGAGCCCCCTGTGTCCCTGGGAACAGGCTGGAAGAAAAGCACAGTCCCGAGGCTTTCCTCGTGCTAATTAGTTTAAATATCAGTGTACTGCTACAAGAGGTTTATGTGCACGTATGGAGGGCTGCCAGGAAAACAAATCCTCATTGAATCTCTCTTCCCTCATCTTAAACATTGAGTACTTCTGCTGGCAGGGTATGTCTGAGCTGTATATTTTGGGGAGGGCTGCTTTATTTCTTGATAAACCTATTATGTTGCTCTACTTAGCAGTGCTCTGAAGTCTTTATGGAGGTTTGGCTTTTTGGGTTTTTTTATATTTAGCCATTTATACATGTTTTTTTGCAAATTGTGAAAAACTCTCTGTGAGCTCTTGTTCAAATAAATCAAAATTGGCTTGTTCCTTCCAGGGGGAAACAGGAATTGAGCTTCAGGACATTGCGGTGCTGTGATGCAGCCTCTTCTGTCTGTGTGAGGAGTGCCCAGGCAGGGTCCCTGCACCCCTGCAGCCTTTTCAGCACCTGAGCTGTGTCAGATCTGCTGGCTTTGGGAGCAGGGAGACAACATAGAGCTGAGTGTGAGCTCCAGGTCAGCCCTGAGCCCATTTTCATCCCTCTGGGCTCCCTCCCCAGGGACTGGCACAAGCAGCAGTGCAAAGCACACCTTAGGAAGCCTGGAACTAGAAATGTGTGGTATTTCCAAACTTCTCATGCTCTGGGTAATTAGAAGAACATTCACAAGTGCTGTGGTTTTGTACAGAGCAGGGCTGGGGGGACATAACCCAGCAGTGCTGTAACTCAGGTGTTCTTTAGCACTCCTGGGGACAAACAGGGCTTCAGCAGCTCAGAGTCCTGCAGGAAGGAGAGGTTTGAAATGAGAAATGGTCACCTTTGAGTTGTGGGGTTATGTGCTGGGTAGCACAAGAGAGATTTGAAGCTCCAGACTTCTCAGCTCTTCAGCAGTTATGTGTAAGTCTATATTAAGAAGAATCTCAGCTTCCAGTTGGTGCTGGTTTTTATAGTGCCATTGAACCTCGGGGTGTCTCTGTGCAGCTGCAGGTGGTAGGTACTGCATCCTACATGGCATTAAATGTCTGCAGTGGTGACTGTACATAATCACTTCTATACTTCAAATGGAGCTCTCAGCCTAACTTTAAATAGCACTTTGGAATGGCTCCTTTTTCCTATTGCTCACTAGTTCCACCTTGATTGCTCTGCTTCAACTCATTACTCAGCTCTGTCACTGGGTTTCACTCTGGGATATGGTTTATACAAAAGAAGCTTTAATGTAAACTCAATTTGTGTTGCATTGCTAAAACCTTAATGACATTTTGCTTGGCAGCAGTATGGACTCTGTGGTTTGCCCTTCCCCAGTGCACTGTGTTCCCAATAAACTAAAGGCCGTGGTAGGTGTAGCATGAAAAATCCCTGAGTAAATATTGGAACAAATGCTTTTGTAGTGCTTCCTAAGCTCTGTGCTCGTGATTCAGGGCCACTGCAGTGTCACTAGTGTTTGAAAAGGAGCTAAATTTGGGAAGGACAGGCAAAAGCCCAGGTCAGAGCTCCAGAATGTCTTCTGTAGCTGCTGGGATTGGATTCTGAGATGCAGCTGACTTGAAATCCTGCTGAAGCCGCTGGGTAGGTGGATACACCCAGAAAGTCACCAGGGGAGGATGGACAGTGGGTATGTGTGGCTCCCTGGGCTCTGAGGTGAGCTCTGAGCGCTTCAGCAGCCTGACATTCCCTTGGCAATTCCCTTGGGATCCTGGAGAGGCAGGAGCACCATCCTGTTCTCGTGAGGAGCTCTGGGATCCCCCAGTGTCCAGAGCACTGCTTTGTCTCTGGTGATGACCTGAAGGAACATCTGGGACCATCCCCTTTGCTGTTCACCCCAAGCTGTCCAAATGGGATAATCCTCCTGCAGTTTGGGAGGGTTGTGTTCATAAACCCCAAATTCAGAGCACCTGCCCACACTGCTGAGGTGCTGGCACCTGAAAATTTGGGCTCACAGGGAAACTGCAGCTGCTCTGACTTCTGCTCTGCCCTTGGCATTCAGGAAGCTGAAGTGGGTTTGGTAACAAGCTGTCCCTAGTACCAAAGGTAGAAATAAAGGGTCTAATTTTATCCCTGGTTTTGTCCTGCAGAATTAAGGAGGTTTTCACACATGAATTGTACTGGGATATTGACCCAACACTGTGCTTGTACTTGGAGGAGTATGAAGTGAACAGGATAAGAGGCTGCAGAGAGGGCTTGGGTCCTTATCAGTGCGGTCACATGGCCTGCAATGAGCTCCTCCATGGAGCAGGGACAGCTTCATCTCCCAATGGACTGCACAGAATATAGAGAATAATTCCCCTAATAAATCTCTTTCAGTCTCTAATATCTAGGGAAGTATATTATCCTGTCATCCAAAAACCTTGAGAGATCAGTCTTTTCTGAACAAGAATAGACATTTCATGGTAGCTCTGCTGAGATAGGATCAGGGATTGCACTGCTGTGCCACTGGAAAAGACATGGAATAACAACTGGCTGCAGTGCTGCTGTTCCCAGTGTGAAATCCCTTTTGCCACCCAGGACCAGGACAGAATGCACCAGCAAGGCAGGGAGCATCTTCTGGGGGTGGCCAGTGGGGAGCACTTTTGGAGGGCTTTGGCCACTGGCCTTGGCCCACTCTTGCCCTCAGCACTGGGTTTGACTTCTGAGTGTTTAGAGCTACTTGGGCACAGGTTGCTTCCCGGGTGAAACTGTTCTTTCTGCACATCTCTGAGCTCACTCAGTGCTGTCTTTGCCCCACCTTGCTGGCACTCCCTGTGTTAGTGTCCCTTGCAGGGCTGTCCCCAGGGTGTCTTCTGGGGAGAGACAGGGAAGCAGAACAATTGCTGCAAGCTGCAGCTGGAGTGGGATGCCCAGAAGCACCTCCAAGAGGGATGAATCCCTGTGGGATTATTCCCTTTCACTCCTCATGCAAGGACTCACCTAAAAGCAGGAATAACTGCATCACTTTGTGTGGTGGGTGATCCTTGGCTCTGGCTCTCACCATGTTTCCAAATTTTGAGGTGGGTTTAGCCTTGCCTGGACAAACATGTCCCACTGCAGTCAGGAAGGGATTTGTCTGTCTTCTAAGGGTACTTGGTGTGTCTGAAGTGCTTGGATGTGGCAGTGGATGCGTCAAATCAGTGTCCTGGAGGGGGACTGAGTTGAGCAGTGAGCAGCACAGTGCAAGCAGGGCCAGGCTTGCTGCAGTCAGGATAAATCCTCCAGCAAGCAGGAAAGCGAGGAGACGAAAGGAAGTGGAAGTGTTTGGAACCTTCTCCATGGCAGTGATGCCATGGGGTGCCCTGGCCATGCTGTGTGTTCTGGAATGGCACAGGCAGTGCTGACAGCAGCTGTGCTGGGACTGCCAGACGCTGAGGTGTGTGTGCCACATCTGCACATTCCCTAGGACAGGCCTGGGCTCAGCACTGAGGCTTCCAGCCCACAGTGAGCCCCTGGAATGGTTGAGACACTGAGCAGAGCTCTGTGGAAAGGTTTTGTTGCCATCAGAGCTGCTGCGCTGTGTGCTCAGGTGTTTGCCTGGTGCTTGCTCTGTGATTCCTTGCTGGAATACAGCACAGCACAATGCAGTCCTTCCAGTGCAGGGTAAGAAAAATGTTTCTGGACTCTCCTCCCATCCCTGGCAGGTGAGAAATTCCTTCCTAGAGTTCTTCCCTCCCTCAACCTCTGTCCCTGCTCTTCACTGTGGCCAGGCTTTGAGCTGCTTGTGGTCTTGTGTGACTTCCCCTCGTTAATCATGAACTTGGGACTCCACACATTCATTACTCTGTGACTTCCCTGGAGCCAGTGAGTGTGGGATGAGTGTGGGAAGAGGAAAGTGAAATGAAGCCCTGTCCATGTTGGATTTTGGGGTGACTGAGGGTGAGGGATGAGATGGGGGAGACAGTGAAGGGAGATGTCCCAAGTGGAACTGAGCAATAACCCTGCCCAAATGTGGAGTTCTTGCTTGGGCAGGATTATCCCGAGAGTGGAGGAAGAACCTGGAGCTTTCCAAACATCACGTGCTGAAACAAAAATTCCCCTGGCTCAGCTGGCTGTGCAGACCAGGACAGTGTTCATGCCACCTTTACAATATTTTGCAGTGACAGAGTTCTTGTGGAAATGGATTTTTTCCCTCTTTTGCCAGGAGTTGGGACTTGGACAAGAAGAATCCTTCTGTACGCAGGATTTATTTCCATCCATTCTTGATTTGAACCATTTCTTTCTTTTCTAAGATATCTCACATTTTATTTTTAATACTGGACAAATACCAAATATTCCTCAAGAGAGATGTGTGATTGCAGCTCAGTTCTGACAGTTGAGAATAGTCCAACGACGTATTTGCCTCATCTGAAACGCTGCTATTTTGAGCGGTGCTTTTGTTTTTAGCCATCAGTGAGAAGTTTGCATTTCCTGCAGATGATATTTTGGGTTGATGTAAGTTGTTAAGGCCCCACTGTGGAAAATGGTTTTCTTCCTGTGTGACTTTGGGCTTGTCTTTTCTGGTTTGATACCCTCATCCAAACCAGAAGCAGAATTAAATCCCCACATCCCAGCTGGTCATCACTAAATAATTTGTTTTACATCTTGCTGAAGCATTTTATAAGTGATGCTGCAGGAAGGCTTGTTTCCTGTTTTGGTGTGGTTTTTTTTTTCTTTTCCTTTATTTTGGACTTAAGATAAAGGCAAACTGAACTTTGCAGGCACTTCTTTGGGAATCAGACATTTTCCAGCTATTATTTTGCAAACTATTAGAGCAGCAGATCATGAGGTGGGAACCCAGTTATGCAAACAAAGCCACGTCACTCTTTGCCAAAAATAGCTTCAGTGGATGTGCAGTAAGGTGGAAATGAAGGCCTTTGGTGTACACAGAGCAAACAGGGAGGGAGGCAAGAGGGGAAGCTGCAGCTTTTTGTTTAGAGCCTCTCATATTTAGAGCAAAGTGTGTTTTCCAGGGACAAGCAGTGGGATAGGAGTTATTCCCTTCCTTGCAGATAAAGGGGACTGAGGGTTTGAGAGGTGGCACTATGGTCCTAGAGGTGTTGGTAATTTTAATATTCAGGTCCCATGCAGAGCATGAGGAAATACAGGAGAAAAGTTTAAAAATTGTTCCTTTCCTCCCTCTGCTCAGCCCATCTCCAGCACAGGGAAAACCTGGTCCTTGCTGGGTTCCCCTGGGATTCTGAGAGAGCTCTCAGGGCTGGCTTCACATCTCCTGCAGAGATGCTGCCTGGGCTTAAGTCTTCACCTCCTTTCATTTCAGCCTTATCCAGCACTGCAGTGCCCTAAATAATTTTGAGATCAGCCCAGTGGCTGTTTGCTGTGTACTCAGGGACTTGCTGCCTGGCAGTTTTCTGGGTGTTTGCAGCAGGACTGGGGTCTGACTCTCTTTAAAGTGCTGCCAATTACTCTCCACCAGGCTTAAAATAATCTTGTTTGTGCCTTGTGTAGAATCAGCCCCAGCTCCCTTTGCAGTGATGTGGTTAATTGTAGTTTGTTATCGAGCTGTTAGGAGATTGTTTTGGGCCAAGAGAGGAGATAAAGCAGAAGCTCAGCTATAGAAAATGCAGCTGTAGGTGTGCAGATGTAGCTTCCATTGGATTAAAGCCTCCTTTTTATGAAGACTTGCAATTTCTTATCTCACAATACTTTTCTGGGATGAGGCAGAAGGGGGCTATAAAGTGGAGCAGAGGCTTGATGCCTTCTGTAATGGGCAGAGTGATTCCCAGGCTCATTCCCTATTCCTCACAGACAGTTTTTGTCTCAGTTAGAAATTGTGCTCAAATTATCTCTGCATTCATCCTGAATTGCAAGTGGCTATCAGAACATCTTCATGGCTTCAGATGGGAGCTCTCTGTTCCTGCTCCTCCTCTTTCCTAAAGTGTATATAAAGCTTTACTCCTACCAGAATTCCCAAACACAGATTTTTTGTTGCTCAGATCCCCCCTCCAAGTTTCATTACAGGTCTGAAGCTTTGCCTGGAGCATTTTCCATGCAGGATTCCTGTGCATGTTGGAATGTTGCGGTATTCCAAAGCAGCTGAACATCAGCATGCACAGCTACACAGAGAGGGGAGATTAGTGCTGATTTATTGGCCTGTCAATTAAAGAGGAGCACGAGGATTCTCACTGCATGGCTGAGATGAAGTGTTGTGGTGGCAGCAAAAGATGAGCTTTCTTAAACCTAACTGCTGGTTCCTATACATTTATGTTTAATTAAAGTGTTCCTACATCCTGCACTCCTCACCATTAATTCGGAGATGTATTTTGAACCAGTGCCAGGGGAATACATTGTTATGGCATCCTCTTTCCACATCTATTAGCAGGAAGGGGATAATTGAGGAAATCTCACACAGATTTAATTGGGGACTGAGGGCAGAACAGGGAGGGGGAGCAGCACAAGGCAGAAGTAGGTCAGGAGTTGGGTAACTCTGGCTTGGCACAGAGCAGTGGGCAGAGCTGCTAGGGGCACTTTGGGGGTGACCAGGTGGTGCTGGGGGTGTCAGAGGAGCTGCCTCCACATGGCTTCATCAAATCCTGCAGGTCTGGGCACCTCCAGGGTGCCAGGGGTACCAATCCCCCGGGGAATTGTGTGGGGTGGGTAAGGAATGGGGGCTGAGAGCAGCCTGGGCAGGATTTTGCAGTTTTAAACTCTTATCTGGAAGGGGGAGGTTTTGCTTCAATTCGCAGCTGCCTGTGCTGGGGTGGGGAGCAGGGTCCTGACAGGGATGAGCCCAGGGAAGCAGGGTCCTGGCAGGGATGAGCCCAGGGAAGCAGGGTCCTGGCAGGAACAGGCCCATGGAGAGGTGTCCATGCTGTGTGTTGGGTTGGGCAAGGCTTGTGGCACCATTTGGGGCTGGGGCTGTTGTTTTGAGCTTGTGCAAACAGCAAGAAGCAACATTTGCCCTCCAGAGCCCACACTGCAAACACAAACACTTTCTAACAGATAAAAAACATGAGAAAAAAAAAAAAGCCTTAATTACAAATCTTGTCCTTGAATATTTTTACTGGCGCTCCTGAAAGCCTCTTCCATCAGCATTGCCAACCTGAAGCATCAACAAATACAGTTCTGGCTTAGAAATTGGTGTAATTAGGAAATGCAAACACACAGAAAAGGGTGGGGGCTGTTTGCCTCTGTTTTCTGAGCCTTGAGGGAGGCTTTTCTGAGCTTTTACATGCAGTCCCACAGAGCAGAAACATTTTCAGCTTGTATTAAGGGGAAGAAAAAAAAATAAGAAAATTATGCTCCCAATAGCAGCAGGTCAGAGACTGTTTCTTGTGCCACTCAGGGCTGGGGCTGCCATGCTTCCCTGCCAAGGTTTTGGGTTTATTCCCTCATTCCTGCTTTCTAGGATTCTCCCCCACTGCAGGGTGCTGCTGGGATGGGTAACCTGGGCATTTTCTCTGGGATGAGTTTTCCTCTCCAGCTACCAGTTGTAAAACCCACTGGGGCTGCAGATGTGCCAGCCTGTGCTTGGAACAGAATGTACAAAATATCCACTCCTCAAGGACTTGGCTTTGTGTACTCCAGTGGCTGATGTCAGAGCATGGAAAAGGTCTTGTTTTCTCCGGAAATCTTTATTCTTAATGTGCATCCGAGACGGAGAAGCAAAAAAGTGTGTTCTTCTAAACCTAAGCTAAGAAGCTTGTTCAATTTTTAAACAGTTACATAAAGCCATCAAAGTCTGACAGGAGAGAGATGCAAGTTGGTGCAAAAGAAAATGGGAAAAAGAAGCTGAAATGGAGTGTTAAACTAATTCCCCCAGGCTTATACCTAAAACAGCCTTAACTCATCGATGAACCTGCTCCTGTGCTTTCATTTTTTTTCACTTCTTTTCTCATTTTTTCCTCCTTCTTGCCAACTTCATGTTGCTGAACCCTGGCTAAGTGTGAATGCTTCTTGAACCAACACCACTCTGCTGCTTTTACCTGGCCAGTTCTGGGTCCAGATGAGCATTTCTGTGCTCCTCTTGGGAGACAAACCTGTGGACGTGAGTGGTGGGAATGGGGCCTGGCTGAAGCACAGCAAAGGATCCTGGGCTGCTGAGTGGTTCTGCTGCTCAGCAGCCAGGTCTGGGTGACATTCCCTGTTTTTGCTGCTGGGATGCTCGGTGAACATTTGGGATACTCAGCAGCACCAAGACTCAGGCTCTGGTGTGGAGCAAGTGCTGCTTTGGCCCATGGCTCAAAGCCAGCTGAGCTTCCCCAAAATATTTGCCAGTTCCTGATGGAGGCTTTTTCTCAGAGAAAGAGGAATTTGGAGGGTTAGCACAGTGAGCTTGGTGCAGGGATCACTCTGAGCACTGCTGAGGAGGAGTTTGGGGCCCATTCATGGGTGAAGGAGGGATGGTTTGCAGGGACAACATTTTAGCCACACTGTGTGAGTCTCTCAATCAAATCTACCTGGGAGAGAGCATGAGAAACAGCAATCACACCAAGTTTTGATGCTGTTCGTGCCCTCAGTAGTTTGGATGTACCTGGTGGACCTGGACCAAGCATTCCCAGGGGCTCAGGGCACAACAGCCTCCACTGGCACTGGGGGAGATGCTGCAGGAGCTCAGCTCATGCCCTGGCTGGGCTGCTGGCTCTCACAGGATGGGAATAAGAATTCCTCAGGAGTTCAGAGTCAGGAATTCACCTGCTGCTTTTGAGGGTGCTGAAGCACAGCCATGGGCACCAGGTCTGACCTCACACTGGGTTTTCTTGGCCACAGATTTGACTTGAGCACTGAGGTTCCTCCCTGACCCAGAGGATGGAAGGGCTCTTTGCCTGCTTTCTTTGGATACCTTTTCCTCATCTTTAAATTTTACTTGAGCTTCAGTTTTGTAGTTGGCTCTGATGGTGTTTGTCACTGCCTTTACCAGAGCAGCACTGGACTCTGAGCCACTCCCCAGCATCCCTTGACCATTTTCTCCCAGATATTTCCATAGAACCCCAGCATGGTTTGGGATGGAAAGATTCCACCCCTGCCTTGGGCAGGGACAGCTTCCACTGTCCCAGGCTGTTCCAAGCCCCATCCAGCCTGGCCTTGCACACCTCCAGGGATCTAGGAGCAGCCACAGCTTCTCTGGGAGTTCTTCCTCACCACCTTCACAGGAACAGTTTCTTCACTCTTCATTAGCCAGCAGATATTCATGAAAGGCTATAGGATCATACCTCTCTGGATAATGCATAGAGACATTGCAGGTCTTTGAGTAATATTAATCTATTTATATCTACTACCTTGATCCTAGAAATCCATTATAGCTGGTCCTGTCTAGACATGATCAAGGACATACTTTCAACTGCCATTATTTTTCCATGGCATTAATATTCAAGCAGGTCTTTGTCTTAAAAAATGTATTCTGAAAGCTGTGGTTATTGAGGAAATTCATGGAGAATAAAAAGTCCTGTGACAGAAAGGATGTCACCTCCCAGTAGTAACCACAGAGGGTGGCTGGCACGGCTGCTCTCACAGAACTTTTCACCCCAGTGACTCTGAGCCATCCTTCCTGTGAGACTCAAGAGGCAAATGAAACTCAGAAAAGCCTGATGATTTCCTCCAGGTCATGGAGGAAATGAATTAGAGGAAATGAATTCCCTGCTCTCCACTCCTGCCGTCTCTGAGCCTTTGTATTCAGGAGTTGGCATTTCTGAGGTCACATTCAATCTGGAGAACCTGGCTTTGGTTAACCCCAGCCATTCACCTCCCTCACCTGCTGAGAAGGAGATGTTCAGCTGGAAATAGCTCCCACACTGTAACTGCGCCATTGAATCTTCAGGGAGTCACAGTTTCGTGGTGCTTGGTTGGAACTGGGAGCCCTGGTTTGCTCCTCTTGGGAGGGGGGAGCAGAGGTGGGATCCAGGAATCTCTGAGAGAATCTTCCTTCCATAAAGAAGCTTTTGTCAGGAATGGATACATCTCCTTTCTCATGCACAAGGCTTTGTTCTCTGAGCAGGATTCCTAGAGAAAGCAGCTGGAAGGAAAAACGCTCAAAATTCCAAGTTTGTATGAAATCTGTCCTTTCAGAAATGAGCAGCGTTGGAGGCTCCCAAGCACTCTCTGTACATGGCAGTGTTTCCTTCCTGTGTTTGAGCAGTGCCTGCAGCTCCTCTGAGCTCTCCTCAAGTTGCAGGACATCAGTGTTTACTTTAGGGTTCCTGACTCTGTGGCTCCAGCCTGAAGGTCTGACAAAAAAAAATTTAAAAATCTGTTTTCAACACATTCAGAGCACTTCTATGTTCTCTGTGCTTCTGAAGAGCCCCCCTGGTGTCTGCATGGCAGCATCCCAGCCTGGGCTGGGAGGACTGTGCTGAAGGTCTCAGGGATAAAAAATAAGCTGTATGAATTGTTTTTTCGTTTTTCTTTCTCATCACAGGTTGGGAAGATTTCCCTCCTCTCATGCCCAGGTCGCTGTGCTGTTTTAGAGCTGCCACCTTGCAGTGCTGAGGGATAAATAAAGTACTTTTCGCTGTTCTGGGGGATTCTTTGGCATGCCAGTAGAAAAACACAAGGAATTGTCATTAGAAAAAACTGAAAATATTTCTGCTCACACATCCTCAGGTAAAGGACTAATAATGAAGATGGGTCACAAGGGAGCCAGTTTTGGTAAAATTAAATCCACTGTGTTTGCTGACATATAAACTAGAAATATTTTATCTGCTTAATGTGGATGCAGTCACTGCTCAGTCAAAAGTCATGGAATCCTGCTGGGTCTGCCATACAGATTGTCCTGCTTTCAGTCACCACAGGTGTCCCTCATGCTGCTCCTGCAGTCTTTTTTTTTTCTCCTCCTTTCAGTTTTTTTTTTACTTTTAAGAGGAAAAGGGGAGGTGTGGGGGAAGCAGTTTTGTGGTCCCAGTAATTGTCGAAGCCTCAGCAGTCATAAAGAAGAAGAGAGTCTAAATGAAATATCTTTCCTTCCATTACTGCCGTGCCTCAGCTTATCCTCTTTGTCACCTGAACTTCCAAGTATCCATCAGTGAAGAGGATGGAGATTTGCATAATTAGTGTTTTTGAGGTACCTCTGAAATGCAGGAGAACTCTTAGGTGTCTCAGCTCTTATCTAATGAGGGGCTGACAAAGAGGTATCCATGGAGACATCCATTATGAGACACTGTTCTGAAATTGGTTCTTTCCAATGCCTGTTAAAATGCCAAAGGGTTTTTTTGAGCATAATTTATACCATTTCTTTGCTCTGTTTGTAAACAAAACCAGTTATGCCTGAATATGACGAGAACCATAATTTTTAAAATGAGGTTTGCAAGCTCTTATTAAGAAACAGGGATAGGAGTGGACTGGGAGAAAGGCACTGAGGTTTTTAAGGTATCTTACAATGTATGGATCATGTCCTAGCCTCGTGGAGCTGCAGGTGACCAAAAGCAGGAGGATTCTCCCCGAGGGAAATCTGACCCGTGTTTTAGGCAGCATTAACTGCTGTGTGCTGCTTGGTTATGTAAGGAGTCTAATTGTGAGCACACCCTGGGAGGGTTTTCACAGGAATTTGGGGGCTGGAATTGTGTTCCTGGCAGGGCAGGGCAGGGCAGCCCCATCACCTCTGCAGATCCACATTCCTACAAATCCAGCAGGATGAGCAGGGGAAAGGGTTCTGTAGGTGTCTGGAGAAAATAGGAAAATGGGTTGTTCAGCTGGAGTTGTAGCATCTCAGTATTTGCACAGGAGGAAGATGGACATCATGGACACCTGGATAGGGAGATTTCTCACCCAGGGATTCAGGGCACTCCCAGATAACTGAGCTGAGAATGAGGAGATAACTGAGCTGAGAGTTAGGAGATAATGAACTTTACAATTAGGGTATTGTTTCAAAGAGAGGTCACAGCCTAAAACTTCACCCTAACATTCCCTCCCTCTCTCTTCTGAAGCTGAGGTTTGCTGGGCAGCCCTCAAGCCCTGGAAATTTGCCAAGCTCCAGTTCCTGGTGTCTCAGGTGAATCATTTCAGGCTGTGGTTCATGAGCTGTGCTCCCTGTGCTGCCTTGGAGGGATCTCTAAACAATACCCAAGAGGAGTGATAATGGGCAGCTTAAATTCATCTTGGAGTGATCTGTTGCCCTGTGCTTGTCTCTTGTGGAAATGAGTTGGGGCTCTACAAGCCAATTTGCATAGCACGAGGTGAGGCACCTGGAATTGAGCTGCCTGCTCAGGCAGGGCCATCGTGGAGCAGCCCAGCAGCTGGAAAGATTTGGAGAAAATTAAACCAACAGCTGTACGCCTCTAGCAACGGGAGCTTTGGGGAGAGTGGCACCAGGATCAGGGAAGAGACAACTCCAGCACCTTGTCTGTATAAAGTGGCTGCAAGGGTTGTTCAGACAGTGTCTGGTGGTGAAATGAGTACCCAAAATTATTTATTTATTTTGGTGATCATATCAAAGGAGTGGGAAGCGGGGCCGGGGGGGAAAGGGACTTGGCTGTTGAGGAAAACAAAGATCTGAGCATCTCAGGGCATTTGAAAGATCTGGGCTTCTCTTTTCTGACAGTCTCCCTTCAGCACAGACTGGAGGCATCCGCTCCTGTTATCTGAGCTATCAGAATATTCAAGTCGCTGTGGATAGCGCAGACTTAAGTGGAAAAACAAAACTGCAAAAGCAGCCACTTCTGCCAGCGGATTTCAGCCTGCCATCAGTCTCAGGCTGACACTTTGGATCCTGAGCAGGGCTGCTAAAGCCGGGTTTGTGCTGAGCAGGAATCTTGGAAGCTGGGACGAACTGCAGCATCCCAGATCTTTAAATACAGCCTGACAGAATTCTCAGTGGGGAGCTCCCCCTACGCCAGAGCAGAGCTCGCGTCACCTCTGGTGTGCTCCTTCCCTCTCCATCCCTGCGGATGCTGTGGCTGCCAGGGCTTTGATGTGCAGATCCAGTGACGCAAGCTCCAGTCCCTAATCACAGCCTGAATGCTTTTGGAATAGGGTGAATATTCGGGGTGAATATTCAGGGCTCCAGATCGCACTTACTGCGGCAAAGGCAGGAGGAGGGAGGGCAAAGGGGGCACTGGAGTGGGTGGGAGAATTTGGGTGAGGGGGAGCATCAGAATGTCACTGGAGACCCCTCTGGGGTGGTCCCTTGGTGCTCTTGCAGCTCTGCAGGTCTCTGGTTGCAGGAATAGTCTCCAGAGTTGAGAAAAAGGACATTTCATGGTGGTTTCCCCATCCCTGCAGCACTGCCAGCCTGGAGCATTCGTGAGTCCTGAGTCAGCCCTCACCACCTACCCCCAAATTATAACACTGAGGGGGAAAATGGCATCTTGGCTTTGAGTAGAAGTGAAAGGAATGTGTTAGTTTGGGGTTCTCTCTCCACAGTGGCCTTTGGGCTGGAGCTGTTGTGTTGGGTTTGGCTTATGTGCCGCAGTCCTGTGCTTCCCTTGGGTTATGTTCACATCAGTTCATGCATAATGGTGGCACTTGAGAAAAAAGGAATTAGAAATTGGGAAATACAGTAGATTTAGGGGATCCATGACTTGAGCCAGGCTTCAAAACTTGTCATAGGCTGAGACCCAGAGGTTGGGTGCTCTGCTGGGAACACCCTGTGCTGATAAAAGACTCGAATAACCAGACTGAGATTTCGATTGCAAGGCAGAGAGTTACTAAAGATCTGTGGGTTTACTTGAGGCCCTTGATACATTTCATGGATTAGTCAGACAAAAGTGTCAGGACTAGATGTACCACAAGGCAAGGTGCTGTGTTCATCACAGGAGTGAGTGATCCTTCTGCCTGCCTTCAGCTCCAGTCTGCAGTCACTATTATTTTTTTGACCCTGAGGAGTGTGGCAGAAGTGCTTCTTTGGCATTGGGCTGTGGAGCACCTTGCAGAGGAAAGAGAGCTCCTTGTTTTCTGGCACATCAAGACTGGAGAGGTCAGATTTTTTGACTTTTAGTGCTGCTTGTTATCTGAGGTCACAGTTTCCACAGGACCTGCACAGAAGGGACTGAGCAGACTCTTGTTGCCCACATCCTAGAGTGTGTGGCTTCACTCCCCCAGCCTCCAGTGGCACAGAAAAAAAGGGATTTTCCCTCACTGCTCAGTGCCCTTCTGCACCACCAGCTAATGGCTCATCTGTCTCTCACCAGCTCGGCTGCACCGAGTGGGGTTTATGTCCCACTTGTGGCTATGTTAATTTAGAAACCTCTTCTCTCTCTCTGCCAGCTTCTGATGTGGAAATGAAGCTAATAGCATTTCAGGTAATTTAAAGAGTCTGTGTGTGAGTGTATGCCTGGTGGGAATGTGCAGCAGGTAGTTTCCCACATAAGGAAGGTTAAAGGCCTTTGTGAAGGCTGGAAATTTCCTCTGCTTTCAAAACAAGCTTCTCAGCCAAAAATAGCAGCGAACTGATAGCTTGGCTTCTCCTTATTTATTAGCAGCAGATGCTGCTGATAGATGCAGAGAGTTCTTTGGAGGAGTGATGTGCACCAGGTCACTGAGGTGCCTTGCTGATTGCTGATCCAAATCAGACACTCATCACAGGATCAGATCCACGCATCTCTTGTGGGATTCCCAGGCCTGCTGCCATTGCAGGCAGGATGCAGCAGTGACAAGCTGGTGTTTGCTCTCAGCTGTCCAAATCAGCAAGGGAAAAATCCTCCCAAAGCAGCTCCTTCCTTGTGAAATAGTGATGAGCTGCTGGAGCTGTGCAGACAGGTGTTCCCTGTCTGCATGGGAGGGTTGTGCAGGAATTGGGGCAGGGAGTAGATTTTGAGTTTTGGGGCCCATCTGGGAAAATCCACATCCTCCCACTGCAGAATTGTGCAGTTTGCAGGAATACAAAAAATGAGTGAGACCAGGCTTGTGTTCTTGAGCAAAACTGCTTTTCTCCAAATGCCAGCACTGCCTGTGGAGCCTCTGCTGTTGCTGAGGCTGAGGTCAGGGCAGCATCCCAGAGCTGCTGTGCTGTTACCCTCCATGAATTAACACTGAAGCACTGGAAGCTGCTGCTGTGCTTGCTGGGGGTTTTTTTTTGGGTGATATCCACGTTCTGCTCTGGGGTGTTGCCTTCCTGAATATAGGATATGGCCATGGATTTAGGATATGACCATGGGTATGGGGTATGGCCATGGATATAGGATAGTGCTGGGCCATGAATATAGGATATGGCCAGGGATATAGGGTATGGCCATGGATATGGGATATGGCCATGGGTATGGGGTATGGCCGTGGATATAGTATATGGCTGTGGATATAGGGTATGGCCATGGATTTAGGATAGAGCTGGGCCCTGCAGACAAAGGAACAGACCCTGGGTGCCAAGCCAAGTGCACACCTCCCATATAATGGGATCCCCAAATCTTCCTTGTACCCCTGCTGGATGTCCTTTGGTCAATGGTTGTTTTTGTCCCTGTTAACGTCATCCCTTTCCACAAACAGCAATTCCTCGCACTCTCTCATGTGGTTCCTGGAAAACTTTTTTGTGTCTAGTGCTCTTTCATTTTCCATTTCCTGCAGTTCCCTGTTTTTTTAGCTGATAAAACAAAGCACCCTCCTAAATTCCTATAATTATAGTCATCCAGGCAGGCACATTCAAGATGGGCTTAATAAGGCCACAATGTGTCAAGCCTTTCATGGAATCATTCAGGTTAGAAAAAGCCTCCAGGTTCATCAAATCCAACTTCTGTTTCTGAGAAAGAGTGAAATAAAGTCCTTTAGTACTTCAGTACACTTTTTGACTATTTCTGTGTAATTTGCAAAGCATTAATGCCAGGCCTGGTGGTGGCCCAAAAAAGGCAGAATGCAGTCATGAAAATGGAACCAAATTATGCAATTATGCAGTTCCCTGCTGTTATCCAGCTCCTTGAAAATGAAACATCCAGGAGGAATTTTAACGTGCGTTTTGATGCTCTAACCTAGTTGTTGCAGGGCTTTTGCAAAGCAGGAGTTAACCCACTTCCTTTCCATTTGGTGTGGAGTTGAGTGTTTCCCTCTCCTGGCCAAGGTGAACCAAGAGTGACTACTGAACCAGCAGGTGATTGATAGTTTAAAAACTGATAGTTTAAAAATTAGAGATGAGTGATCAGAAAGGGCAGGAATGCCATGTTCAGGACTGTGTGTGGGACCAGAAGTGAGGAAAAGGGGATGGCAGGAGCCAAACACACCTGGTTGTGCCCAGAGGTGACATTGGAGCTCAGGGTCCCACTGCCGCTGTGTGGGCTGCTGGCTTGGGTCAAACCCACCTTTGTGTCTTTGGGTAGCAGAGAATCTGCAAATCCACGTTCAGTTCCCTGAAAGCCCTGGGGATTTTGCAGTGAGTGCTTCCAGAAGAACACAGAGTTTCACCCCGCTGCTCCCCACCTGGGCCTGCAGGGATGTGTGTGGTTAGGAAGGGCCACATGGGCTGGCCAGAGGTTCTTCCTTCCTTATCTACAACATCAATTTGGATGTTGTAAACCCAGCAGCTTTGGGTGATGTCCCTCGCTGCTGTCCCCTCTGCCAGAAGGTGTCACAGGGCTGACCCAAGGGCTCTGTCAAGTGACAAAGTGACAGCTGAAGGCTCTTGAAGCTAACAACAGACAGGCTGGAGGAATAGAACCTGCAGCTGCACAGACAAACTGTTTTATCACCTTTATTCTCTTTTTAGCCACCTAACTATTCCTGGAAGAGCTAATATTAGCTCCCATCTATTTCTTAGAAGCTGGGAAAACAAGAATCAGATTGAATGTCCTGGTTTCCAGGTGAACTGCTGGCTGCTCGGTGCAGTGGGCTCTGAAAACCCTCACAAGCTCTTGCATCACCAGCTCTTGGTGTGGGGAGCCATTGAAATCTGTGCTTGTGGAAGTGGCAGCGTGAGAGGGATTAAAATTGTTGAGCACTGTGTTTAATCCTAGCAACAGACTGTTTGGGAGGCAGCATCCCCAACTAGGTACAGATAGTCATGGAACATGCTTGCTTTGTTCTCCTGCACTGGAGCAGGTCCTGAGATGCTTTTAGTCAAGGCTTGGTGCTAAAAGTCAGAATTTTGGCAGGATATTTATCCAGGATTTGCCAGCTTGTCCTGTCCTAACGCTGCCATGCCATTGTGTTTGGATCCTAAAGGGCTGATTAGAGACAGGGAAGTTAGAGTGGGAATGGAGTGCAGAGCTGGGCTTTATTCCCTGAGTGACATCCAGCTCTGGTTCCAGGAAGGGATGATCTTGCACCCTGCCACTCTGGGCTCTGAGTGGGACATGGCAGGTGACCATGCTCTGTTTTAACAAAAAGCCTTTTTGTCAGCCAGACCCAGGTCAGAATGAACTCTGCTGTTCTCCCAGAGCTGTGATGTTGCTGGAGAGAGAGGGAAGTGAGCAGTACTTTGCTTCTGCATCCCTCTGCCTCCTGAGGAGGTGGGAAGGACTCTGTGTGGAAGGAGGATGTGTTGTCCTGGGGTTGAGGGAAGGAAAGGCAGGGCTGATGTGAGATTTCCCTTCCCTGCAGCTGCAGAGGGACTGGTGGGACTGGAGCAGCAGCACAGCCTGGCCATGTGTGCCCCTGGGCTGGCACTGCTCCATGAGGATGTGTCCGTGCTGGAATGCTCAGGAATACTCAGGGAGCACCAAACCCAAGGCAGGTGTGGGACAGACCCATCCTTGAAGGGCTGGGCTTCTCCCAGGAGTGTGTGAGCTCAGGGGAAGGTGCTTCTCCCAGTCAGGAGCAGAGGTTTTAATTAAACAGCTCTCTGATAGCTGGCACCTTGCAAAACACCGTGTGTGGCATCCCTTGGTGAGCAGCTGGCATCAGAGCCACCTGAGGGATCAATTCTCAAGGATTCTGTAAAACCAGCTAAATAATTAAAACTAATAATAATAATAATGAAAAAAAAAAAAAAGCCCTGACAACGCCAATGTTTAAAAATTCAGCGTTTTGATGAAATATTAAATGCTAATTATTTCCTTGCACTTGTGCTGGCATCGCTTCTCTTGATGTTGGCAATTTAGCATCACACAGCAGTAATTGAAGTATATTGTCAGCTTTTGTGTTACATTTACCACCCAGGCCCCAAACCCAACACTCCTAAAGCCTCTGTTTGATTTTAAGTGTTGAATACTTTGAAGTCTGCTTTAGTGGATTGGTCATACTGCTGTGAATACCAAAGCCAGCTGGCTGAATGGCTGGTGGAAAATGTCCCCGTGCTTGCTGCCTGGAGCTGCCGGTGTAATTTCAGCAGTGAACACAGAGGTGGGCTCAGTCCATACACCAGACTCCAAATGAAATTCAAAATGAGAGGGCAAAAGGATGTTTGGAAAGCATTTTATGGCTTTCGTGTTTTATGTGTCATTTTAATTTCTGCTCAGCGTGGTTGGATTAATTATTTGGTATAAAAAAGAAAAGGTGTTGAACTTGGCTCTGGGTGGGCAGATGTGACTGCAGGGGGAAATGCTCCATATATTCCTTGTTAACCTGCTTTCCTTTCTGTGTGAGGATGCATCAGTGCCTTTTTTGGAATGTGGAGTGGGCACAGAGTGTGGATAGAATCAGTAGAATCATAAAATTACAGAAGTGCTGAGGTTGAAAAGACCTTTAAGGTCATGCAGTCAGCCATCAACCAGCACCACCACACTCACCACTAGCTCACATCCTCAAGTGCCACATCCACTTGTGTTTTGAAGAATCCAGTTTTTTGAAATTAGAGAAATGCTTGCTCTCCTCTGTTTGCTGCTCTTTGCACTTTCTGGGGCTGAAGCTGCAGCAGTGTCCTTGGTTCTGGGGCTGGAAAAGGATTGTTCTGTGTGACTGAGCTGGGAGGAGAACTTGTAACACTTTATATGGAGTTCAGAGTTATATCCTAATGCAGTACAGAGTCTGGAAAATATAAAAACTAAAGCTTAGGGCGTCATCAGTACCAATATCTGTGCCCACATGGGGCCTGGGAGTGCTTTGGGGACACATCTGCACATCCAGGAGCACTGTGGTGCTGTGCTGGGCCCTGAGGAGGGGGTTTGCTCTCAGGAGCAGAGGTGGGGTCCTGCTGCTGGGGTTGTGATGGCAGTGCCAGGGCTGAGCAATGCACTGGCTGTACTTGATTAATGAATTGTGCAGAGAGGCTGCTGGTCATGGTGCTTATCCAGTGCCTGGTTTGGAGTCTGGGGGTGATTAAATTAGCATCTCTAGCCAACTCTAAATTCACTAATAACTTTTAAAAGCACAGACAATTAGCAGACTCGGTGGGAGAAGAGCTTGCACAGAGAAGCAATTTAATGTGCTGCCAGCCTGTGTTTCAGTGGCCTGGACGAATCTACCAAAGGTGCTTTCCCAGCAAGCTTCACATACACTGAGTTTTCAGGGTTCAGTAATCTTCCTGAACTCAAGAAAGCACTAATCTCCTTCAGGGAACAAATAAAGCAAGTGGGAAAAAA
>PYHW01009778.1:2197536-2237700 GCA_013186435.1 Turdus rufiventris | reverse complement strand
CCGTCAGATAAGGCGCACCGGACTATAAGGCGCACTTCCGGGTTTGGGGGAAAGTTTTAGTCAAAAGGGTGCGCCTTATAGTCATGAAGTTACTGTAAGTGAAGGATAAATTGTCCTGTTGTCCTGCAAGCGTGCTCAGAGCAGCTCCAGTCCCAGAGCTGATCCTCAGGTGGGTCAGACGCACAAACTTCTGTCTGACACTGTCAGGGATTTGGGATTATTCCCTAGGGAATGTCCCTGCTGGCACCATTGCCCATCCTGGATTGCTAAACCAGGATCCACTGGGTGAGCAATGCAAAATTTTGGGGGGATTTGCTGTAAATCCAAAAGTGAAAACTTGCTGGTGGCAGTGGCACCACAGTGTCCAACAAGTGCCCATTTTTTCCTCTTTATTCATCACTAAAGCGGGGACAGACCAGTGGACACCCATGGTTTCCTTAAGGACTGCTTGAACATTTTCCATTGTGGTTTTTGGTCAGAAAGCCAGATTTACAATGAATTTTTGATTTCCTTCTGCTATCTGGAAGTTTTTCCCTTTTGTTTTGAGGGTGAAAGCTCAAATAGAATAATCAGAAAGTTTTAAGGCTCTGAACTGTAATCAAGTCTCCACACTTTGCTTTCAGGTGATTGTTTTCCTCAGAAAGTTTGTTTAAAAAAATAAACAAAATATACCCCAACCAAAGGCAGCTTTATTATCTTTGTGCAAAAGCCACAATTTAGTGATCAGCCCTGTGCTGGCTGGGGTACAATGGATGTTTGAGTGCTCTTTACTTTGGGGCTTAATCTATTGTAGGGTTTTCTGTGGGCTGCCATGAATGGCAGCCCTCAACAAGCAGCTCTGTTTCAGTGAAATAGAAAGGGGATATTGTAATTCCTGCAAATGAGTGGAAAATGATTGGAGCTCTTACAGGATTGAACATTAAAGTTATTATAAAGAAGTGAATGCTTGAAGAGCACTAAAGCTCAGCCCCTCTGCCTGGGCTGGTTTGTGTGGGTGCACAGTTAATGGGGGCAGAGAGCTCCTGGGGTGTCCCAGGGGTTGGTCCCATCAGGGGTGGGGGAGCAGAGCTGTTAATGATGTTAAAAATAACCCTGAAATACATGAAAAGTGAAGGGAGAGGGGAGAGCAGAAAAAGAAAAAGCTCATTCTGGAGGGAGAGCTCATAATGAGCCATTTTCTCTCTCCATGTGGTTTATTTTTTTGTAGCCATCAAGTCGAAAATATTCAGGGAAGTTTATGTATCACCAGGAAATAGAGCATCAAGGAGGGAATGAAAGAGGGTGGCTGTGAATGGAACAACAACTGGCAGGCCACAAGGCTTGAGCCTAAATATCAAATCCAGGCTTGCTATTCTGAATGTGAGGTGTACAGGGAAGTTCTGTCTGAGTTTTCTGTGCCTTTCTGACAAAAATTCTCATGTATTTGTGAGGGATTAGAGTAATTTAGAGGCACAGAGGAGGCCCCTCCATCCTTCCTCTCCCTGAACTGGATGGGATCAGTGTGTTCCTAATGCAGGAGACTCCAAAAAATTCCTTTTCGCAGAGCTGACACCTATAAATTGGAGGTCCCAGCATCAAGGATTTCTGAACCCAAAGTTGTGCTCAGCCAGCCTCCAAGTGGGATATTAATATAAAAAACTGAGGCTATTAATAGAACCCAGCAGCCAACATATGGCTGTGTAGTGGAAGCAGAGTAAAGCATAAGCCACACATTCCTTTCTAAGAAGATGCATTCACACCTTTCCCTTCACACAGGATATTTTTGGGATGCCTCCACAGTTAGTCTGCTCTGCCCAACAGGCTATTTTTATCTCCTCACAACACAGCTTAGTTAAGAAAAAACAGTGTTTTAGCAACAATTCTGTACATTCCAAACCCACTCCCTTCCAAAATAGCCCCACCCCAGCAGATGCAGGTGGGAAATGGCAGTGAGTGCTTGGAACAGCACCAGGCAGGGGAATTTTCTGGCTGCATTTCCAGCCTCAGGCACAGCTCAGCTGAGCTGTATTGTGCTTTTCATGGATTTCAAATGCCATTATAGGGCCTGTCTGGCAGAGTGCAGGCAGGCAAGGGCCACGCTCCCATCATTTATCTCAGCACCTCTCTGATTCTGGCTTGGTTTTTTCACAGCTGAGACTTGAAGGAGTCTCAGGGATTGTCTTCAGCCACGTGAGCTGCTTGTGTTTCCAGTTTTAGCTTTGGGGGAAAATCTCAACACCTGATCTTGCAGCTGGCTTATGCAAATAACCTTTATTTCTTTGGTGAGGGACTGTATGTCCATCTGTATTTGTGCAAATTGAGAATAAACCACAAAATCTATTCTCGTAGGTGAGAGGCAGGGAAAATTTCCAATAGCTGCCTGTATTACTTATTTCTCATGCCATATTCTTAACATGGTTAAAATTAGCAGTTTACAGGAATTGCAGGCTTGGGGGTGTGAAGACACTCATCCTGCCTGCCAGCATCCCTTTCTAAGAACCTGGGAAGATGAGTGGAGCAGAGATTTTTCCCGTGTTGAAGTTTATAAGGATGAAAAGCTCCATGTGGAATATATCTGTGCAACTTCAGTGGCAAAAAATTGCTAAGCACATTATATATAGATAGCAAAGTGCTTTCTTTAGGGACTGCCACAGACTGCTCCTGAGATAGCTAAGCAGACAAGTAAATAGTAAAATATGGGTATATTTAGCACTCCAGAAGGAGATGGATGCTGTTCAGACTTCACATCACACGGGCTCTTAAAGTCTTTACCTCTCTGTAATCCCTTGTAGTCAGCACTGATGTGGTGGCACATTTGGGACCTAATTACAAGCTCCACTGCCAATCCAAGGACCAAATGGTGAAGGGGAGTTTTGGAAGGTAAAAAACCAGAGGCATCCTGACTCATGGATCATGAGTGGTGGGGAAGGAGAGGCAGGAAAAGGCCGATGCAGTTTAATGGGATTGGATTAAAAGTGCTTTAATGGGATTTGGGTGTAATTGTGGGTTTGAATGCCTGCCTGCCTCCCTGGTTTGTGGAGGCACTACTTGGGTGGATGTATCCTGCTTTGCATCCACTCCAAAAATCACACTGGAGTGCTGTGGTCAGACTGGGCATCTGATTTCACAGAAGCCCCTGCCAGGCTTGTCACAGCTCATCCCCGTGAGGTGGTGGGAGAGCAGTGCCTGGAATGATGGCCACAGAGCCAGAGGGGTCTTGGGAAGCTCTGGGAACCTTTCCCACCTGAGTTCAGAACAGGCTGGATGTTTTTTTCCCTTCTGGATTTTTTTTTCTTCTGGATTTTTTTTTTCCTTTCTGGATTTTTTTTTCCTTCTGGAATTTTTTTCCTGTTTGTGTCAAGCTTGAGGCCTTCCCACTTCAAACTCCTCCTCTTTTCCTGAGGCTGCTGAAAAGACTCAGGTGTGTTTCTGACTGCCATGCCAGCCTGCAAAAACTGCAGAGATAATACTTGCAAGTGTTATATTTGAATCAAACCCACTATGCTTGGATAGCATCCCTCTCCTCTTTCTTCCCCTCTTCCAGGCCTTTTTAACATTTCTGTTATTGGTGCGGATATTCATCCACATTCATACCCACACACAAACCCTGTGGTGATGTAATGGTGCATTATTGACAGAGAGTCTTGGAATTTTTAGCTAAAATACATGAAATGGTAGAGCTGTATTGCACTTAGTGGAAAGGAGCTGTGTTGAACTGATTTTGATGTTGTTCTCTTCCTTCCAAGGATGCTGTCCTCCTAAAAACAGCACTCATTATTGCAAATGAAGGTCATGAACCCTGCTGGTTGTCCTTAGAGGAAGGGTGAGGCTGATGTGGAAACAAGTCCCAGCACTCTCATAACTGGAGATACCACATCACCCAATCTGGCGGCCTCAGGTGTGGTGCAGAGCTTGATGTTTCTTTAAATTCCTTCAGAAACAGTTTTTTTGGGGAGCTTTTCCTCCTGTGTCACACCAAGTTACTGCTTTGGTTTGTCTCACTGATGCTATCTCTGCATCTCTGGGTGATTTATGTCTCTGGGGGATTTTTTTTATGTCTCCTGCTTTCCTACAAGCTCAGAGATGTAAAGAATGAGCAGAGCTAGCAGCCTGGCTGGTGTGGGGTGACACGGTGACAATAATCCTGAGTGGCTCTTGTGTGTTCTGGCAGTGGGGCATGAACAAGCAACGGTCTGGTGGGGTGGGGACATGGCAGGAGTTGGAATTCAAAACGCAAGAAATTCCCAGAACACTGGGTCTGTAAATCAAAGAACACAGGATTTGAGGCCTTAGGAAAAGGTTCCAAGCTTAGGTGCTAGAATTAAGAATGTAGATTTAAAGTTTAAAGCAGAGATATGTTAAGTAGAGAAAAGTTTAGCTATAAAGTTTAAGATATAGAAAGAATAAAAAAGTGACAGAACAGGTATGTGTGTCAGAACAGGATTGGCTGAGAAAGGTCACACGGTAATTAGTCAAAATTTCTTAGTGTTGGATTAGAAACATAAATATCTTGGTTGGCAGTGTTTTATTGGTAATAAATCCTTAAAAGATCTTGTAATCTTAGGTCTTATGACTTCTGGTCATGCTCTCAACACCTGTAACAAGAACTCACATTTTCTGTAGAAGATACGAAAAGTAAACCCTACTTTTCTAAGCAGCCAGAAGTCCCATCTCTGTACCTCATTCGGAATAAGAAAGAATTTCCGTGGGAGCAAAAAGCCTTCAGACAGGGAATTCAAATGGGCAGAGAAGAGACTGGTGCTCCCTGAAAGCAGGGAGGAAAAATTCATCCTCTCCCTGTGCTGAGAGGAGTGACCATGGCAAAGGGGTGATGCACACCCAAACTCTGCCTGTTCCCAGTCCAACAGCCAGACTCACACCTGTCCCAAATCCAACAGCCAGACTCAGACAGGGCTCCTGCCTGTCCCAAATCCAACAGCCAAACTCACATGGAGCTCCTGCCTGTCCCAAATCCAACAGCAAGACTCACATCTGAGGTCCTGCCTGTCCCCTCTCCCCTACCTCATCCCACCAGGGTTGTGTGTGGGTGTGAATGTGGGTGAATGCCCTCAATAACAGCAGAAACAGTTCTTGCAAAAGGCCAGGAAGAGGGGAAGAAAGAGGAGATGGATGCTATCCAAGGGAGGTGGTGGGTTTGATTCAAACATAACACTTGCAAGTGTTCTTCTCTGGGCTGGCTCCCTGCTGGCTCCCTGGGGCTCTGGGGGGCAGCAGCCCTGGACAAGCCCAGAAATTTTGTTCCCAGAAATTGCAGGGTCACGTTCCATCCCCTTCCTTTCCAAGCCTCCAGCCACTAGAGGGAGAGAATGCCACATATTTCTGGCTTCGTTTGTGCGTGGGGATGTGTTTAATGAAGGAATTCACCGAGGCTTTCAGGCAGTCCCAAAGGTGCCTTTAACCCCTTCCTTGCTCCAGGATACTTTCATAACCGCTCCTGAGATCTGGCTCTCCTTGCAAACGCTCTGGGAGATGTTCAGTGATCCCTGTCCATGTTTTACACCCTGTACTTTCTGTCGAGCATCCCTGCTGTGAAATGGCTTTGTGGGGAAACCTTTGGCTCCTGCTGGATGCGCCTGTCTGCTCGTGTTACCCACAGCCCAGCGCACCGCCAGCAACTGGGACACCAAACCCCCTTCCCCTTCTTCCTGGCAAGCCTCAGCCTCCTGGAGCCCATGGCCTGTTCCCTCTGCTAGGGTAAAACAAGCCCAAGAGGGATGTGGTTTCACTTGGAATTAAAGCATTGTGTCAGTAATTATTGTAGGCAGATGAGTTTTAACAATTTCAGAGAACACTAGCAAGGAGTTGTGAGTTGAGGGGAGGGAGCTTTAAGAAGGCAAAGTCAGAAAATGAATTTTACTCACTTTTGGAAGTGAGACAAGATCAAAACTTTCCTTTGCATATTGAACCCAGTGGGGAGGACCCATGGATGTCTGAGGACTGTGGGATTTGGAGGGGTCTGGAAAAGTGTGTGGGAGTGAAAGCAGCACATGGAGTGGTTTGGAGAGCACCAGCCCTCTGCAGTGCTGATTATCAGGGGAATTCACATCCTCTGCACATGGTGGGTGGGGAAGATAAAATCTCTTTGCTTTGCTTTTGATTCCAGAGGGTGACTCAAGGCAAGGCTCTCTCTGAAGGGAAGCCTCACAATGCTTTAGCAGCCCCAAGTATTGAAGGAGAGCATTTCTCTGGGATATGTTCCTGGCTCTAAAAGTGAATAGTTCCACTTAATAGAGAGACTCAGCAAAGAGCTTTCCTTATGCTGATGGAGCATCCATGCAGATGATGCCCCAGCTCAAGAAGTTCTCCTGTTGAGGTTGGGGCTGGCCTCAGCTGCTCCTTTCCCCTGCTGTTCCTCTTGCCCAGATGTGCCCTGGCTGGCACAGCTGATGGCAGGCACGGGGAAGCAGGGAGGGAAATGTGCAGAAACCTTTGGATTGACCTGAGCCAGGCATACTGGAAAAATGGGCATGCAGGGACTAAATGTACACCACCCTCATTGGACACCCCACACTTGGAGGGGCTGCTCCAGGAACCCTCCCTGTTCTACTCTGTGTTCCTCCCTGCACCCCTGGGTCTCCCAATACGTCCTGGTAACTCTGGCTGAGGCCATGAAAACAGGGCTGGGAGGTGAACTGCTTCAGCTCAGCAGCCAGGGCCAGGGGTCAGCCTGAACTGAATACCAGAGTGAGAGGAGCACTGAGTGAATGTGAAAGGCGCCTGCCTTGGCTCCGTGCATTCTCATGAACTGTGGCCACAAATACCAGCTGCTTGTTCAGCCCTCACCTGCCTGGTGGAGATGAGAGGTCCTGGGGAACCAACCTCCTTGCCTGGTGCTTTGCTGGTGGAGAGCCAAGCTGTAAAGTTGTTTTTGAGGCAGGAATCCCATGGGTTTGAGTGGGAGCTGTGCCGTGCCTGGATCAGGCTGTACCAATTCATTGCTGTGCCTCCCATGGCAGGAAAACCTGTTCTGTTCAGGGCTTTGGGTGTGTTTGGGGGGTAGGACCAGGCTGGGCTGCCTCCTCCAAAGGCACCCAGCCCCAGTGAGATTCCTGGTGGGATGAGGCGGGGAGAGGGGACAGGCAGGAGCTCTGTGTGTCTGGCTGTTGGATTTGGGACAAGTGTGAATCTGGCTGTTGGATTGGGGGCAGGCAGGAGTTGGGTGTGAGTCTGGCTGTTGGATTTGGTGCAGGTGTGAGTCTGGCTGTTGTTTTTGAGGAGAACAGGGCTGTGAGAGCCCCCAGGCCATGAGACAGGGCCATGCTGAAGGCCCTGGAGGCTCCATCCCCTCCTGCATGGAATGTTCTTCCAGGCAGCAGGGAGGAGCACAGCCTGAGGGTTTATGGATTTGCCAGTCCCTCCCGACCTCAGAACGCACGACCCAGGGCAGCATTTATTGTTTCCCTGTCAGTCTTCTCACAAAAAGCAATGCTAAGCTCTGGTTGTCTTTTTAAAATACCTTTTTTTGGCTGCAGATCTCTTAGTACACAAATGAAATGAATTTATATATGAGCATCATGCTGCTTGTAAAGCCCTTCCAGTTTCAAATTTAGTTTTATTCCCTTTTTTAATCTCCATAGGATTTTCCCTAAATAAGCAGAACTAGGACAGTGCTAGTGACAGATGGATGCAAAGAAGACTTGGATGCTGGAGAGACTTTACTGGGCTGAACTGGGGTGCTTTCCTCATCACCCAAAGAGTTTCATTTGCCTGCAAGTTATTAATTTTCACCTCTAAAGCAGAGGGCATGGCAACAGAGAGCGTTCCTTGGCAACAGACTCCTTGGGTTCATTAAAGCAGAGGTGGGAGGTTTGCAAATGGAAGAAGTTGAGTGATATTAGCAACTCAAATGGGCTGAGGCAAGAGGAGTCTTGTCAGTCAGGCGGGGGTGAGAGGAGAAGGAATAGTAAACAACAGGCAAACATCTTGAGGAGATGTTTTGGAAGCAGGATCCAGGATCTGCCTGTTTTGCTGCCTTCCCAAGGGCAGTATGGGTTGCAGGGGGCTGGGAGGAGCCTCTGTGTGTCTGGCAGGCTGTGGGCAGTGAACTCAAAAGGTTACTTGATAAAAAAAAAAAATTGCTTTTTAAAACAGGTTTGCAAAGTGTGCTTTCCCACCAGGGCTTTTGTCAAAGATCCAGCTTGTTTTGGTCCTCTCCTAAACTGAAGCTGGCATTTTGTTGGTAAAATCTCACAAAAAGCAATTTGAGGGGAGTCTGGGACCATGGCCATGCCAAATCTCATCCCAATCCATCCCAATCCATCCCAATCCATCCCAATCCATGCCAATCCATGCCAATCCATCCCAATCCACCCAATCCCTCCCCTCCCTCCTTCTCCATGGAGCAGCTGTGTGTGCCCCACACTTCTGCCTGGAGCCACATGGGGGCTGTTTGCACTGTGACTTCTAAATATAAATACTGCAATTAATTAATAATGCCCAATGCACAGAATTAAATCAGAAATAACTCAAAATGTTAGAATTGTGTGTACACAACTGATCCAGACTGGAGAAGGGCTTGGAGCAGGGGGGACAGGTTTGGGCTGCCCTGTCTGTCCCTGCCAGGGGCCACTGTGTCACCTGGGGGGGTCAGGGGAAGCCCCTGGTTCTCAGGTGATGATCTCTGACCCTTGCTGTGGTATAAACATCCAGATCCCAATCACATCCATCAGAGAGAAGCCTTTCAGGCACTCGTTCCAGTCCTGTGGTTCTATGAGTGTATAATTTATGACTGAAACTATCTTTGTGTCAGAGTTAGTTCAGGAGGACACTCTTATCTGGGCTTCTGAATTGTCATCTCCTATTAAAGAACAAACAAAGTCCCTTGTAATGTACCATAAATAATAATACTTTGCAAGAGCCTGAAGCACTGTGTTATTGCTGTGCTAATCAGAGAGGCACTGGGCCATTAGGAGAGTGTTCCATGGGGTTTGGGCTTTTTTTCCTGCAGGAAAGTCTGTGTTTCATAGCTGTGTAGCATGGCTGATTAGTTTATAAAGCCAGGCTGGATAATTCCTAGTAGAGGTTAGACAAATTCCCCTCCTTTCTCATTAATTAACCTGTAGGATTTGGTGCCTGTTCTTTGCAGTTCAATAGAGACAGCGACTGCAGGAACATAATTGTGCTCTCTGCTATGGAATGAAGAACATCTGCAGCAGTGAAACACCAGCATGTGACAGGGCTCTCCAAAGGGCACTGCCAGCCTCTCCTGCCCCTGGGAGGAAATTCCAGGCTGAAATTTCCACAGGGAGCTGTTGGCTGGGGGATCTTGTCCATCGTGGCTGGGGAGAGAAGGCAGGGGGTGAAAAGCAAAAGAAGGGAAATCCCCTCATGAAAACAACAGCAGGGTGGGGGAAAAAGTGTTTTGGGAAAAGTTCCCACATCCAGAGAGTGGTTTAGAGCAAAATTCTTCTAGTGGGATTAAGGAAGGGAGGCCTTGAAGATGTAAAGATTTCAGTGGTGATGTAACAGAGCAGCAGGAAGGACAGACAGGGGAGGAGGTAGAATCCTGCAGTGCTGCTCTCAGGCTGCAAGGAAATGAACTTCCATGTTTGAGATGCCAGGGCTGTGTTCTGGGTGTCTCAAACAAGGGTTCTGCTCCCAAAAGCTGCCCTGCAATACTGCAAATAATGCTGGGAGAGCAGGGTGGGTTCTGGGAGAATTGCATTGGAGATTGGGAATGTTAGCAAAGTCTCCTGGGTGTTAATTCCATGACTCCAGATATATTGGATGAGGCACAAGGATGGAGGTTATTTTTTGCTGTTTCATTGTGATGTGATGATGAGTGTCCTTCTGCTCATCCCCAGTTGCTTGGGCTTTTGAGTGGCTCTCCAGCTGCAGGGAATTAGGAGAAAATAAGTTACACGTGGAAAAGTGGCATTAGTCTGGTAATTTAGGCGTCACTGCTACTGCAGAGGTAAAGACAGCCCCTTCCCTCCTCTGCCTTCAGTTCTCTGCTCCCCTGGAAGGTTCTTGCCCATTATTGGTGTCACTGGCAGTCCCAAGGAGACTCCAGACTGGACTGGGCTGTCTGAGGGTGAAGGACATCAAAATCAGCTGATTTTGGTCCTTATTCTGGAGAGAGAAATTTTTTGGGGCTGTGACAGGTTGAATAATGCCCAGCCCAGAGCTCTGCTGAGACTGACTGAAACATTGTGCTGTTGATGAGCAATCCATTAATTCTTCCTGGGGATTTCCTCTGCAGTGATCCCCCAGACAAACCACCTGAGCAAAGCCTTGTCCTTGCCTCCCCAGGTGGTGGAAATGCCATTTTTTTTGCAAGCTAAATCCCATGGCAGGAGCCTGCAGTTCAAACTCTGTGCCCAACCACCACACACTGAAAGCAGCCTCTGTTTCCTTGGGGGCAATGTGGGTTTTCCTACGCTAATTCCACCGTGCTCTGTGACTCACACCCAGCTCAGGGCTGTGCTTGGGAATATTCTACGGCTGGGGTGTGCTGGGTGGGCACAGAGCCCCCTGTGCCCTCAGATGTGCTGGGCTGCAGCAGCCCCTGGCACAGGAGCCAGCACCTGGTGCCCTTCCCTGGAAGATGCTTTCTTCCAGCGTGGGGAAGTGAGCAATCAGAGAATCACTGAATATCCCATAAGGATCATCACAGCCCAGCTCCTGGCCCTGCACAGGACCCAGAAGAAGCTCACAGGTGGCTTTTCCCTGCTCCCCCTGCTCTGGCAGGGACTCTGGCCTTGGTCCCCTGCCTGCTGGCTGCCTGCAAAGCGCTTTGCATTGACAATGAGGCAGCAGAGGTGCATTTTCTTGGCAGGGAAATGCAGCTGGGTTCTCTCTGAGGTTCCCTGTGCCAGAGAGAACGGCTGCCCCATTGCTCTGGGCAGCATGGGATTTGTGTGCAGCCTGCTGCCCGTTCAGAGACTTGGCTGATCTTGGGGCTTTCTTGCCTTTCAGAACCTTCACAGGGAGCAGAATTAACCTGGCAGCTCTTGTTTTGCTTCTCAAATCAGCTGAGTGTAAACAAGGCATAGGAAGTGAAACAGTGGAATATGAGCCTTATTGACAGGCCTGATCAGCAGCTGGCAGGAGGAGAGAAACTGGGATCCCTCTGCTTGTGTGTAACAGTCCCCCACAGAAATTCTCATCCTCCAGATCCACATTCCCAATTAGAGCTGCAGGGTGGGATATGCCAGACAAATCCCCCTCCATCTGCACTGCCAGGGTGCAACTTTGACCAAATTGAGTGGAGTTACTGCATGGTTTAAAGCTGATCTTGTGCTTAAGAGGGTCCTTGTTGTCTTCTCTCTGTGTGTGCTGACAGCAGTGCAGATCTCATTTAAACTTTCCTGGTAGAAAGAGATATTTACCCTTCAGTGAGAGATAAGCTTATCATAGCTCTGTTTTCAGTCCAAGTTTCTGAAGCAATGTCCACTCAGTATGTCTGTCAGTCAGTTCTGCTGTCCCAGCTCTCCTGCAGCTTTTGGTGAGGTTGTGCTGGCTCTGTCTGACATCCCAAACAGGTGAGGTACCTGTGAGATCTCATTCCAGGGCTGCACAAAACTGTGGCCATCACCTGCTGCAGGGGATGGGGCTCTCCCTGGAGAGGACCCTGACTGGCAGCACATTCCAGAATGGCTGTCAGAGGTGGGATTTTCCAACCAGAGTCCTCCTGTGGAATTATGCAAATAATTTACCTGTCACTTGAAACTTAGGCAGAATTCCAAAGTTTGGACAGCTATGAGCATTTTCCTCCTGACTCCTTCTTTTGTCAGGCATCTCTGGGAATAGTGATGGCTGTCAGTGCCTGTACAGAAGGTGATGGAATATGCCTTGATGGAACTGGAGCAGGCTGTGTGGGGCCCCAGCAGTGCAGAGATGCTGGGCAGCATCCCTTCAGTCCTGCATACACTTGTGCTCTGGCCCATTTCAATAAATAAGTGAAGACACTTAAGCTCTGATCCTGCTGAGTGGCACAGGACCAGCAGAAAGTGGCAGTCACGAGGAGCTGTGTGTTGTTCCCTGACTCAAAATCTCCAGCTGCAGGAAAATGTTGACTCCTCCAGAGGCCAGGAGCGGGAGATCCAAATGCCCTTCTGCCCTTGAGGCGTGGAGGAAAAACCCATGCAAACACAACCCTAAATCCTCTGCAGCTCGAACTGAGGAGATTGGAGCTTCTGCACAGATTTTACAGCATATCCTGTGCATGGATCCCTCCTGTCCAGTGTCCCCAGTGCCCTGAGCACGCTGCCAGCCATTCCCCACCTTGTCTCTACCATTCCTACCTTTCCCACTCCTGTCCCTGAAGCCAGCTGCAGACTCAGCTGCCAGAGAGGGGATTTTGGGAATATTTGGTGGGGCATTTTCCTGTCCTCAGGGGTGTGTCAGTCCTTCTCCGGGCTGCCCCTTCCTGTGGGCACCGAGCCCCGGGATGGCGGCGGGGGCTGCGCCACCGTGAGCGGCCTTGGCCACCTCCTGGCAGCCCCTGTGCCCTGTGCCCACCATGGGCAGGACCATGTCGATGTGCGTGTCCCAGCTGGAGCGTCCGCGAGGATTCAGCCCCGTTCCCACTTGGCTCTACACATCCCATATGCTGCCGCCGCCTCTCCTACCCAGCGCCAGACACCGCGATCTCCTCTCCCTCGACGTGGTGGGTGGCCGGATCGATGAGCAACGCTGAAACTGTGTATTTGCTTTCTTAACTGTGCAGCGGGGCTCTCTTTTCCTTGCTGTGGCCAGAAAGTGGGGGGAAATCCGGGGAAGCAGGGCGCTGCTGCTGGGGGAGCATCACCCCGGGCAGGGCAGGGATGGGCTGGGCAGGGTTGGGAGCTTTGCTTGCAGTGGGAAGGGGACTCATCCTTCATGTGGAGAGCAGAATGAGAACCTGCTGCCCTCTGAACGTCAGCAAAACCGCCAGCCCCGTGTGAGCGTGCAGCATGTGCTGGCTCTGCAGAGCCGGAGTCCTGCAGCGCTGGGGGCGAGCGACCACCGGCAGGAGGGCACGGGGTGCCCGGGGCGCTGCGCGGCTGCGGGGACCCTCCCCGAGTTCGCATCGGTCTCCCCTCCCTCCCACTCCCCTCCCCTCCTGCAGAGTTTGAAAGCACGGCAGGGAAAGAAAAAAAAAAAAAGAAAAAGAAAAAGGACATCCCCCTCCCCTGAAATGCCTGGGTCCGTGACTGAAATAAATAAGCACAATCGCAGGTAGTGAGGAGGCTGCTGAGAACGTGCTCCTGCCAGGCACGGGATTGCCGGGCTGAGGGATGGCTGACTGAGAGCTCCAGCCCAGGGTGGGGGTGGGGGGCTTCTTTTTTTTCCTGCCAGCTCTCGCCAGACAGTAGGGATTTTTTTTTTTTTTCTTCCCCTCCCTGATAATAAGGACATCATCAGAAGCAAGATGCAGTGGCTAAGGGATGGAACAGGAATGGTGAGTTCAGGTAGCTATGTCTTTCTCTTTTCCTCTTATTGCAGTACTTTGACAGGGAAATGAACCTCCGTCCTATCTGACTCCTCCTTTACTCCCTGTCCTTGAAACCATTGATCACTCTGTAGCCATTTTATAGACTCTGCGTTCCCAAACTGCTGAGCAAAGAAGAAATCCCGAGGAAGGAAGGAGGGTGGGCACGGCTCGGGGCGTGGGAGGGAGCGGCGGGGCTGGGGAGGGGGTTCCTTGGGGCGAGCCCCGGGCTCGGCGGGGGGAACAGCGGCTGTGCCGGTTCCCCGTGTGCTGGCACAGCTCAGGAGTGCCAGCCCAGGGCTGGCTGCTGGCCGGGGCAGCCGGGAGCTGTCAGATGTGCCCCTCCGGCGGATGATGAGTTGCGGTGCGGGGGGGATGTGCAGCAGCCTGGCACACGGACACTGCTCCGCCTGAGCGCTCCGGGGGAAGCGGGCAAGTTCCCCCCGCTCAGCGGAGCCCCTCGGTCTCGTTCAGAAACTTCCCCGGAAAGCGATGTGGTTGTTCCTGAGATCCTCCTCCAGCTCGCCCTCCGTGCCCAGCTCGCCTTTGCAATGGCATTTCCCGCACGGCTCCGTGCGGGGCTGAGCTTTTTGCCGGTGTTCTTTGGATTTGCCCTTCCCTGGCGTTCCCCGTGCTGCTCGGGCATCCTTGCGGGCTGGTCCCGGGTCTGGAACCCCGGTCGGGTTCAGCCGAGCTGGCGTCACCCGGCTCAGCCCCCGCGTTCCGGCTCCGGGGGCACCGGCAGATGCTGCTGGCAGCGGGGAGCCTTGGGGAGGGAGGGAGGGAGGGATCGCTGCCCGTTCTCCTCCTGCCCTCCACCCCCCTCCGATCCTCACACAACCGGGGCTGGGGGCTTTGTGCCCCCGAAAGGCTCCGGGTGGGGTGTAGCAGCAGCGAACACCTTTGTTCGCGGTGCTGTTTAAGGCCTTTCTGTCACCCAGCAGCACCGCGGGGGGTTTTCTGTCACCTCCCACCCTCGGAGCATCCGGAGGGATGGGATTCCTTCCTCTGTGCTCCTGGTCCCCTCTGTGCACTTTGCCCCTCTCCACCCCCGCTGCCAGGGATGAGCCGGATGAGGCTCCTGCCTCCCTTTCCCTCTTCTCCCAGGTGGCTTCTGAGGGATGGGGATGGTGTAGGACAAAGTGCTGTTCTAATTGACACAGCACCAGGCTTGACACTTCCCTGCCCTCTCATCTTCCCAGGTTCCTTCCTTGCTGCCGGCTGTGTTATTCTCTTCTCATTAGTCTAATCTTTGCTTTCTCTTCGAGAGAAATTGCAGTGGTTACTGCAGCCTGTAATAGAAGGTATTTTTGGGGGAAAGTAAAACTCCAGTGGTTGATTTTGAAGCAGGTTCTACCCGGGAATTTCCCAATATTGCTCCTTCTAACAAAGGAAAAAGAAAAGAGAGATCTGTGGTTTCTGTGGTTTTTACAGCAGTTCAACAGTCTCAGCAGTATTTGGAGATACTCCACATATCTCCAGATAGCTGAAAACAGAAAATTATTTCAAACCAAGAGAGTAAAACTGAACCAAATAAGATCAATCCAGCAGAGATGTTTGCAGTCCCTGGCAGTGAGGAGTCTGTTTCCCTGGGGATGGGTGGCTGTGGGTTCAGGGGAGCAGGGATATTAGGAGCACTTGGTCCCTACAAATTCTGCTTGTTTAGCAAGACAAGATGCGTTGGTCCAGATGTCCTGGCCAAGTGCCAGTGTGGATAGCAATATTCCCTCCAATGGAGATTTTCCTTGCTGTCCCCAGTGGTAAATTGTTTGAAATTTTAGTACTTCAGATGTTGATCATTTGGTGGACTGTGCTAAACAAGTGAGTTATTCCACACCAGGAGTAGCTGCATTTCAGCAATTCAGTGGGAATATTATTACCTCAGTCTGCTGGCTAAAATGTGCTCTGGAATTATGAAGCAGCTCTGTTTGCTCCTGAGTGAAGCTTGGCTCCCATGCCGTACACAGCCTCAGCCTTTCATCCAGAGCATCACCAGACCCATTTCCATGGGCACTGACTCTCTGTTGTGGTTTTTCAGCTGTCTTTTTTACTCCAACATTATTTTCTGTGTGCTGCTAAAGACCAGCAATACACATGTATTCTGGCAGCATCCCTGGACTTTGTTCTGCTCAGGCACATTGGTCAAAACCTGGGTTTTTCCTGATTTCTCCCAAGTTCTGCACAGCACGGATTTATTCAAAATGCTGTTTCCTGTTGTTCTCAGCTTGGGTTCAAGACTCAGATCTGCTCCCTTTCAGAGTTACTCATCTTTAAGAAGCATGTCACCAATGCTTTACAAGTAGTACCTTTTGTTCTCATGGCAGGTGGCTTTTTTTTTCCCAAATCAGCCCCTAAACCCAAGCTATTACTGCATAATATTAAGCTGTGGGAACTTCTTTTTTTCCTCCTTTGTGTGTGCTGCTTCCCATTTTTTAAACAATTAATCTTTTCCCAATTATGCTGGCATCCCATGGGGGTGTTTTCCATGCTTCACTGGTACCACGTTGCTAAACTCTCTAGTATCTGTTCCTAACCTAGAAAAAATTAACTAATTGTCATTGGTAGTGATGAGAATCAATCTGCACATCTGAACTGTGTGTGAGTGCCATGATTATTTGCTTTGGCATTCTTCAGAGGGTATTGATCCAGCACGGTAATCAAATGAGTTGGATTAAATCAGGACAAAATTCCTCTTCTGGAATAGTTCTTTATCTGACAAGAGCAGAGTTTTTTTTCCCCAAATCTTTGACTGTATTGCAAGTAACACAAGTGTGAATTTTCCATGGTATTTCCTCAGAAGGGTTTCCTTTTGGGTTTAATGTCGTGTCTGTGAGAGTCCAGGTGAGTGCCTTCAATAGATACAGTCCCAGATTTTTTTCTTTACAGCCATAAATAGTGGTATTTTTACACTGCTTGTTCTTCAAATACTTAAAATCAAGCTGTTGGTACTTTCAATTTTTCTTGTAAGCAAAAAGTAAACTCTTGAAAGCCATCACAACCTAAAATATGGTGAAAATGAATTCAGTGAAAGGGCCCAATGCTGCAAGTGAGGGAGATGCTCCTGAGTAGGACAGGTCAGTATTTTTCCTCACTGATTCTTTTCCACTTGTCAGTCTGAAAATCACAAGGTACTGGAAGTACCAAATACTTTTTCCAGTCCATAATCCTAAAAATCTCAATGTGGAGTCTGAAAAAGAGAAGTAGGAAAAAAAGCAGTTTGGGTTAGACTTTTGTTTTTAAAAGTTTGGCTAAGCAAAAGCAGCTGGTGGAGAGCAGCCAGGATGGAAAGAGGAGCTTGTGGTATCCAGGCATTAGGGAAGAATGGGAATGAGGAGACCCAGAGCAGTTTTCCTGCAGACATCAAAGGGAGCAGGGAGAGCTGGCTGCTGCTGGAGCGGTCCCAGGGAAGCTCCTGAGAGCTGGGGGTGTCCTGCAGAGGATGCTGCCCTGTGGGCTCAGCAGGGAGGGCTTTTCCACAGCACAGTGCAAAGTTTGGAAGTTTGTTCCTGTTCATCCAGGTCTCCTGTCACTGGAGCTTGATGCTTGGCTTGCCTGAGCTCTGCATGCACTGGTGAATTCCGTGGGTGCTGCAGTGCCATGGACCCCCAAACCCCAAAGCCCAGTGCATTTCTTAGTGGCATTTTTCTTACATGGTTGCTGTTCAGTTTTCCATTTCTCTCCCACTTTGGGGCTGGTTTAACCTCACAGTTCCAGCCTCCTGCTGGTGCTGCTGTGCCAAATGTCCAAGTTAAGAAAGAGCTGGTGCTGTGATAAATAAAAATGCTTGGATAAAATCCCTGCTCCATGCTGATGATTGTCCCAGGAGGGGCTGGGAGGAGGCCTGGCTCCATTTCCATGGCTCTGGCCTCAGTTCCTACCTGCTGGATAAGGGACACACCAATAACTCCTCTGTCTCTTGAGATGCGTGAGGGATGTCTGGAGAAGCCTGGGAGGGTGCCACAGGCATGGCAGGCAGGATTTCGTGGAGCTCTGAGCAGGCTGGGCTTGCTGGGAAGCCACACACCCCATGTGGTCACCACGTCCATCTGGCCCTCCTGCTCAGGGTTTCAGGGTTTGAGCAGCCTTTGCAAACCACGAGAACCTGATTTCCTTGTATCTCATCAAAGGCTTTTTCTTTTTTTTAAACACTTATTGAAAAATCTCTGAAATGCTTCAAGCTGACATCTTAATGTATTTATGACATTAGCTGCTTCTGTTCTGGAATGGTTGCTCTGAATCTCTTTGAGTCTGGCTGTTATTTTGAACATGACTAATTCCCTGAGTGACTAAGCTCTTAGATAATAGGAAAAATTCATCAAGTTATCTTGGGCTCCAATAGTTTCTATTGTTATGAAAAGACGACTTAGGAAAAAAAAAATAAATAAAGATGCTTATTATGTAATATGGGCAGGGAGAGGAAAGACAAGTGTTGGTAGGGACTGGCCACAGTGCTGTGTCTGGGAAAGACAGGAGTGCCTTCTTTTAGTCTAAATTATCCAGGAACCAGCAGGTGCAAGGAGAGCAGAAAGCCGTCTCAGCACCGGGGGCAGGAGATTTTAGTCTGTCTTATCCAGGAGCCACATCCAGGCTGTGAAATCTCCTGCTTAGTCTGGATGGGAAGTGAAGAGTTCCTTGAGTGGAGCTCTGGTCTGTCCCACTGAAGCCAAGGGTTGTGCTCTTGTACAGAAATGTGTTCAGAGGGGATCCCAAGCCCTTCCTCCCAATTCTGCCAGGCTGCAGAATTCCTTGGAAGTGACCCAGGGTAAGTCTGGACTGCAGCACACCTTCTCTGTGTGATTGTTTGAGGCAGCACCTGAAGCACTCACCCCTCCTGCAGGGCCGTGTTCTGGGCAGCACAACAAACCTCAGCTCCATCCCGTGGGGTTTTCCCTTTGGTGCTGCTGATCACAGCACAGAGCTGCCAGTGTGCTGCTTGGAGCACAGAGCACAACACCAGGTGCCTTCCTGTGCCTGTGTGCAGCCATGTCCCACACAGTGGGGACTGATTGTCCTGTGATCCCTCACAGCAGGGTCCCTGTGGCACAGCTGGGGTCCCTGTGGCACAGCCATTTTTCCTGTGGCACAGCTGGGGTCCCTGTGGAATAGGTGGGGTCCCTGTGGCACAGTTGGGGTCCCTGTGGCACAGATGGGGTCCCTGTGGCACTGCCTGTGACCCTGTGGCACAGAGGGGTCCCTGTGGCACACCTGGGTCCCTGTGGCACAGATGGGGTCCCTATGGCACATCCAGTGTCCCTGTGGCACAGCTGGGTCCCTGTGGCACAGCTGGGGTCCCTGTGGAATAGATGGGGTCCCTTTGACCCCTCACATTTGGTGTCCCAGTGGCACAGCCAGGGTCCCCTTGGCTGTCACACATTGTCACCAGCTGCAGGAGGGCAGTGCTGGCCGTTCCTGGAAGGCAGCAGCCTGTGCTCACTCTGTGCAAGGAATCCCACTGAGCTGGCAGAGGGAATGGAGCCCCATGGCATTCACCTGCCTCGCTTGGAGAGAGGGGAAAAAAGTAGGAAAATGCTCTAAACTTCTCTTTGAATGCTGGTAAAAATGAGTGCTCTGTGTTCTATTCATACACCTACTGCTATCCATTTGGAATCCCAACTTCATTAGGTTGGCTTGCACTGGTTTCTTCATTAAATGAGTGCCAGATTCAATAGGCTGCTCCCTCTCCTTTTTTTTGGGAGGCAGAGAGAGGGGGAGAAAACGATTTCTATGAAACACATCCAATTCTCTGGGTTAATTTGTGTGAAGAACATGAGACCCATGGGTCAGCTTCTTAATGAGATGGTTTTTCCTTTTCTCAGTGTCTTGACAGGGAGCAGCCCAGGGAAGCCAAAGCCAAGTGTGGCTGGAGGGGGGTGAGGAGGCTGCAGCGAGCTCTGGCCGATTGCTTTTCCTCCTCATTCCCTTGCAGGTGCTGAAATGCACTCTTTGATTTTCATGCCAAAGACTTTCCCTGTGCCTGTGCAGCTGAATTTCTCAGGGACCCCACTGGGGGCACTGACCCTGAATTCAGAAGGGTTTAGTTTTAGTTTTTAGCAGGTAATAATTATTTTTTTTCACACACCACTTTGCCCAGACTTGTGCTGATGTGAAGATTCTGCAATTTCATGTCAGAGTATCTGGAGGGAGTACTTGTCTTCCTCCAAGGAAGGGACTTGCTTTGGATTTTTCTGCAGCTTGGGCTTTGCTTTCTTTACCTTTTCTCAGGCTGAACAGTCAGCCCAAAAGCTGAGAAATAAAATTAAGGAGTAAAGGTCTCTGTGTTCTTTTAGGCCAGGGGCTGGTTTTCGTTGGGGTTTTTTTTTGTGGTTTTTTTTCCAGACAAGAAGAGCTTACATAAGGTTGAAACAAGCATCTGAATTGAATTTAGAAGTTCCTTTTAAACAGAACTTGCTCAGCCCCTGAAGTCTTTCTCTGTGACCAGGGTAATTGGTGTTACCACATCTGATTTCTGCAGTATTTGAGGAGGGTTTATTTTCTTTTTCATCATTGGCAATCTGAAGATGCTTCTGGAGTGCAGGCTGGAGTGTGCAGCAGATGCAAGGAGAGCAGAAAGCGCTTGCAACACCATTGCCAGGGGCAGGAGATTTTAGTCTGTCTTAATGCTTTAAGTTCAAGTAAACTTAAAAATAGAAATTTGTTGTTCGCACTGCTATCCAGAGGAGCACAATGGGCTCAGCCCCGCCAGACAGGCTCTCTGTGCCATTCAGCATGGTCTGTGCAGTGTCACAGGAGCTGAGGCACTGATTCCATTGCTGCTGGGGCTCAGCTGCATCTTTTGCTGAAATTCTTGTGGGTTTTCTTCATGGAACACTTGGAGCAGCGACCAGGAGATGCTCAGATGCTTCCCCATGGCCTCTGAGCTTTGTGCATCTCTTGGCTATGTGATCCTGCAGGTGCAGCTGAATTCAACCTCCAGCAGTGCCCTGTGTGCTCTGAACATTGCACAAGTGGCCTTAGAAACGGAATTTCTTCTCAAGGTACTCCCTGCCTTGCCACACGGGCATCTTTGCTTCCTGTGGTCCTTCCCTGCTCTCTCCCACATCCGCTTTCTCTCCCACTTCATGGCTTTGCTGGCTCTCAACTTATGCAGCCCTTTAGAAGAAGGAGAGTACTGGAAAAAAGTCCCAAGTTTATGTGGACAGTGAGGAAACTTTCCATTTGAGGGATGGAGTGGACAGGCAAGGAGCTGTGGATGACTGGAAAGTTGATTTTTCCCAGCCAAAGTCCAAGTCTCTGTAAGTATTCCTCCATTTTGCAGTTTGGGTAAGGAATTTTAGGTGTTTGGAGATTTTTAAAGCTTCCCATGAAGCCATCCCATAAATATACAGGATTTTGGAGATTCCTGAGGAAAAGTCTGCCCTTTGCAGCAACTTACAGCTCTCAGGCTGGCCCAGGATGAAAAAGAGGGCTCAGTCAGGCATTTTATGAGGAGAAAGGAAAAGGAGGCAACTCTCAGCTTAAGGAAATCCTCCTTTTTGGAAACAGCAAATCATAATCTCACTGGCCTTTAATCTCTGAAACCCTGAGTTTAATTCCTGCCTAGATTTGGAAAAAAAATAAATTAATGGTTTTCTTATAATCTCTAATGGAGTCTGTGAGTCAGCCCTCACATGGTGTCCAACGTCACAGCAGCGTTTGTGAGCACGAGAGGCTGGGAATGGAGGAGCAGGTGCCCACACATCCCTGGGTACCATGGCTGGCTGTTCCTTCTTGGGGGCAGGATTAATTCAGCTGGGAAGTTTAAACTTCCCTTGTGGTGCCATAAAGGCCTGGGGTGGATGCTCCAAGCAGTTTGGGGCTGACAGTCACCAGCAGTGTTTTCCTCTTGGCCATGGATTTCATCCATCCAGACCAATTCTGTTCCTGCTCAGAATCACAAGCCACGCTGTGATTTGTTTGAAATTTCCCCCAATTCATTGAGATTTATCTCCTTTGGCCAAAGGAAGCAGATTTGGGCTCCTCCTGTCCCATCCCAGCACTTCCCCCAGCAGCATGGTCAGAATTCTCTGGTTAATTAAAGAATTTAGTGGCTCATTTTCTCTTTTCCCCAGTTACTAGAAGGTGGAGCTGGTGTGTTGGGAAAACAGATGCCTCTACCTGTCCAGGAGTGGGACAGGGAGTGGCAGGGCAGGGAATTGGAGCTGACACCGTGCACAGCTCCACACCCCTGGACTGTCCTGGAGCCTCATCTGGGGACCAGCGACCTGTCCTGGAAAGGGAATGCAGGAGCTGCAAGCATCCCAATCCCAAACCCTGGCTGCTGAGTGCGAGCTGTGTTTGCTGAGCTGCAAGGAGTGGGATGTGTTAATTACTGGAGACATCCATTGGAGGGAGACGTGGTCACAGGGCTGAGAGCCCGGTGCGTTCTGCACGGGAGGATTTGGCATCATCCACTGCTTTGGCTTGCTCCAAAATTCCTGTCTTGTAATTAATGTCAGTGTAAGGCCCCTGGGTGTTATTTGGGTGTTCAGAGTTCCCTGTCCATGTGTCCCTGGGATGGATGCAGATACAGAGCTGGATGATGTGCTGTGAGCTCCTTCCCTGCCTGCTGTCCCTCCCGAGAGGTGCTGAAATTCCAGTCTCTCATCCGTCACAATCCTGCATCACCGTTTTGGTTTCAGTTTGAAACTGGGCAGAAACACTAATTTAGTGTAGTGGTTTTGGTTTGCTAATTATAATTTTTTTGTTGTCAGATAGGATTAGGAGGAAGGCAAAACAGGTTTAACTTTAAATGGTGCAAAGAGAAACTTTATTACTAGAAACTATAAGGAAAAAAACCAACCTTAGAATAAAACTTTAGATCACTTTCCCTCCTACTTTTTTTCTTTCACACTGAAAACATATAGAAAACAACTTTACTGTCTTTAAAATAGTCTTTTACCAATTTATGTGGGAGAGGAGACTTTCATCTTTAGTTTAAAGAGATTTCTCTACAATAAACAGTTTTCTTGTGGTCTTGATGTTACAGTGATCAGCTGCCCAGGAGAATGGAATTCTGATCACTGTGTAGAAATCTCAGCAGGTAAAAATTTCAGGAAACCTTTACAAACCAGCACACTCACAAACTGTGCTCCCCAAAGCTCCTGCAGTTCTGCATGTTCTGTGGAGCAAGGGATGTGCTGTTTTATGTAACTGGTACAAATCTTCCCGTTCCTCATTTCACTCTCTACAGAACGTTAGACCAAACTTCCCAGGAAGAGCTGCACGAAGTTCAGCTTCACTGTGGTTTTATATATACCCCTGCTGTGTAGGTGTGCTTTATCTAAGAGAAGGTACCATGCACTTTTGTAGTAAAATTAACATTTAATGCACGCAGAAGGCATGGGAAATTATATAAAGCAGCAAGTACTGTTGGGAATACTGCAAATATAATTTAAATAGAAGCTTCTCTGCAGTAAATCTGTTTGTGCTGCTGTTACACACACAGAACCTCCTCTGGAGCCCCAAACCTGTCCCTGGGTGAGGTGAGGTACCCGGGGCTTTCCTGCCTGATTTTTTAGGGGGTGTTTCACCTGAAGAAGGGGATGCTTCAGATGAGCATCCCCCGGGATGCAGCATCCTCCAGGCTGCAGCATCCTCCAGCCTCCCCAGGGCAGGCAGCACTGCAGTGGGGTCCCCACAGCCCCCCGTGGCTCCCATGGTGGGGGTTTTGGGGCTGGCAGCTCAGGAGGGGCTGGCTCTCTGTCTGTGTCTCTGTCTGTGTGTCTCTGTGACTGTGTCTCTGTGACTCCATGGCTCTGTGACTCTCTGGGTCTGTGTGTCTGTGACTCTGTGACTCCATAACTCCCTGGCTCTGTGACTCCCTGGCTCTGTGACTCTGTGGCTCCCTGGCTCTGTGGCTCTGTGAATCTGTATCTCTGTGACTCTGTAACTCCCTGGCTCTGTGACTCTGTATCTCTGTGGCTCTGTGACTCTGTAACTCCATGGCTCTGTGACTCTGTAACTTCATGGCTCTGTGGCTCTGTGACTCTGTGGCTCCCTGGCTCTGTGACTCTGTGGCTCTGTGACTCTGTGGCTCTCTATCTCTGTGGCTCCCTGGCTCCGTAGCTCCGTTTCTGATCCGTGCTCTCCCCCCGCGCTCTGAGTGGCTCAGCTCTTGCAGAATGCCATCCCCAGCGCTGCCAGGCTCGGTGCTGGCAGTGAACCCTCCCGTTGGGCTCCGGAAGTGTTCATTGAGCATGTGTGAGCTGTGCACCTTTGTTCTGGAGGTTTCCCAGCCTCTGCTGCTCCCCCTGCCCTGCCCTGGCTCCCCTGGCTCTGAAACCTCGCTGGCCCTTCCAGGAGGCAGAGCCAGGGATGGGCTGTGCCGGCCGAGGGTCCGCGGGCCCTGGAGGGGGTGTGGACCAGCAGAACATCTCACTGGGCTTCTTCTATCATTTTCTCTGGGCTCCACACCCCGGCTCCCTCTGTGCTCGCTGCAGTTCCGAGGGAAAAGTAAACCGGCCATAAAACCCCTCGTTGTATGTTTTGGGAAAGTCGTTGTTGCTTCTGAGACTGAAACTGGAATTTCCTGGCTGTTTTTTGGAAGTTCAGGTTTATGTTTTGGAAAATTGCCTGTGTTATTTTGGGAAAGGATGGCAGCAATAATAATAAATATTCCACATCTATTACGTGTTGGAACTAAACGATCTCCAAGGTCCATTCCAACCCAAATCATTTAATGTTTGCTATTCTGATTAGTCTAAAATTACATCAGACAGACTGACTCTCCTAAAAATGGATCCTTGATAGAAAAGCAAGGTTTGGAAGCTGGGGGTGAGGCAGATCCATCAGCTGGCATGTGTGCTAACAGCTTGGGGCAGCTTTAAAGCAGCTTCCTGTGATTGTACAGGTGAAAAAGGCTTTTCACAGTGCTCCTGAATGAGAAACTCCCTGCCTGGACAGAGCAGGGGCCTCAGCTGCTGGAGAGACGCTTACCAGCCAAAATAAATCACCTAAAGAACTCAAGCTTGTTTCTGATGCTGCTCAGCACAACCCATCCTGTGCAGCTACAAACACATCCCAGCACACACATGCTCCAGAGCTGAGCAGGAGTGGGCAGGATGGTGCTGGCTGAGTCTGGCACAAACCAGTGGCTCTGAGTGGAGACCATTGAGGGAGAAGCTCCAGTCCTGACATGGGCTCTCCTTTTGATGATGTTTGGGGTGGATACACAGGACCCTCCTGCTTTTGAGAGAGCCCTCTGGCAAAGAAAGAAAATTAAATCAAGCCTTGTGTTAAACAGCTGCGTTTAGTGTTGGTGGGAGTGGGGTAGGTCCCCTACATTAAATTAAACCAAGCCTTGTGTTAAACAGCTGGGTTTAGTGTTGGTGGGAGTGGGGCTGGGGCAGGAGCTTCACCCCCTGCCCCTTCCCCAAACGCTGCTGCCCTGGAAGGACACTGCAGGACAGGCTACCCCTTGCTGATGGGGCTGGGGTTAAAACACGAAGCTGGCCAGGTTTAGACGTGAAAATCCTCCCCAAGTCTCACGGTTTGCTGCAGGAGAAGCAGCGAGGTGCTCGTGTGGTGCCTGCTGGCCTCGTGTCTGCGTGGGAACGCTCGGAGGCGCAGCTTTCCTGGAAGGTGCCGTGCTCAGCCCCCGGATGCACATTTTAGTGCATTATGCATATGCATTGGCAGCATTTCTATATTTGTCTTTGCCTGGAAAATCATTTGCTTTTTCCAGCTGAGTGTATCTGCTTTGTGGGCATTGTGATGCCTCTCGGAGGTACCTGCTGGTTCTGGGAGCTGGGATTGGGGTTTGGGATAGCACCTGGACCATAAACCCTGAGTGTGTGTGTGTGGTTTTAATGTAGGAATGAGCATTTCTGGCTGCTGCCGAAGGAATAAAGATCCTCCATCTGTCCTCGCCCCTCTTTTATAGATCTCTGTCTGTAGAGTCAGAATTCAGATTAACTCTTAGATGGAGACAGTGCTGAGGGGAGAGGTCATAGGATTCCTGATGGGAGGACAATTGTACAGAGCTAAAACGTGATTCCCCCTGCCCAATTCCCACATTTCAGGCTGACAGCCAAATCCCAGGTTACCATGAGCCACCTTTTTGTTATTTTGGCCTCTTTTCTCCGAGCGGGCTCTCGGCGCTCCAGGGCGCTTCCAGCGCATCCGCATCCCGGGGTGGTGCGGAGCGGGATGCGCACGGCTCGGAACGCTGGGAACCGCCTCGGAGCCACCTTGGAGTTATTTTGGAGGCTCCTTGGAGGCTCCTTGGAGCTGCTTTGGAGCCGCCTCGGAGTCGGAGCATCCGAGCGCGTCGGGAGCGCGGGGCAGAGCCGCGGCTGCGTGGCGCTCGCTGTCGCGGCGGGCGGAAACCTCGCGTATTTATGGAGCCAGCGCTTCCTTCAGCGTTTGAGTGACAGGCAGGATGCCGTCGCTGCCTGGTCACTGGAGCTGATTTGTATGCGCCAGGGTCCGCCTCGCTCCGAGGGATGCAGCCGCAGCAGCTTGCAGAGCTGTCACACTCACACGGGCTCCGTATCTGCACTGGCTTGACGAATTAAAAAGCGAGCCAGCCAGCGAGAGAGAGACCCGGAGAGAGAGGGGGGACGAGACAGACAGAGAAGCTTGCAGACAGCGCTCGCTCTTTTCCTAAAGGAAGGATTTTGCATCCCGGGTGCTCACTGGTTGTGATGATGCTTCACTTAGCGGGCTCAGAATGAGCTAGAGACAACAGATAGGGGAGAAACTAAAGGCAGAGCACAAAGCATTACGAACCAACCCAAAACCAGGAACAGTTTTCTCCTCTATTCTAGCATGGTGGATGTATGGACAGTCTTACAGAGCAGAGGTTGACTTCTCCAAATCTGCCAGCCCCACACCTCGAACACTACAGTGTTCTGCATTGCACCATGACCTTGGATGTTCAAACGGTGGTCGTTTTTGCAGTGATTGTGGTGCTATTGCTTGTGAATGTCATACTCATGTTCTTCCTGGGCACTCGTTAAATGGATTTTTTCTCCTGAGCTGTTGGGGGCTACTACTACCACTAGCAATTCAACAAGAGAGCACGAGCGGGAGAGAGAGAGAGAAAGGCAAGAGAGAGAGAGAGAAAGAGAGAGAGAGATTTCTTACTGAGGGGGGAAACGCGTTGAGCTTCAACATGGCCTCGCTGTGATATGTATGACGTTGGTATTATTATCTCTCCCTAAATCTTTTGTCATGTCTTGTCTTTTAAGTATGCCTGTAAGTGTAGCTGCTTTTGCCGGGATGTTAAATGTGATAAATAATAACAGCGATCCCGTCCTCCGTGGTTCTGTGCTAGAGCTGTTCTTCTTTAGGCAGCAGCAGAGTGAAAATGATCTGTCTGTGGTGAGCCCTGGCTGTGTTGTTTTGCTTTCCTTTGAAAGAGAGGCTCAGGTTAATAATAAGTGATTTTGTGTGTGATTTCTAGCAAGCAGTTAATGTGCGATGTCTGTGAGAGTAACCATGTAGGTGCCAGGTGAGAGGTGCTGGTGTGTGCAATGGAGTCGAGCTATGGGCATTTTTAATGGGGGGGATGTTTGAGAAATCTTACTAAAGGATTAAATTTTTTGCTAAAATAACATTCAGCCACAAAAAAAAAAAAAAAAAAAAAAAAAATTCTATTCTACTTAATGTATTTATCTGTGTTGCCTTGATGATCTGATTTGATTTCTCAAGATTCAACCCCAAAGCCTCCAATTCTATGTCCACACTGATGTAACCCAGCTCGTTTTTTTTTTGAGAGATGTGAGAGGGACCGAAACGTAACCTGCTGGGTTTTTATTCTGGTTGTATGTGGTTTCTGTCTCTGCAAATTGGGAAAGAAGGATCAAAGGGAGAAAGGGCAATGCAAGCTTTGTTTTTCTTTGCTAAAGCAACAGATACGGAGGGGTTGGGTTTTGCTTTGGTTTTCTAGAAATCTGATTTTGGCTTTCTTTTCTTTCTTTCATGTATGTGTGTGTATCAAATTTTGGGGAATGTATCTAAGAAAAATCTTTGCCCACCTCAAGGATAACGAGCTTTTAAGATGAGTTGCTTCGTGTGACTTTATTTACATTGATTTTCTGGAAAATGAAGTGCTAAGTTGTGTATTCTGGGCTTGCTGGAAAGGTGTGCAGCAGTTGGAGGTGCTTCCAGCCCGAAATTGCAATATTTACAGCTTGGGAGCAGGGCTGGCTGGGGGCTCAGTGGCAGCACGAGAAGTTTGGAGAGAATACGAAGGGAATGACTGGAAAGAGTCTCTGCAAAATATCTCTCTGTTCTGTGCTTCTGATAGAGGTCTTAGGGATTTTTTTAATGTACTATTTCCCCCTGCAGAAAGAATTGCATAGAACAAACAAAAATATCAGTTTGAAAATGTTTTTATCTTTTGCCTATGATCACTGGGAATTTATTGCCTTGATAATTAATTAGTTCATGCTAATTCCAGCTGTCTGTTATTTATTTGATGTCCTCTGGAAAAAAAAAAAAAGAAAAGATGTAACTGATGGATAAAGACAAAGCTGGAGGTTGGAGATGGAGACATGGAGTTATTTCCCAGTGAGGGTTTGTGTGCTGGGAGTTAAGTGCCGAGCAGGGCTTGGGAGCCGAGCTTTTCCATGGTGGCACGACTGGAACCGGAGTTAAATCCAAAAAATTTGGCACTTCCAAAGTGCTTTTAGCTCTAAGTAAAAGAGAAAAAAAATTATCCCTGAGTCCCAGAGTGGGAACAATCATCTCCAAAAGCTTTATGGGGCTTGTTTTAGTGGGGAGGAAAGCCAGGGATGCAGGGAGATGCTCTGGTGCCTGCTGGCTCCGTTCCCCCTCTTCACTTGTAACTGTCTGCGAGAGGATACTGAGTCAATCTTCTCTAAAAAAACCCCAAGTGAATAAAATTGCTGCTGAGGATGGTTTGTGTTGTTAAACAGCTCAAATTTGCTCCATTTGCCTGTTGGCCATCCTGTGTCATTAGTTTTATAGGTTGCAGAATCTCCTGGAAAGGTAATAAATGAGCTGAGATCACCATGGAGAGGGAATCGATCAGGCAGCAGCCAAAATGATCCTTTCAGGGGAACAACAAAGGGATTTGGAGGAGAAAGGGTGGAAAAATGAGCAAAAACCTAAGCCCAGAACTGACCAGTGAGTTGCAATGGTCTGTGAATGTTTCTTTTCTCAGGGCTCTCTGGCACTGAGGTTCACCTTTCAATACGAGTTCTACAAGGAATGCCCAGCACCCGCCGCACTTTCCTGGGTGCATTCCTCCATCCAGAGCTTGTACTGCTGGGGGGATGTTTGGGAATGGCTGGTGGATGTTCCTGCTGTACCCCAGGGCTCCTTCTGCGCTGCTCCTGTGGTTCCATCCCTGGGCTGGGCTGTGCTGGGGCTGCATGGGGTGCACCAGGGGTTGTGCAGGCTCAGCTGCCGGGAGCCGAGTCCCTCGCATCACGGAATGTGCTTGGGAGAATTCGTGTGATTTTATTACAACTTTTGTGCCTTTTGTCCTCCTGAAGGCTGGTGGAGTTAAAGAAGGGAAGTTAATGCAGAACAATAAGAAAGTTGGCAGCAGCAAACTTTGTTATCGTAGCAGCACCGTTCCTGTTATCTCGGGCTTCCTGTTGGAATTTTGGGGGCAAAGAGGGAAATGAGAGGTGAAGGAGTTGGCCTTGCTGCTTGTTTAGCTTGCTCCCTATTTCCCACCCCAGTGCCACCTCTCCAGCCCCTGCCCCAGACTGATATTTCAGTTTGGCAGCTGCAGTTTGGCATTCCCTGGGCACAGTTCTCAAACCCTTCCTGAGCTTTTTGGGGTGACAGCGCTGCCAATCCCCACCAGATCCCTGTGCCCCTGAGTGGCTGTGCCTGCAGCGTTCCAGGTGCCATTTGCACACTGTCAAATGTCCCTGGGATTGGAGTTTTCCATGTCCTGGAGCTCTGTGGGACCATCCAGGTCATGCTCAGGTCCCTGGGGGTGCTTCAGCCCCGTGACTCCCCTGCATTTCTCCACCTTTATGGGGATGCTGAAACCCAGGGATAAGGCAGAGGGATCATTCCTTTAAAGGAATCAAAGCGCTGACCCTCTGGAAAATACAACCTCAAAGGAAAAAAACCTACAAATTTGTCTGCAAAAAGCATATTTGTGATGCATATAACTGTTTCAGTGCTTACTGCCGTGTGTTTGCTGAGGCTGGGTGATGGGAGACTTGCCTTACTGTTGTCTGCTTAAGCAGGATTCAATGTTATTTGCCACAGAATTCATGAAAATGCCTCTGCCTGTATCATAGCAACCCTGTTTCCCACAGTCCATAAAAAGTCCATTCCTCCCGAGCAGCAATCTGCTGTTTTAAAGATTCAGGCTCCCTCCTGGGCATGGGGAAGGGTGATGTGCCCCTCTCTGAGCACTTCCCAGGAAGCTTCAGCACCGGGATGATCCTGGCTTGTCCTGCCCGCACGGTGCTTTTAATGCTCTTTCTTTAAGGCAGATCAAGCGCTTTCCTTTTGTGTTTCTATTCCTCCCCCCAGCCTGGCTATTTCCCAGCTCTGTTTCAAAGCTGCCATGGCAGGTTGGAGGGGATGGGACAGCTCTGAGGTGTGTGACGTGGTGGCTCTGCCCTGTGCTAGCTTTTCCAGCAGCACAGTGCTGGATTTGGCGTGCAGGGAGTGAAGATGTGCCCTGATGTGAGCCCTTCTGGGGGAATGCAGAGGTGCTGTCTCAGCCCCTAGGTGTGTTAAGAGCTGCATGTTCACCTGACTCCTGCCCCATCTGTTTGCATAATTTGGTTATATTTCTTTTTGGATCAGGTATTCAGTACACAGCCCAGCTGCTGTGTATAATGTCTGAAGGAAAATTGCCAAAAATCCATGTAAGTTTTTTGTTTGGTTGTTTGGTTTTTTATTTCGTTTCTTTTGTTGTTGTTGTTTTGGTTTGGTTTTTTTTTAAATTTGTGGCTAGAAGCTCCGTCTGTGTTGTCATTTCATTTTGTGGTGCTCGGTTTGTGTGCTCTGTGTGCCGTGCCTGCCTGCATGTGTGTCCGTGTGCTCCGTGTCGGAATGATGATCTCCCCCAGGGAGGCTCCTGTGTTTTACATTTCCAACGTGGATTTTCTCAGCTGGCTGTGCTGACTGTTCTCAATGTGTCTCTCTCTCTGAAATGCTGGGAGAGCTATTTTGGTTAAACATAAGGATTTGTCTCAGAGCTGTGGAGTCTCCAATGAGGAGAAGTTGGGAAGCTTGAGGGAAACTCCCAAATGTTAATAATTGTGTAAGAATTGTCCTGTTTGAAGAGGGTGTTTGTGCAAAGCTACCAGAGGATGGTCCTGGCTTTGCCACTGATTTACTGTATGGCCTTGGGCACGTTCCTTTGCTGCCTTGTGGCTTCTCTTTTCCATCTGGGCTAGAGGAATATCACAGTGCTGATGTTCTCCTGGGTGTCCCTTTGTGCCTGGGGGACAGTGGCAGTGCAGCTGGGGACGTGTGTGCCCACATTGGGCCCAGCTCTGCCTACCTGGGTTTTGCTGTTGGAGCTGTTGTAGACAGCAGGAGCTGTGGTGATTGATGCTTCCCACTAAAAACAGATGCTCCTGGAGGAAGATATTGTCTTTATTTTATTAGTTGTGGTTGATTTTCTTTCCTGTGTGGAAATGAGACTTAATCTGCAAGGACCCACAGATGGGTTGGCTCTAACCTGCAAAGGGCCACGTGGCCTCTGCTCCTTATTCCTGGTTTTCCTGGGAACTGTCAGAAACACCACCTGGATGGGGTGTTCACCAGGGCAGGGAGCTCCCAGAGCTGTGCTGGTGGGGTCTGTGTTGGGCAGCCTGAAAGCTTCACCACCTGAATTAAAGAGAATTTTTGGGGGATGAAGGGAGTGTGTGCATGCAAGGATTTAAAGAACTAGGTCTGAATTTCACCTGACTCTAGTTTATCCCCACGGATATGATTTCATACGAGCTGCTTTGGGGAGCCGCCCCTTGTGTTATCACAGAGCTGGGGAAACTGAGGCAGGTGGCTGTTGCAGAGTGGCACATTTTGGGATGGGATTAGTGGGACTGGGATGTGGAGCAGTGGGGGAGGTGTTTGGCACCGTGTTTGGGGTCAGGGCTGTTCATTTTTGTGCAGACCTTGCCGTGGGGCAGTGTCTGGTGCCAGGCTCTGCGGGCTGAGCTGCTGCAGCGTGGCTGAGGATGCGTTTTGGGGGATTTTGGAGCCGGGAGCAGCCGAGTGTGGCTGTGCCCGTGTGAAGGGCCATGTGGCTCAGTGCCTGCCCCTCGCTTTGCATCAGCTGAGACATATATAACACAACGTATGGGCTGCTGGCAGCCAGCGTGGGGCTATTTTCGGCTGCACCCGCGCTGAGCCCGCCCTGCTCGCTGGGCTGGGCTCAGTCTGCAGGGACGAGCTGTTCTCCAGCCCCTTCACCTCCTCCAGGACCTGTTCCCCAACCCCTTCCCTCCTCCAGGACCCATTCCCCAATCCCTTCCCCTGCTCCAGGACCTGTTCCCAACCCCTTCTCTCCTCCAGGACCCATTCTCCAGCCCCTTCCCTTCCTCCAGGACCTGTTCCCCAATCCCTTCCCTCCTCCAGGACCCGTTCTCCAGCCCCTTCTCTCCTCCAGGATCTATTCCCCAGCCCCTTCCCCTCCAGGGCAGGCACTGACCCCTGTGGGTTCTGGGCACAGCCAGCAGCCCTACCCTGGGTGCCAGAGGCAGAGCAGTCTCAGTAAGTGGCATCACCTTGGTGAAAGCAGCCCAGCTCTTTGTTTTTCCCTTTTTGCCCCTGGATAAAGTGGATTTCTAGGCTGCTCTCTGTGGTGAGATGAGCTGTGTGTGCTCCAGTGTCCTCCTGTCCTTCCGAGTGAGGCCGTCCCTGCCCTGTGTGCCCGGGGCTTTGTGCTTTGACTGAGGTTGGAACGTCCTTCCTGCTGCTCTGCTTGGGACAGCAGCAAGCCTGGCTGTCCTATTGCCTGCCAGGGCCTCTGTCCACTGCCCTGCTCCCCTCCTGTCCCACCTGGAATGCTCAGGACACTTGACTGGTTCTCAGGGATGTCTTGAGAACCCGCAGCCTCGTCAGGCATCCGGGAGAATCCCTGGGTTCTGCTGGCTGGGTTTGTTCACTCTCAGTCCTCCAATTTTCCAAAGGGTTAAGCTTTGCCAGTTTTGGGGGTTTGGAGCCCCCTGAATGGGAACTCAGAGCTGTGCAAGTGGCTGCAGCTCACACTGAGAGATGCCAGGAGAGGAATGGGCCCAACTCCGAGGGCTTGAGAAGCAGAAAGGGCGGATTTGTGCACGGAACTGTGCCCCTGAAATGGAGAAAAATGTAATCTGGCCTCAGCTCCGTGCACAGGAGTGCAAAGCAAACCCCTAAGGATCCGTCTTTTACCCCAGTAAGAGTAGGTTAATTTGCTGGGCATGTCTGGGGAAAAGTTTTGTCAAGTAAAATTGTTCCATTTGACAAAAGCATCAGCTCTTGCTGGCATTATCAGAAAACAGGTTTTTTTCAAAGCATTTCTATGGACCACATTCCCCTGCTATTTCTGCTGCTCCACTCCCCTGTATTGTGTTCAGTAAATCTGACAAGGCTCTCTCAGTACGTCGTGCACTGAAGTTTCTGTTCTGATACCAAATTTAGGGAAGGCTTGTTATCTACAGTTCTTTCTTCCTGCCTTGATAAGGTGCTGATTAATTTAATGCAACTCTCTTTCCTTATCTAGTTGAGCTTCAGTCAGTTTTAGTATAATCTTGAAAAAACCTGATCAATCTTTAATGTTTGTTTTAAAGGTTTATTCCAAAGCCTTTTAAGCATGCTGGATGTTCGCTTTTTGTGAAGTTCTAGGAGAATTAAGTGAAAAAGTAACAATTCTAGAACCGGTTTTGAATGCAGATGAAACATTTTAAAGTTGCTCTAAAACAAGAAGGAACAGCTGGCTCTGATGAAGTTTTAGGTGTTAAAACAGAATTGTGTTAACTCTGGTGCTGGATGCGTAAGGCAGGGAATATCAACAGTGCCCTTGGATGGGGATGGCGATGGTGCAGGGATGAAGGAGAGGGCTGTTCCCTCCCCAGAGGTGTGTGTGAGGTGAGAAGGGACAGGGGCTGTGTCACCTGTCCCTGTGTGGGGAATTGTCCCCGGATTTTGCCTGAACAAGAGGAGCAGGCGGTGCAAGGAAACCGGGGCTGTCACCGGTGCAGAGCTTCTGCCGTGATTTGGTGATCAGGGCTTGACATCTGGATGGATTTTCAGTCTCCTCTGCTCCAGGAAGATGGATCTATGTTCCAATGCCCAGCAGCAGATCGATCCTATCTCCTGGATACTGAGGGCTTTGCAGAATTGTCAAAAAGTCTTTCCTAAGGAATTAAAAGTGCACCCAGGCACGGAGCAGAGGAGCTGAACCTCCCAGAGCTGCAGGCTGGGGACAGATTTGCTTAAGACTAGTGGGCTGCCTTAGAATTAGAAATCTTCAGCCAGGAGAAGGCCAGAGCCTGGGAAATGTATTCCCAGGCATTTATTAACAGAAACCAGACTGTAGATAGATGGAATTCAGGGAGTACTGGCCCTGCTGCCCGCAGCACCCCTCTGCAGGGCTGGCTGCTGCTGAGCCACATGCTGAGGCCACCCCTGATGTCCAGCCCCTTGCCATTTGCAGATTGTCACCGTGGCCCCATCTGCCACAAACCCCATTTTCCCAGCTGGTTTTGGAGCTCAGCAGTCTGTGTCTGGTCCCCAGAGCCCAGGTTTGGCTGGAGGTTATCGGTAGTGCGTGCGTCCTTTGCCATCTCCCGCCGTGGCTTCTCTGCTCCCTGCTCCCTCCTGCACTGCTGTGCTTTGCCCCAGAAAGCAGTGCTGGTTTAATCTCTGTTGTCCCTGTCCCTGTCCCTCCTCCCCACACACATCAGGGCACACATATGCACACGCATGTGCAGGCAGCACTCTGGACACGGCCAGGGAAACCTATGGATTCAAACACATGTGCATATGTTTTCCTTCCCAGATATATTTTGGAAAATATGAGTCAGCAGCAGCAGCAGCAGCAGCAAGAACATATTACATAATCTCTGGGAGCCAAGAAAACCTCACAGTTTATTAGGAGGGTGGCTTTCTGCAATAAGCAGCTTTTACCATCATTTTGGGGCCACACCTTGAGCCCCTCGCTCAGTGGCCTCATTTCCATCATATCCTCTTGTGCCCAGTGCAGGGAAGCAGTCCCAGCACCCAGCAGCCTTGGGTTTTGTTATATTTTTAAACCCCCCAGTACTGGTAGGATCTCAATGCTGTGCTATTGATAACGACTTTTCTCTTGTTCCTTAACATGTTCTCCTGCACGGAGTCTGTGATTTTCCTTTTTGGTTCCCCCCACTCCCCACCTCCTGCTGTTTTCTCTCAGATCTCAGCACTGAGGGAAATGGCACATGAGTGCAGCTGGAAATAGCTGCTGCCCCCTCCACCTCCCCTCTGCTCACCGCCACCCACCTCCTCCACCTACTCCCAAATGGGAGAGTGAAGTCAACATCCACTTTTAGCCCCGGGCTGCTGCTCCTCGGCTCTCCCCCTCTCCCTTGCCGTGCCTGCCCTGCCCACACAGGATTCAGAAGGGTTTCATCACCATTTGAAGGCTCCTGCAGCTGGATGAGTACTTGTCTGGTCCTGTTGGCACTCGGGGGATCTGTGCTGGAGCATCAGGGATGAGAGGGGATGCTCAGGGAGGGGGGAGCAGCAGGAATCACGGGCATGCAGAGGAGCACAACCAAAAATCCAGGGGAGTCAGCAGGAATGAATGGCAGGGGTTTGAATCTTCCATCAACAGCGGGGGTTTGAATCCTCCATCAGTGGCAGGGGTTTGAACCCTCCATCCTGTGCTCATCCAGGTGAGGCAGGGATGGGAGCAGTGGGTGCTCTCAGCTCCCCATGGTGCTGCATCTCTGCTCCTCCATCCCCAGTGCCAGCCTGTATTCCTGCAGGATGCCTGGAAAGCCTGGGAGGGGGGATGAGCATTAGCAAAGTGAAGGGAGAGGAAGGAAAGGCTTTGTTTGTTTTTAATTTGCCGATAAAAGCAAAAGGTTTGGCGCCACTTTGATCTCTCAGGGCAGTGCAAACGCTTTCCGTTGTGCCTGAGCCTGTGGGTGCCTTTCAGGCAAAGAGAAAGCTCGGTTGTGGTTTTCCAATATCAAAGGCTTCCCAAGGAGGCAGTAAATTGCCAGGCTGGCTGAGAGCAGGAGTGCAGGCAGCTCCGTGCCCTGTCTGGGACAGTGTCTGAGCTGCTCGCTGCAGAGCCGATTGAGAGACACACCAGAATTGATGGTGACAGAATAACTTGTTTATCCAGGGCATTCTTGTCTTCACCCCCATTAGCTCTCGACTTTCTGGTGTTTGGAGACAAGGGAATTTAAATCTTTACTTTTAAAGTCTCTGTTACAACCAGAAATTCTAATGAGCTCAGCAGAGAGGATGGGCTTTTCTGTCCACCATCCATCAGAGCTCTCCATATTTTATTGAAATAAAAAATTGGTTTGAACTGTGTCTGCCCAGGGTTTGGAGCAGTTGGGGAATGATGGGGCCCTCCGAGGGCTGAGGTTTGGGGGAGCTGTCCCCCATTCCCCACCTCCTGCAGCCAGGGTGATGCTGCAGGGGCTTTTTCATCTTTCGACGTCTTTGTTTCTCTTTCTGTAAAACGCACAGAAGGAAATTGCCCTTTCCTGCTCGAGGGTTTGGCAAGTGAGGATGAGAAGTGCTCTACTGGAGGCAGGTGGGATTGGAGCAGATGGATGAAAAATGCCTCTCACCCTCTGGGGCTGTGCGGGGGCCCCTGGCAGAGCAGAGCTGCCACCCAGGAGCTCCCTGCTTTCATTTAAAGCAGCATCTTGAATTCCACCCGAGATCCCAGCAGTGATGTCAGCAGGGCTCCACCAAAGATTCATTTTGCCTCAAATATTTTGCATATGCAGCGTCAGAGCTCAGCCTTCTGTTTTTGCAGCTACAGAAAAGCTCTGCACCTTGTTAGAGCCTTCACTAATAATACACTTGCTCTCTGTTATTAATTCATCTAAATGAGGCTTTTTTTGTTTCTCTAAGCCTTTTGTGGTATTTCTGTGCTATCGAGAAATTAATCTGCATTGAGTAGAAATACCTCAGTAAAACCAGGAGCTTTGGAGTGCTGTTCAGCCTCTTGTGGCATCAGCTCTGGGGCAGAACCACTCGGGGTATCCACAATTCCCACCCCAAAGCCAGCAAAAAGAGCCGGGAGAGGCTCGTGGTCCACAAGGGATGGCACTAAAGCCACCCAGGGCAGCCCAGCCGTGCTCTCGATGCTGGCATGGTCTGGAGCTGCTGTCTGAGTGACAGGAGCTCACATCTTAATTCCCAAATCTTTCCTTTCCAAGCTTCGGTGTTTGGCCATTCTCTCCCCTAAAGGAGAGTTGTTCCTTGGGGCAAATTCCCTCCTGTTCTGTCAGGACAGGCAGGACATGTCTGTAGTGATTTTCTCAGCTGGCCAGGGAAGACTTCTGCTCCTCCTTTGAGGTCTCACACAGCTGGAAACATCTCCCCATCACTGCAGTAGGTTTTGCTGCCCTTCTGCCTCTCTCTTTCTCCTGCAGACAGTTTTACCTTTGCAGGGTTTTTCCAGCTCAGGTTGGAATTCAAGCGATAATAATACTTGACATTCTTCATCCCGGCATCTTAAAAATCTTTTCTGAAGTTTTAAAGCCTTTAAAGCCTCTGTGCTGTATAAATACTTGAGTACTTCTTCTATTTTTAAATGAAAACGGTACCTGAAAACCCTCAAAAGTCAAATGAAGATCAAAGGCTTGGGAATACCAGCAGTTTTCTGTATTATTCACAGCAGCTCCAGACTGAAGTTGTGTTGGCCAAGTGCAAAGGGAGTGATATGCTCATAATGATGCAGTCATGGAATTATGGGATGTTTTGGGTTGGAAGGGACCTTAAAGCTCATCTCATTCCACCCTGCCCTGGACAGGGACACCTTCCACTGTCCCATGTTGCTCCAAGCCCCATCCAGGGAGCATTTCCAGGGATCCAGGGGCAGCCACAGCTTCTCTGGGCACCCTGTGCCAGGGCCTGCCCACCCTCCCAGGGAAGGATTTAGGATTTCTTTCCCAATATCCCCTCTAAACCTGCTCTCTCTCATTGGTCTTAATCTTTCCCAGCTACTCTGTAAAACTCAGCCTTGGTGCTCAGGAGCTCTGGGCATGGTGTCTGACATTGCTACTTCTGGCTGGATGGAAATCCCAAGTTTTATCATGTTATTTTCACATCCATCCCAGAGCAGGAATGGCCAGCAAAGGGCTGGAGCAGGGATGGTGACAGCAATGCCCTTTTCAGGGGGAGCTGGCCAGGCTTTACAAGGTTTTCAGCAAAGTAAATGTCTTTTCCTGTAGCCCAGCCTTCCTCAGCGTTTTCCTCCCTCCCTGTGGCTTCTGAGCAGGAATCAGGACAATAGATGGAAACTGGTGTCCTGGAGGCATGTGACAAGGGGATCCTGAGGGCTCTGGGCAGCTCACAGAAGAATTGCCTCTGATAAATGCTCAGAGGTTTCTGTGGGTTTGCTCAGCAGCTGCAGTCAGGGCTCACAGTGGGGATTTTTACCACTGCCCAGGGAATTGTTCCAGGGCTGTGTGAGCCACCACCAGCAGCATTCTTGCTGGAATAAAAGGTAAAAATGGATGCAGAGCAATTTGGCCAGAAGAAGAGTGGAGAGAAAAAAAAAAGTTAGGATCTGAGGAGTGGCTGTTGAAATGCAAAAGGATCTAGAAAACAAAGATGCAAAAATAAAATCTGAAGCGGAAATGAGTGATGTTTTTCCAGCATTGTGTAACTCATTTTAATTGCGATCCATCTAGAAATCTATTTGAGGCAAGAAATCAATGCAGAATTGTGGAGCAAAGCATTGGCCTTCCAGATGTTTGCAGCTTTTTGGATTGTTATTTTCAGCTCCCTCCCAGAGTTTTTTTGAGTCCCTCCTTCCTCGCAGTGGCCAGGGAGAGATGTCCCCTGATGTGTGGCAGGTGGGCAGTGAGAGCTGTCCTGGGGCTTTCTGCTCTGAATTTCCCTCTGGCTGTGTCTTGAGGAACACCCTGGAGTGGGTTTGGTGCTGGGAATGGGGTGTTGGAATGTGGAAGCCCCAGAATTTCTGTAGGATCACCCCACATTGGAAGCCCTGGGGTTTCTGTAGGATCACCCCTCATCTCCCAGGCGTGCCTGAGGGGTCAGGATTGTTGTCCCCTCACAGGGAGTTTTCCCTGGGCAGGAGTTCTGGGTGGGTGGCAGAGCTGGGGCCATGCTGTACTCTTCTCTCTGATCAACCCCTTTAAATCCACGGGGTGAGGTGGTGCAGCACAGGCACCACAGCTACCTCATCACCTGAAGTTCCATCTACTGGATGGATTCCCAGCTTAAGAGACTGGTGATAGTCCATCAATGCTCAAGTAGAATTAAGTCCTGACTCTCACAGATGTCATCCATGTCATCTGAAAGGCCAGCATGACATTTCTCTTGGATTTGGTGGCAGTTTTGAGGGAGGTTTTACCTTGTTTCTGGTCCATCCTCAGTGTTTGGGGCTGCTGGGGGTGCCTTGCTTTGAATCCAGCTGTGTGGAGACTGAGCAGGGCCATGTGTGGGCACAGCTGGGGCTGCAGGAGGATCCCTGTGCTCCTGAAGGGAGGGAGGCTGTGCTGCCATGGCCTTTGGAGTGTCCCTGTGCTCTGCTCCTGCCTCTTGTCCTGCCTGGAGATGGACTCAGACACAAAGGAAGGGACCCAGGCTCCTCAAAGATCCCACAGCAGCAATCCAAGAAAAGAGCTCAGCTTCCTGACAGCCAGGAGCTCACATTCCCAACAGAATGGCCCAAAAGCAGTGCAGGTATTCCAGGTGTGGAATATCTCCCTCCTGGCTTTCAGGAGTGTCACTGTGTCACTCTCAGGCTGGCACTGCAGGGTGTTCGATGTGTTTGTGTTTAGAACACTGGCTCGGAGCAGCAGGGAGAAATGGGAACAGAGGTTGCAGCAGGTTGGGGTGAGCTGGGATGATATGGTGGGATTTGCATGCAAAGGAACCGTGCTCAATGTGGGGAGGAGGCAGGGGAAGGAAGATTCAGGCTTTTCCAAATGGAGACAGTGCAGCTGGAAGAGGGGAAAGGATACAATGCAGGAGGTACAACTAAGAATAGAGGAGTGTGTTATAAAGGGAAATCTGGGGCTGGAGGTCAGCACAAATTAGAACATGCAGAAGATGTACTCCACTAGGCCATGGGTTTGTATTTCTGGAAAATAACTGAAGTGTCTTCACGTGGGGCAGTTCTCATGGGATTAGAGAAAATACCAGAACAGATTCTCAAAGGGACAGTCTTTGGCTTGTGAGCAGAACAGAGGATTCAAATCTAGATTTTGGAGTGCAGAACCCCTGGAATTCCAAGAGGCATGGCTTTTCCTGCAGGCACCCCTGGGCTGCACCAGCAGGATGTGCCCAAAATCGAGTTCATTCTGATGGTGATTGCAGAGAGGGGCTGCAAACCTCCCCAGGACAGAGGGAGTCAGGAATAGAAGGGCTCTGCAAATGGGCTGTGGGTGAGGCTGGAGCAGGGGAAGGAGAAGATTTATTGATATTACCTGGAGTGGATCCAAGCCTTTAACAGATGGAAGGATTTGCCAGTTTGGCAGTGCTGGAAAGCTGGGCAGTGGAGCCATCCTTCATCCTTCCCTCATCTATCCATCATCCATCCATCCATCCATCCATCCATCCATCCATCCATCCATCCATCATCCATCCATCCATCCATCATCCATCCATCATCC
>PYHW01009778.1:2152268-2188333 GCA_013186435.1 Turdus rufiventris | reverse complement strand
ATGGATGGGTGCATGGATGATGGATGGGTGCATGGATGATGGATGACTCTGTGAGTGTTTTCATCCAGGTGGAGGAAGCCTTGCACACACCTTGATGGCCTTGGCAATGAGGAGGTGGTGGAGGCCCCTTCGGATCCTGCACAGTGACATTTCCAGAGCAGCCTCGCACTGCAAACTCCCGGCTCTGTCTGAAGCAAGTTCCTGCACGCTGGCATCGTTTGCATGCATCAGGAGAAATGTGCCTGGCCGAGGGAAGCTGTGAGAGCTGGAGCACTGCAGCTGCCAGTGCCAGGCAGTGCTCAGATGAGAGCTGTGGAGAGAAGGTGTAGGAAGAGCAGTGAGCAGAGAGGGGTGATCAGGGAGAGCCTGGGCTGGTGGCACACACAGAGCTTGGGGGGCTCACAGCTGTGCAGGCCCAACATGGGGGGCATGGAGGGGGCAGTGACTGGCAGAACATCCAGTCTGACCTCATGGAAGGCATTATCTCCTGGAGGGAAGGATCTGGGAGTGTTTCATCTCTTACCCAGGAGGTTTGCACTTTCAGTAGCTCTGAGAGGCACTGAACCAGCAGTAGTGCTTGAGGCAGAGCTGCAGGGAAGGGTTTTGGGCATGTGGCTGGTTCTGCTGTGCTGCTTCTCAGTGCTCCCTCCCCAAGCACGTCCCTTGTCTTCTTGAGCTGCTTAGTTTTGGTGGCATTCAGTGTTTCCAGGTTAGACACAGAGCAAGAATCACTCGTGGGGATTGGCAGTCCCAGAGCCTCCTGCATTTCCATGTGTTCCAGAGCTGCAGGAGCCTGCACACAGCAGCTTTCCTCAGCTGCTCAGTGGGTTACAGGAGGGAGCAGATTCCTCTTGGCGGGCAGATCCTGTGCTGAGGACCCTGAGCAGCTGTGCTGTGTCAGGTCCCTGGATGTGAACTGGTGAGCCACCAGTGCTGGCCCTGCAGCTCCTCACATCTTATTCCTGTGCTTCAACCTTGGCCTGCCTGTCCCCAGCCCTTCCTTGGGCAGGTCCTGGCCTCAGTCACAGCAGCTGCATCTGGGTTAGAGCTCCATGATGAGACACAGGGGAGTGTGTCAGAGAAAGGTGTTACTGACCCCTGAGAGGCAGAACCACACACCCACACCCACTGGGCATTTACAGGAGTTTTTGGGTTCTCTCTGTAACAAATAGAAAGTCCATGAGCCCCACTCTGTATAAGGAATTACAACCTGGAGCAGCTGAAGTTGGATAATGGCACTATTGTGTATGGGCTGTACCTGCATTTCTGCATGTACAGGGTTGGTAGTGCATGGCTGTGGCCCTTGGGGCTGTCTGCATGTTTGTTATTTTCTCCTGGATTTTTTTTTGCTTGGATACTCACAAAATGCCTGAGAATTATCCAAATATAGTCATAGCTTGTTGCAAGTTTGGATGACCTGTCTACTTTCTTCTTTGCCCTTAATTCTTGATCTCCTTTGTTGTTCTTCCCTTTACCAGGAATCCTGCAGGAGTAGGTAACCCAACCCTACCCTGGCACAAGAAGATCCAATCCTGATCTCATTCATTCTCCTAAAACCCAAAACTTAAATCTACTGGATTTAGCATACTGACACTGATTTCCCAGCTGCTCTGGTGCTTTCTGGATTCCCATCTTGCTTGAAACTGGACGGAGAACTGATAATTCAGGAAAGAGCAATTTGGGCTTGATGGGGATGTACTGACCTTAAGCCTTCGTTAATATAATTAGTGCCCTTGGTTTGAGGAGGGCTCTCTCCACTTGGACTGTGTGACATAAAAACTCTGAGTCCGTCTGACCTGAGGTAGAGCAGCAGGCACAGGGGTGTGGGAGATGCTCTGTGCTGTCAAAAAGTTGTTTTTCCAGAAGCTGAGTCTCTCTTGTTTCAGGTTTCCCATTCAGTTGGGCTTTGGAGAGCAGCCTTGGTTTAGCATTTCTGTTCCTCACTGTTTGTGTCTTTTTTGGGCCCTTGAATTATGTAAGAGGAAAGCGAGTCACTGCAAAAACATCAGCCTGCGATGGAAAGTTTCTGGAGCTTTTAGCACAAGGCAAAAATGTTTTTCCCCAGAGTTTGGAGGGTATTTTGTGGAGGGATTTGAGCTTGATGGAGATGCCAGAGAAGGTTTTAAAGTATAGAAAATGTTTTCCTCTTCCCTTAGATGCAAAAATGACTATTTATTCAAGATGAGAAAAACTCCTGCGGGTAGATTTCTAAAAAATGATTTGAAACTTGGCAGAGGGCATCTTTTCAGCTTGATTTCTTTAATGGCTTGGTGAAATTAAATTTTCTTTATGTGGATACTCCTGGAGAAGATGGGTTTGCCCACATAACTTGCTCTGGTGAACCTGAACATCACTTTTCTTTCACTTCAAATCCAGAGGTGTGTGGGTTGGTTCTCATTGCACAGATGTGCTGAGCTCTGGCAGTGGCTGGTGCTGAGGTGTGAGAGAGGAGGATCTGAGTGGGAAGCAGTCCTTGAGTAGGAGGAGGTGTTTGGAGGTGGGATTATGTGGGAAGCCACCACACCTTCTGCTGGGACATGTTCAGGGCTGTTTCTTCTGTAGGATTTGACACAAACCATGTGGATCCTTCTGCAGAGAAAGGGGAAAATTATTTAAAATGTGCAGCATTTGCAGGTGCAGGGGGAAGGTGCAGGGTGGGCTCTTCTGGGCTCTCTGCTGGATGGAAAAGCCAAAATTCTTTCTCTTCCAGCAAGTGGAGGAGAGAGGAATCTGCCTCGATCTGCTGGTGAGCACCTGGCCTCACATTCCTCAGGAGCTGGCTCAGCAAAGAGCAGGTTTTGTTGGCTGGAGGAAGCTGGCATCTTGTTCTGCTTCTGAAATACTTTCCTTATTACAATGCTGAGATTTGGGTCTAATTTTCCCCAGATAGTGGAAGTGGACTGTTCAGAGAGGCAGGGGAAGCCTTGGATTTTCCTACAGAGGAGGATGTGGAATATTCCCAGGGTTCCAGAGAAGCAGCCAGCAGGTGTGAGCAGGACAGGGCAGCAGTGGGAGGCTCCCAGGGACAGCAGTGCCTGCTGCAGCTCCCAGGACAAAGCCTGGCCTCCAGCAGGGGATCAGCCCAGGAAAAAGCAAGGTGTGACCCGGGGATGGATTAGAAAATGCATTTCCAGGAGAGGTGAATGCCCTGTACCAGACACTGGTGCAGCCTGGCTCACACTGGGACATACTGAAGGGCAGCATTGCACAGGAGTGTGTTTGAGTTGGAACAGGAACAGGATGGGGAATGGAGGATGTGTCTGAAAGGGAGCATAGAGAGCCTGGCTGGCTGCTGATGGAGCAGGAGCTGCTCTGTGACTGCTCTGAGCACAGGGCTGCTGAGCACAGCTGCTTCAGGAGGTAGGACCAGCACGTGTGGGATGATCCCAGCAAAATGCAGGCTCTTAGGAGGAGGATCTGAGCACCAGGCAGGAGTGTGATGATGGAGAAACCTCCCTTGGGGTGTCCCAGGGCTGCAGATCCACAAGGACAGAAGCTTGGGAGTGGAGATCCCTCCAGAGCAGCCTGGTCACTGCCATGGCTCTCCCTGCTGCTGACAGCAGTTTGTGCCACAGGCTTTAAGCTGCACAAGGTTTATTGATAATTATTTGCAGTGAGTGCCTGGAGCTGGGCACATGCCTGAGCCTTTTTTCTTACACTCTCAGCTTAATCTGTTTTGCTTCACTTTGATTTTGCCAGGGACCTGAATTGTATTTGTTAGAACATCAGGAAAATGAAGCCTGTGCTCAGACTCATCCTCACAGTAACTGGTCCTGATGTCAAAGAAGGATCTGCATTAGAAAGGACATTAAAGCCCTTCCAGCGCCACCCCTTGGGACACCTTCCCCTGTCCCAGGCTGCTCTGACCTGGCCTTGGGCACTTCCAGGGATCCAGGGGCAGCCACAGCTTCTCTGATCACCTGTGCCAAGGCCTGCCCACCCTCACAGGGAACAATAGTTCCCAATATTCCCTTTAAATCCACTCTCCTTCAGCTTAAAGCCATTGCCTCAGATCCTTGCAATATCCAGGGTTTTGGGAGTTTTTCCAACTTGCACTGAGCAGAGAGACGTCAGAGCCTCCATCAGAGGAGCAGCATGGCTGCAGCACGTCCCCAGCTCTGGTTGTTGCCTCTTGCCCACGTTCATTGCCAGCATGGTGAATTCTGTGGTGCTAACGAGTGTTGCTGCGTTCCCATGGCAACCCTTGCGCTAATTAACGCACAGTAGCCAGGGGGAAAAGAAATAAAAGTCTGTCCTTGCTGATGAATTCATTTGACAGAGTTGATAAGGGAGGAAGAATTGGGAATGGCCACTCCAAATGGGACCTTGCTCTGCTTTGAACACAAACCTGTGTTACCCTGATCTTGCAGCTTTCAAACTGAAACCTTGCTCACCATTTGGAAAGGGTTTGTGTTTAGGAAGGAATAAAATTATCCTGACAAATGTCTAAGAGCATAACTCAAGCACTTACTCTTTTTTGTTCTTTTTTTTTTTTTTCCCTGTTATGACATTTTAACTCGAGTTTTTTTGGTGGTTAAAGGATTAAATAAAGCCCAAGTCAAATTTAGAAGTTAAATACTTGAAAGAATCAGAAAATGCACATTTAAAGATGACATTATTTTATGTCAGGAAGAAACCTCCAGTTCCTGAGGACTCCTCCCAAATTCCAGCCCCTCGTGCTGGCTCACTCCAGTTTCCCCTGGAGCTGTTAGAGATGGGCCCAGATGGAAACCATGGATCCAGCAGAGGAAATTTGCCCTTCCCAGCATGGTCCTGGTGGTGGAGTGGTGGCCTTGGGAGTAAATCAGGAGTGGAAAAGCAGCCCCTGTGAGCTGGGGATGAGTCAGAGCGTGTTCCCATCAGCAGTGACAATTAAACTCCTTCAGCACTTGGTACACAAAGCACTGGGTTAAGTCACAGTGTCCTGGTGAAATTCTTCCTTGGATAATTGTCCTCAGACTTGCTGAGTGCTCCCCTCCTGCAGTTTTAATTAGCTGGAGCTGTGGATCACCAGCTCCTGCGTGGTGATGGCCACGACCTAACAGAGTTTGGTGGAGATTTGTGATCCCACGACTGGTCCTGTTGTGCCTGCAGCAATTACCTGCAGCCAAAAGGAGCCTGAGGAGATGATGACTGTGCTTTAGGGCTCTTTAATGAGATTTCCAAGCCTTCAGCACTCAGAGGTCCTGGAGTCTCAGCTGTTGGCACTGGGAGGGTTCAGACATTTGCAGGCAGAGAGCAGAGGGGTTTCCCTGGGGCTGTGGCTCCAGGATGAAGTGGTTGTTACTCTGGGGCTACCACAGGAGATTTTGGGGTGTCATCAGCAAGAACAGCTTTGGTTTTGGCTGGTTGGTGATGGATTTGGCTGCTGTGGGGCATGTCCCTGGCTGGAGAGCAGGGACTGAGTGGGGATGGTGCTGCCATCCTGAGCTGCTCTGAGGAATCTTCCTTTCCCTGCTGGAGGAGGTTCTGCCATGAGACCTCAGCCTCTCCCCATCTCTGGGCACTGCAGGGTTGTGCCTTTCCTTGGGACATCTGTGCTCCCCTGGGAAGTGTGTCCTTAGGTACCTGTGCCAGGTGCCAGTGTGCACAGGTCCCCTTTGGTAGCCAGAGGTGCCCCCAGCCTGTGCACACCTGAGACAGCAGCTTTGGATGGACACAGGAGCTCCTGCAAAATGTGTTCAGTGTCCAGAGCTCAGAGCAAAGAAGGTGCAGTTATTTTCTCTTTCCATGGTTGCCCCTGTGAAACAGGAGTGCTGCATCCAGGAAGATCTTCCATTTCTCTGAATAGCTGCTGCTCCCTGAATACACCTGCGCCAAAGCCTGATATCAGCACCTAACCTGGATTTTAATTCCTCCAGCTCTAAGTGCAAAAAATATCCCCAGTTCTTCCTCTGAGTGACCCCAGGGGCTTTGACCAGTGCAACAGTGCTCTAAGCTGACACTGGTGTTAGTGCAGACACCTTTATTGCAATATTCTGTAGTATTTATATATATCTATATGTATTCTAACTTAATTAAGGCTATTTTGGGCACTAAAGTGCTTTGAAACATGGACAAATGTCCTCTGGATTTACTGCCTGGTGATTTGAGTTGTTAAAAGTACTTTGAGGACCTGCATTTCCAAGGAGTGTAATAAATAACAGAGATGGGATTATTTTTGCCTTTTTAAAGAGAGAAAGAGGATGTGTCCAAGTACTGAGATATCTTTTGGGACAAGTGAGTTCCGAGAAGGGTGGAGAAGGTGAGGCTGGACACCCAAACAGCCACAGGAAAAAATGTGGAAGAATTTGAAGGAATTGCCCCAAGTTTTTTGGCAGCACTGTGTTCCTTCCTGCAGGGAGGCTGGGGCTGCTGGGGCAGGGGACCCAAAGCTCTCCTGGTTTGGAGAGTTCTGGTTCATGGTGCAGAGAGGGGCTCTCCCCTGGCTCTGCTCTCTCCAGCCTTCCTGCACTGCCTTGGGAAAATGCCTTCATTTCTTTTTGATGTCTCACCTTGATCCTCTGTTTGAAATCCTTTGTTGGTGTTTTCCTTTCAGATGGTTAAAATGGAGCCTTTCTCCATTTCAGCCTCCCAGCTCTCCCCATTATACATAACTAATACCTCTCTGCAGCTATTGAAGCTGTGTTAGCAGCCTCTGAAATGGGAGTTTAGCTGAGCTTTTAACGGGTTTAATCTTTTACTGGGTATTAATCCTTCCAGAACCTCTGATAAAATTTGTTGCTTTTTCTCTGAGTGCCTCCCACGCTGTTGATATCTGTCTGGAATGAGTTGCTTGGTGCAGAACAAGCCATGGAGGAGGGAATGTTGCAGCCTCCATGGATCTTGCTCTCATTTCACTGCATTCCTGGCTCCTCTCTGACTCCCTGGCACTGCTGCTCCTGTGATTCCTTGCCCTGGGAGCATCTCTCTCACTGAATATGGGGTTGGAATGAGTTTGTTTCCTGTTTATCAGCTGTTTCTCAGTTCTCAGATGCATTCCCAAGGTTTGCCTGTTTGATATCAGCACAGAATGTCAGGGAAGAGCATCACCTTTTCCACACTGCAGTGGAGATGGAAAGGTATCAAAGACCACAACAAATGTTGGCTTTGGTATTTTGCACTTGTTTTTTATGGCTTTGTGCTGCATCACAGGATCCTAAACCTGTGTGACAGCAGACTCAGACTGTGATCCAGGTTATCAAAGACTGCAGCTGAACTGGAGGGGAAATTATCCTTTTTTCCATCACGTTAGTGTGGAAATGATCCCATCTCCTGTGGGGTAACAGCAGACCTGGGACAGCCTCTCCCACCTGTGCCAGCTCTGGGAAATGCAGGATCAGAGCCAGGAAACAACCCAGGCAACAGAAACCCAAGGAAAAATCTCCCTGCTTTTGAGATGCCCAGGTTCTCCCTGACTCCAGCTATTCCAGATGGAATAGGAAGCAGAAGGATTTTTTTCCATTGTGCCTGACCATGGAGGTACTTGTCTAGTTGGCCCCATTTTTCCAGTGCCAGCTCTTTTCCATAGTTCTTCCTTTTGGACACACACCCTGGCTGCCCCAGCTGGGCAGTTCAGGAAGGCAGCTCCTTCCTTGATCAACACTGACCATAGAAATGGTGGTGCAAATTTGGGATAATTTATCGTTTCCATGGCAGTGCTGGAGGAGAGAAGAGCACTGAGCAGTGAGGTACAGAATAGCAACAGAAACCTGGGAGACACAATCACATCCCATCTTCCCAGTTTCTTTTCTTCTGAGTGGGTCATAAAACAAAAGCAAATGAGGCAATTGGAACTCCCTGTCCATTTTTCTGGGGCTTGTTTAAATGAGGATTTACTTCAACTAAAAGCTCCTTAGAGCCACTTAATTCTTCCAGGTGGAGTAAATATCTAGGCCAGTAGTAAAAATTCCTTACAGATGTCTTCAGGAGGGTACTTAGCAAGCACTTTCCTGAAGAGAACACCTTGGATGCTTTCAAAGAGCAGAATCAGTTCTTAATGATGGTGCATTAGATAGTGGGGCAGGACTTGGCATAGCCTTGGGAATATTTGGAAGTTGCTCCAGTCATAGAAGAATGAAATGAGCTGCAGAGCAGTGAGGGTACATGCTCTGATTTTCAGCTATTAGTCAAAAGAACTAGCTAAAGTTTTATTTCAGAGATCTGGACATGTTTCACTATCAGTCAATGCAATCTCCTGTGGTACTGCATTGCAAAATCCCTGTGAATTCCCTGGGTGGATCCCTTTGCATGCTTGTCCCACCCATAATGTGGTTGGTAAGACCTGCCCAGCACATGGAACATCTGAGAGAAGCTCACACACTCAACTTCTGCTTTTAGCTGGAAAAAAAAAAAATCACACTGAGAAGAGCTGGAGATTTCCCTTTGGGTCAGAATCTCCCACTTTTGTTATTTGGTCTCTTTTCTGGATATTTCTATCCTAGAAGTACCAATCCTTTAAGGTATCCTTTCCATGTTCTGAGTTGGGAAAACCTATGTGTGAAAGGAATAATAATTATATACTGGATGTAATTGAGTGTGGACTGCTTGCCAGGCAAATAATATATGAAAGAGCTGAGGCTGAGCCTGAGTGGATCCTTGGATGGGAATTCCTTGGACTCAGCCTTGACAGCTCCATTTGGGCACCTTTCAATGCAGCCCCAAGCTCTGTGTGCTCTCAAATCTCTCTGTACCTTTGTGTGCCAACCTCCTGGGCTGCCATTCGTGCCTGACTCTAGTTTTGCTCTAAAAATGGAAAGCAGCACTGGAATTGTCCATGAGCCACCAGGGCTGTGTGTTCCTTGAAGGAAGAACTGGAGGTGTTGGATGAATGTGGGCTCCCAGGTGTTCCCAGGGACTTTGGTGACAAAGCCTCACACGAGGCTGGCTGTGCTCAGCTGGGTGCAGGAGGATTGCAGGGAAGTCCTAGCCTCTCCCAGTCCTGTTTGGGCAGTCCTGGGGATGGATCAGATCCACACTGCTCCAGCCCAGGAGCGCCTCAGCTCCATCCAGGAGCTGCCACTGCCATCCCAGTACTGCTTCTGGAGTCACCTTTCCACCAGAGGGGAGGTTGAGGAGCTTTGAGGATCTGACTGAGGGAAGTTGGTTGCTTTTCTTCAGAGTAGGAGCCCAGGTGTCCGTGAGGCTCCCGGACCATTTCTGAACAGAAACCATAACAGGACTTGGGTTTAAGCTGCTCCTTCCTGGCACGTGGTGTGTTGGCATCTAGTCAAAGGTTGGATTTGATGATCTCAGAGTTGTTTTCCAGCCTTAATGGTTTGACTCTGGGACTGTGAGTGCTCCTGGGTCAAGGGCTGTCCAGCTGCTAGGAGGGACCAGTTTACTGGCAGTGGTTATCCCAGACAGGCAGGGAGGAGAGAGCCCAGCCCAGGCAGGAGCTCTGCACAGGGAGCAGGGGGGATGAGCTGAGCTCTGCTCTTCTCATGGAAAGCACTGCAGGGTCCTGTAGCTCAGGCCAGGGAGGGGACACATCTTCCACATCAGCACAGCCAGGGATGAGCTTCACATGGGCTCTGCTGCTGCCAGAGCCAGCAGAGGCTCTGGGGATTTTATACACACTCCATTTGCCTTTCCCCTCACACTGGAGAGATGAGGGTTTTTTCAGCTTTGAGTTGTTGTTTTTTTCAAGCTTAGGTGTTGTAGAGGTAACATTTTGGTTCACCTTTGGAGCCGCCATTTGACTTGTGTGTAGCACGTGGTGATTGGTGATGAATTGCACAGGACATGTTGTGACTCTAGCCCGTGTCCTGGGGTGCTTGTCGCAGCAATGATGCACTGGGTGATTACTCACTCCCCTTAACCTGACAGCTGTATTTCTTCCCCTGACTGCTTAATGACCTTGGCCAGGTACTTGCCTTGTGTTTTGTTGGAGGGCGTTGGGGATGTGCAGATTTCTCTTTCCCTTGCGTGACCTTCATCCCGCCTCGCTAAGAGAAGGGAACTGTTCCATGAACAGATGGAGCCTTATTTCTAGAGGAAGGTGGATAACACAGGAAATTATTCATTCAAAACCCCTTCAGTCAACTCAGATGTTTGCCCTGAGACAGTGTTGCAAATCCTAGTGCAAATACCTGCTCACACAAACTATCCAACTATCTTGAAAATTCTGTGTGGATGTGGAAGTCATCCAGTCCCGGAGCAGAACAGTGCCAGGGGACTTAATGGAGCCATTAAGGAAATTGGAAATAGGCAGGATTTTAAGCAGAGATATTTTGTTAGCCATGTGTAGGCAAGTTAGACTAAAAAAGGTTGTCGAGTCATAGCAGGTGAAAAAGAAGAGTGTGCAAACCTATCTGGGGATGGGTAATTCACTGCTAAAAGCAGCAAGGCTTGTTGCAAGTGCTGCTTGGCTCTTGTTATTCCTTAATGAATCAAATCTATTAGCCAGGGAAAACATCATGTTGTCTTGAAAAACAAATCATATTTGGATGCCTCTTTCCCTGCATTTGTACCCATTTTAACATGAGCACACTAATTATGCTGTGGAGATGATTTTGTTATGGCAGGAATGGAGCTGAGTTTGCAGCTGGAACTGTGGAGCTTTGGAGTGCTGCTGGAATAGGTACATGGGGAGCGATGCCTTTTAATTCCATTGCTTTTCTCTTTAATATTTGCATCCCTGTGCTCCACATGCAGCTTCACAGAGTGTGAAGTGGGTGCAGAGGCAAAGGACTTTGGGGTTTTTGGGGGTTCAGCAGCCTCCAGACTCCCATGGATGCCAGAAGAATCATGTCCACAACCCAGTTCCTACACAGGTGACAGTGGGCTCACAAATTCCCAGGCTTCCTGACATGTTTCTCAATGCTGCATGAGTCATATTGCTCCAGCTCTGGTCCTTTTGGATGGAAATTATACTTTTAAATCCATTCTGTGATTGCATGCAGCAGTGATGGGCTCGTTTGGAGGAGCTGGAATTCGAGCCATTAAGTTGAGTGGCTGCCATCACATCCCGTGTTTGCCAACAGATAATACCCAGACATACTTCATCTATGACAGCTCTGCCCTCTAGACTTTGAATAGAATGATCTTGGTACAGAGCTGTTCTCTCCAGGTGCTCATCTCCTTGCACCAGACAGAAAATGTGACCTCGTGGGACAGGAAAGGGACAGCACAGCCTCACCTGGACAGGGGAAAGGGACAGTGACATGATGGGTGAGGTGACAGTGGTGGAGTCCCTGCCCATCCCAGCCCTCTGTCAGGGCTTTCAGGGCTCTGAGCTCACGGGTGCAGGGCTGTGTGGGCAGCTGTGGGCTTGGGAGATGTGGGTGCTTGTGGCTCTTCTCACTGTGCCCGGATTGATGCTGGCTCCCTGAGCAGCCCAGGGGGAGCTCCTGGGTCAGAATGTGGTGATGGCTTGGGAAAACACCTGGTATTACTTTTCCATCCTGTGGAAGTGTCACCAAGCTGTGGCCCAGCTGAGGGAGGGGGCTGTAGCCAGTGGCTGCCTTGAGTTCCTCCTGCTGAAGGGGACATTTTGGCTGTGGCAGCTGCCCATGACATCTGAGGAGCCGTCAGCCAGTGACTTCCATTCATTCCTGCTGAGCTGAGCAAAGCAGCTTAGAGGTGAAGGGTGGATATCCCTGTGCTGATCTGCGCAATCCCTGTAAGAGGCTGACAGGATCCCATGGCAATCTGCAGCACAATCCCGTGCCTCTAACGAGCATCCAGGCATTACCTGGGTCATTACCTGCCTGATGAGACAGATTTCAGGCCAGCTCTGCCCCTTCAGCTTGTACCAGGATAAAGTTCTTCTGGGGAATAAGAACACGATCAGATCATGGTCATCAGTAGGAGCATGATGTCAGATCCCGCCTGGAATGCAAGGACAACGGTGTGACATGGCCCCACAGTGCCACCCCTGTGCTCTCCACTGCCCAAAGGCAGCAGGAGGGCAGGCTTTGCTCTGGGATGTTCAGTGTTTCCCAGCTCTGTGAGTGAGGCAGGGCGTGGGGCAGGCTGTTCTTGGGCCACTCCAAAGCCAGGAGAGTCTTGGATGTCACAGGCTTTGGCTCAGTGCTCATCACACGGGGAGAAGCTGCTTTCTCTTATCTCCTGGCTCTATCTCTTTGAAATCCTGCCCTTTGCTCTCTCAGGAGCTGGGGGATGGAAGGTGAGGTGTGGGTGTGAGGTGTGCTTGCTGTGAGGACCTGAGCTGGGTTTGCAGTGCTCCTGCCAGCACAGGGGTGCTGGATCTGCTGGGTCTGGGAGTAGGGGCTGCTCATCCCTGTGTTCCCTCAGGATGCCCATGGCTGCTTTTTGGTGCAGGTGCTGCAATCCTGGAAATCACGAGGAAGATTTGTGGTTTTGCTGGAGTAATTCCCATGAATATCATCATTTTGGTGGCTAAAAGCTTTGTCTGGCCATTTCTTACTCTGAGTGCTCATCCTGGTTTTTTCCTTTTGCTTCTGGAAGTGGAATCAGTGGGATTGTTCACTGGGTGGCTCTTGGTTTGCACAGGAACAGCTGGGTGGGCTCTGCTCCTCCCTGTCACTGCCCCTGCAGCCACCCAAAACCCAGGCTGGTTCCAGCCATTCCTCCCTTGGTGCTTCCTTTAATTAAATTTCCTGTGAGCTCAGGGGCTGTGGAACAGTGTGTAGATGTCATTCCCCTCCTCTGCCAACAAACCCCTCCTGGACTGTGTTAGATGGGAACTGAAGGGACTTACCCTGAGAAACCAGGAGATGAGAACAGCAAATAAGGAGCTCAGGTGGTGAATTCAGTAATTTTATCAGTGTAATTAATTCATCTAGACTTTAATCCAGCCTGGGCATTGATTTGCACTAATAACAGCCACCACTTTTTGAGATCCAAGTTCTCAGTACTAAAAATATCCTTTTCTTTTTAATATTATCATGTTGACCTCTTACTACAATACCTATATACGAGAGTTATGCATTATTGAGGATTCCTGGGATCCAGTGTTTAATACATTGTGGACAATTCAGGCCTTTGCTTCATTATTAAATGGGGTTTTAGGACATTTAGGACATTACAGTGACTCAGTCACAAAGGGGCTCTTGCTGCTGTTTCCCTATTCTTGGCCATCCAGAGGGGATGTTCCTGATTTGTATTTTAAAAAAAATTAAAATAAGCCTCAACAGCCCTGCATTTGAATTAATTTCCTTCCATGGTTTTTAAACCTGGCCAGCTGTGTCAGCTTTTAGAGTATCCACACAGAGTTTTGTGAGTTCTGCTCCTGTCACTTCCTTTATTTCCCTGGGAATTCTGGGTGCTCCAGGTGTGTGTCCCTGTGCCCTCATCCTGCTGGGGACAGCTGCATGGCTTAGCTGTGTCACCAGCTTTGGGCTGACTGGTGGCACTTCTGCAGCTGCAGGACACAGATCCCATGGCTGGGATGAGCAGATCCACATGTTGTTCCCTTTGTAAGTTGTGTTAAATAATTCAATTTACTGGGAGTCATTTGTGTGGTTTTCTCCGTAATTCCTTTCTGCTTTGGAAACTTCCATGTCCAGATTAGCAGGTGACATGCATTTTAACATAAATATGCTTTAGACCATGGGTTATTCTTGCTTTCCTCAGAGCAATGACAATTTTGTCTCCTCTCCTTGCAAAAACCATTTGGTGGCTCAGCTGAACTCAGTTTTCCCACATTGTGCTCCATGGCAGGGAAGTTGTTTGCTTTCCATTTTGACTAAGGAAAGGCTTTTGGGGTAAAATGAGCCTGGATTTGGCATTCCTGACATTTCCAGTCAAGTCTTGGCCATCCATGGAGGGATTTTGAGGCTGTGGATTGGCTGCAGCATGGGCACAGGATGCTCAGGATGGTGTTGATGCTGTGTCCTTAGCCCAGGGCTCAGCATTACCCAGCAGCATCTTGTCCTCTATACATTCCCAGAGATTAATTTCTCTCTGTGTATTATTTATTATTATTTCTTTCTGTCTATTTAGTAATATTTCTATCTCTTTTGCAATATTTATATCTATTTAGTAATGTTTATATCTATTTGGTAACATTTATATCTATTCAGTAATATTCTGTTTGCTTATCTGCCTGACTGCCCCTTGGGTGACTGAGAGAGAACCAAATCCTTTGTTCCCCTGGTGCTGCCTCCATGTCACTGAGTCCAGTCCTTGCTGGGCTGGGACTTTCTGGACCTGCGAACACCCCTTGGGAGTGCTGCCTGCTCCCCACCCATCCTGCAGGGTGGAGATCACAGCCCAGCTCCAGCCCCCTGCTCAGGAGGGATTTCTGTACAGCTCCAGGGCTTTGAGGCTGTTGTGGCCTCGGTTTAGGAATGTCAGGAGTCCCTTGTGGGGGCAGGAGGCTGGGATTTGTGTGAGTATCTTAGGTTTGGAGTTTGTTGTTTGTGCTGAGTGCTGCAGTGAGGGATCTGTGCTGACAGCCCCTGGCTCAGCTCCTTGAAGGTGCTGCTTGCCCTGGAGCAGTTCAAATTTGCACTTCCAGCCCCAATCTCATCATTTATCTGAGTTCAAAGTTGATGATGATGGTTATTTGTAATTGCTCTACATGAAAGATGTGTCATGAGGCCAGGGGAGAGTTAATCCTCCCAGCACAGGAGGGGTGGGGAGCTGTTAGGGTGGCATAAGCTCCATCCAAACACCTCAAACCTGCCTGGGCTGTGCTTCAGTGGGGTCCCTCTGCCTTCTCACCACCTTCCATTCTCCTCCTCACTGCTGCCAGGCTTTTACTCAGCTCTCCATCCACAGCCCTGCCTTGTGGCTGCTGTTATTAATAGGAATGACATGGGCAATAATCATAATAAGGTGGGAAATGAGAGTAATGCCATCCCCTGGGCTCTGCTGCTGCAGCCTGGCTGAGGCCAGGTCATTTCCTATCTGCCAGGTGAGATCTTCTCACGAAAGTGGAAATCAATGAAAAGTAGAGCAAACCAGTCCTAAGGAACCTTTCTGTCTGTACTGACTCTCCACATATCATATAGATAAATAAAAGATAGAGAAAGCTTCCAGCCAAGTGTGGCAGCCTTCCCAGAGTATGGGATATGGGAGACTCTCACTCCAATCAGCCTCTTTCAGCTGAAACCCAGTCATTAGTTAAATTCATCAAAGGGCTTGAAAGCAGAAAGGGAAATTCTTTGACTTGTGCTTAACCTTTGGGTGATTGCACCTCTTGAGAGAATGAGCAAATCAAGTGGAGCTGCCCTCCCCTGTGTTGGTGAATGAGCCGTGGGGCCATTCACTGAGATTGGGCATTATTCACTTTGTATAATTCCTGATGAGAGCTTTAAAAATAAACATACCAGCAAAGGGACTCTGGGGAGATTGTGCAAGAGCAGGAGTGCAGTGGGATGGGCTGGTTCTCTTGTGCTCTCCCCTTTGTCTGCTCCATCAGCTGGGTGACCCTGGCTGGGAAAATCAGCAGGATGTGGGACTAAAACATGGGATACACTGCTCCCCTCCTCGCTCCATGGGCATAGGAACTCAGAGGAGTGGATCCCAGCAGATCCATGGAGGGATCTGGGGGGTGACAGCAGACTCCCAGCCCAGCAGCCTGTGCTGTGCTGCTGCCACTGGAGCAGTGTGAGGTGCATTCCCTGCAGGACCACAGAGCAGAGCTGTGCTCTCCCTTGGCTGGGGGTCCTGGAGCTCTGCTGGCTCCTGTCCTTCCCCTGAGCATTGATTTCTTTGAACACCAGCCCTGTGTATCCTTCTTTGAAGCTGTTTGGGCTGCCTCCATTGTGGAAGGACCTGGTGAATACAGTGTGGGAAATGCTATTGTGATTTTACAGGGCTTTTATGTGGTCTGAATAAAGGGCATCTCCGTCCAAGAACAATTTGAACAAATGGCATCCACTCACCACATTTCTCCCTCCTTCCCCTCACAGCCTGCTCCTATTTCTGCATCCTGCTCCTGTGGAGGAGGACAGAGTTTATGTAAGGCTGATTTGAAAGGGAACTACCCAGAGCTCTCATTTTTTACTGTTACAACTCTACTGATGCAGTAATAAATGATCTAACAGAGAAGCACTTTCCTGCCTTAAGATTATTCATATTCCCAGAGACCATGGTCCTGGAAACTTTGAGGTCCTTGAAGTTTTCTGAGATGGTGAATGATGATAGATTTATTTAAGGTTTTTTGGGAATGTGGGTTTTCATAAAGTGCATTTTGGATTAGTGCTGAAAACTCAGGCTGGAATCTTGTGGGTTTGCAGTGGTTATTTATCCCTGGAAGAGGTATGGACAGGTGAGAATGGTTTGAATGGCCCTTTTGTGCCCATTTCAGTCTCCAGGAGACCACTAAGCCCCTGATTTCTTCTTCAGTTTGGCCCACAAGAAGCCAGTAAGGGTTGATGAGTTGGGAATATTTAGCAAAATGCTGCAGCAGTGGCTGAATTCACTCAAAGATGTTTAATCCTCTCCTGCCTCACTGCAGGCAGGGGCTGAGCTGGAGCAGATGTTCCTGTCCATTTGTGCACCCTGGCTTGGGAAGTGAGCAGAGCCAGGGAAAATGCACCAGATTGGTGGCAGAGCTCACCATTCCCCAAAATAATTTTTTCAGTTGGTCCTGTCATGGGGAGCTGGAGCAAAGTCCCTGTACAGGGACAGAGATGGGTCATGGCTCAGAGACTGAAACCCTGCAGAAGTTGTAACCCTGGCTCAGGGGTGACTCTGTGGATATACTTTGGGAAGCCACCCTAGCTGTGATCCTGGTCTTTTTTTCATCAGGATGTGCTGTGGATACAGACTGTGAGAAGAATTCCCCTTCCCTTCCTCTCCTTTGGATCGTGTGCATTTGCTCCAGCCTCTCTCCAGTAACAGGGTCAGACAGATTCCACCAGCTCCTGTAACAGTTATTCCTTTTATTCTTTATTTTCCTGCTTACTTTGATGGAGTCAGTTATTTGATCTTGATATAGGTGCCACGAAGGCATGGCCAGAAAAAAAATTGGGAACTCTGGAGTCAAAATCCCACTTTTGAGCACCTCCTGTGTATTCCTTGGAAGCTTCTCTCTGGCGTTAATGACACATTAAAGCCCTTTGGCTTTGGAAGGTGCAAGGGGAGAGGGAGACAGGGAGGATTTTTGGCCAGATGGACCTTTCTGAGCTTTCCCAGTACAGAGTTCAGCATCCCTGGCACACACAATCAGAATCTCCTGAAATCCTTTTTTTTTGTTGTCATTTTATTTTGGCAGCACCTCTGATGTAATTCTGTATTCCCAGTGGCCACGTTCCATCCTGGAAGTGACACCAGACAGGAAGAGGAAGCAAAATCCTCCCAACCTTCAGCAGGAATGGGTTCATTCCTTTCTTCTGGCTTTGTAAAGCACTCACCCACTGTGCTGGAGTTTTGGGAGTGTCTGAAGGAACACCTGGAGAGGGAGGGTTTGTGACTGAGTTATTGGAGGTTTGCTGTGAAAATTTCTGGGGAAAATCCCTGGGAAGGCTGAGGCTGTGGTCCTGGTGGTTCAGGGAGAAATCAGCCTGTTCTTAGTGTGTTACAGCTGTGCATGGAATTCGACAGAGCCCTGTCTGTGCCCTTTTTCTTTTCATTTCATTAAATCCATTTGTTTGTGCTGCTGGAATGTGGAAGTGGCCCCTCCTCTCTGTGCCCTGGAATTTCCCTTTGCCCATGATTTTTTGGAGCAGTGCCTGGTGTCCAGCCCACACACCATCCCAAGAATTAATCTGCTCTTCTGCCCACTGAGAAAGGTTTTCCTCCACCCCACAAAGTGCTCTGCAGGCTTCTGTAAAGCAGGAAACATCATTCTCAGGTCTGTAGTTCCCAGATGCTCCTGGGCATTTCTGCACTGATGTTCTGAGGTGAAAGCATTGAGGGATTTTCTCTTTGGGCTCTTTACTCTGAACAAGCAGCTGACAGGAATAATTGATTTTAATAGGAAGTAGAACTTCCACCTGGCAACCAGGCAGTGTTCAGGGGATGTCACACTCAATGTCCTTGTCACCTGCTGCATTTCTTCTCACTGCTTCTCTTTTCCTATGGGTAGCAAATTTTCCCAAATACCTAAGTTCTAATTTTTGTAAATTTACAAAGCTAAGATGTGAGTTCTTCTGGTGGGAACAGAAAACATAACTTTATTTCCATCAGCCTTCACCCTACAGAAAACTGCTGCGTCTGGGAGAGTGTGCTTTAATATTTGACCATTCCTGCAGTGATAATTATTCTAAAATTCCATTCTTTGGTTTTGGCAATGGCCAAATTGTAGATGAGGTGGACATTAAGATGTGGGAAATGTAAACTTCTGTCTCAGCCAGTTAAACACAGAGTGATTTCTAGGGCATGATTCACCTGGCTGGAAGGTAGATTGCTGAAATAGCTGGGATGAATCACACTCCAGATGTGTCTCTTTCTCTTCACTGGCTATCAGGGAGTCCAGATGACTCCCTCAGCTGCAGTGTGGGAGAATCTGACTTTATGGCAGAGAAATTCCTTTCACAGTCTTTGGCTGAATATCTCTGACCACAGCACTAAGCCCAGCCTTAAAGCTGAGAGACGTGAACTTTCTGGAGTTGAAAAGCTCCTGTGTTGAATTCTCTGAGAAAATAATATTTCATGCTGACCTTTCTCCAGTTTGTCACCTCCTGCTGCTGCAGATGTCAGCTTCTGTCTCCATAACCCTGCCCTGAGAGAGCTGGATGGCTCCACGGATGCAGCAAGATGTCTTGCAAGATAAATTAAACTGGATCTTTTCATTTTAGGCCCTGACATTTTCTCAATGGGCTCAGCACGTGGGATGGCTGGAACTCCAGTTCTCGCCGTCCTTTTGGTGCAGGCTGAGCTGGATTTGTGTTCCTAAAGGCCAAGGCTTGCTTGCAGGATTCCTGAGGTGTGGATCCCTTCCTTGGGCTGAGAGCAAGGAGCAGGGGCTGGGCAGGATTGGTCAGGGAGAACCAAGGACATGGAGCCTTCCTCCTTGAGATCAAGCACCCTGCAAAGCCACCCGAGCTCTTGTGGAGCAGCACAGAAAGGCCCAGGTGTGACCCCCTGTCCCTTGGTGTCCCTCTGCAGCCCCTGCCAGCCTCACCCCTGGCCAAGCCCTGCTCCTCGCAGCTGGGGTTTGTGCCTCGGGCTCAGCAATGGATTTTTGCAAAGTAGGCTGGGAGGGTTTGAAGCGCAGTCCCTCTGAAGTTTGGGCTCAGTGACGTTTCTGTGGCAGTTTGTGCCCAGAACTGGCTGTGTGTGAAGTGACAGCAGAGGCTCTGTCAGCTGAAGCAGAAGCAGCAGGAACAGGGCTCCTGCGTAATAGCTCTGTTCCTGGTTCCTCATCAGTGCAAAAGGGACTAAAATACCCAATGGCATTAACAAAAGGAACAAGTGTCAGGCCAACCCGATTCATTTTTTGACAAGAAAACTGATTTTTGAGCCAGGGAGAACGTACTCTACTGCATTTACTGAGAGCAGCTGAATGCAGGGTGGCTGTGTGCCACAGCTGGGGGGTGGCCATGGGGAAAGGGAGACATGGGAGGTATTACTGGGAGACCTCTGTGACACTGCAATAAATATTTCATGCTGTTCCACAAATCTCTGGTAACATCCCTTTGGGAATAGTATTTGCAATTCTGGTCATCTGTGTTCCAGAAAAATGTGAGCAGGGTACATGGAAGCCTGAAATGCCTGGGGGAAGGAAAAGCTGGGGGCTGGAAGGGCAGAACTTCTTACCTGGGAAACCACACCTGGACAGCATCCATAAATATGGCAGAGGGGAAGCACTGGTGAAGGAAGAGCTCAGTCCTGGCAGGAGAACAGATCAGTAGTAGCTGGTCTCAAATGTAGCATGGGGTTTCTTCAGCTCTGAACTCTCATCCCTTCCAGATCTGTCCTGGGGTGCTTTGTGCTTTACACTGATCCTTGTTTCTGAGAGCATCCAGGAACCTGGGCTGGGAGCAGAGCAAGGGGTTGTGAGGAGGCACTGGAGCACCTCTGGGCATCCAGCTGTTGCACTGGGGTCAGGAATAATCTCTGGGACTGTCACTTCTCCAGATGTGGCTCCCCTGCTTTGCTCTGGGGTGAGCTGGGGGTCCATCACTGCCTGACTGCAGCTGCTGGTGTGGGTGCGACCCTCTGGTGCCCTCCAGCTCTGTCTCTGTCCCGGGTGTGGGATAACCCCTCACTGAAGCAGAAGGTGCCTCTGCCACAGCTCAGCCACCACCTGGGGGCTTGTTCTGTGCCTTGCTTTTCTGCCTGGAACCCCAGGACCTTGTGAGGCATGTGGACAATCACCTGTGTGACACACAAAGGGCACAGGTTTCTTCTACAGCTGATTGTGAATTAGAAGGGACAATTTGTCAGAGTGAAAGTGGGAGGTACAGAGCTTAGCTGCATCCATCTGGGTTTTGAGGATGAAAGGCACTGCCAGGTTAAGCCCTCAAGGTCTTGCTGCTTTGTGTGACTGTCTCTACAACTGAAGGGTTGGAACTGCAGCTCTGAGTGTCCCAAACCCAAGTAGATCAAATTTTTAAAGCAAAGCCAGTGCAAGGCAAATGGTAAATCATTTAATCTGCTGACTGGATTGTCTGGACAACTTCAATGTTCTCTGTTGATGCTGAGAACCTGAAGCTGTGCTAGAAGGTCTCTTCTAGTTCTCACTGTGCAGGCAGTGATTAACAGGGGTTTGGGGAACCCAGACTTCCATTAAGAGAGTTATTGTCTGTGTGTTTTGTGTTCCTCCCCGAGCTGAAGGGACACTGGCTCATGGAGCCTCACCAAAGCAAGAGCTGGAATGGTCACAGCTCTGTCCCTGTTGAGCTCAGACTGGGACTTGGAGGGAGCCCAAGTCCATGGTCTGGGTGTCTCAGTGGCAGAACTAATCAACAAGGCCCAGGATGGCTCTGACAGGCTGATCAGCAAATGGGGAAAATCTGTATTTGCTGGGGCAGCCTCGGTGCTCAGTGCAGAAATCCTGCGGTGGGCAAAATGTAAACACAATTTATTACTCTGGTAAAAATCACACAGCTGTCAGTCAGAGGAGCAGGGCTTGTCCTGGGTATGGATGGGTGCTGGTGGTGTGTTTGGGATGATCCCTGCTGCCAGCACAGAGCAGGAGTTTCATGTCTGTCACAGAGGACACCTGGGCTGTGCTGGTGCAGGTCTGAGGCTTCATGAGCTCCACAGGCAGAGATGTCCCCAAGGTCCTGGAGGATACCAGGCTGGCCCCATGCAGTGTCCATGGTCCAGTATCTGTCCCATGCAGTGTCCAGGGTCCAGGATCTGCCCCATGCAGTCTGTCCTCACAGCCAGGACCATCTGGATTGGGACTACCAGCTTGGGCTGGGCTGTGCTGTGTCAGAAGTGAGGGGTGTCAGTACATCCCCAGCACTGAAATGGGCAGCCTCCAGTTTCAAAAAAAGCTTTCTAAATACGTGCACTAACTTTGCTTGGATCTCTCCAAAGCCTCTGACATTTCCACTGAAGTGAAAATTCCTTTGCAGGACACCACTGCTTGTTTTTGCTGGTTTTGGGAAGTGTGCATTGTGCCAGTGGAATTGTCCCTGGCAGATGTGCATGCGTGAAGGTGGCAGGGGAGCTGCCAGGCCCTGGGGGACACAGGACAAAGCACCTGGAGCTTGCCTGGCATGGTTGGCAGCGGGATGAGTGCGGTGGAATGGCCAAAACCAACAGTGTAAGGGCGGAATTGCCCCAGAAATGTTTGGCTGCGAGCTTGGCTGCGTGTGCTGCTGTGCATGTTTGAGGCTGGGGCTGCAACCTGTCCCTGACTGTGCTTTTCTCTCCCCAAGCTGATCAGTGGTGGCTCCATTGTCAGTGCTGAGGCAGTATGGGATCACGTCACCATGGCCAACCGGGAGTTGGCGTTTAAAGCAGGAGACGTCATCAAGGTCCTGGATGCTTCCAACAAGGACTGGTGGTGGGGTCAGATCGACGATGAGGAGGGATGGTTTCCCGCCAGCTTCGTGAGGGTGAGTGATTTCCTGCTTTTTACACCTCTAAGGAATCACTGCTGATGCTCCGGACATCAAGAACTGAGCTCTTCCTCAGTTTTTAATATGTTTGTTGTCACTGATGCTGATTCTCACTTCTTTGCTGTTTTCTGTCCAAAAAACGGGGAGCAAAGCAGTTTCTGCTTGTTGCTACCTCCCCAGCACACAATTTTTTGCACTCTAGTGCAGCTCTTGTGTCTCCTCCAGATCTGACCAGTGCCAAGAGTGAGAGATCCATGAATGGAATGGAACTGGGCTGCCCAAAAAAGTTAATGCTGTTACTGTGGCCTGGGATAACAAATAGTGTTTGATATTTTGAGTCTGACCCTGCAGCCAGTGGTGGCAACAAGTCTGGAAAATGGATTTGTGTCAGGTGTGATGGAGATGAAAACCTTCTTGCAGAAACACTCTCACCTGTGCCACCAGCACATCTCCTGTGTGCTGCAGCTGGAAAGGTTGAACAAGAACAATCTCATTTTGTTTGCTTAATTTCAACACTGAAATATTCTGGGCCAGTTGAACCTCTCAGTGCACTAATCAGTGCTGATTTCTTTGTGGCTCTGGGGAAAGGATTTAACAGCCTTTGGTGTGGTGTCACAAACAAATTGTCCACAGGAGGTTTAAGAGCAGTCTGGAAAACACTGTCCTGTTTTTTAAAAAACACACCAAAACCCCAAATGAACATGTGTCTTTAGGGCCCCTACCCATTGTCTTGGCTGAATTCTCCATCTCTCCCTGAACTTTTCAAAGGCTGGGAGGATGGTTTTAAAAATTGTGGGGAACAAAGGAGAGGGGAATCAGTGAACCCCAGACAAATGTCTGGAACAAATCCCGGATCCTCATCCTTGGTGCTGAGGGTCACAACAGCCTGAGCAGGCAGGTTTCTTGTCTGTTCTGTCCAGTGTCCCAGTGAGACCAGTCCTTCCATCAGCTCTGCAGGCTGGCTTGGCTATTCCATCTGGGAATCACTTGTTGAGGGTAGGCAGGGACCAGACACCTGCCCTTGCCCCTCCCAGAGGGAGCAAAGCCTGGCTTAGTGAGAATGGATATTTAAAAACAGGAGTTCTGGCCCATTTTGTCTGCAGGTCTTGAGGGGAGGCTGGAGGGAAAGATTTGCCCCTCAGGTTTCCAAAGGAGCTGAATAAGAAATGAAAGAACTGCGAGAAGAGCAGATGATCACTCACATCATGAGGAGGCTGCGTTTTGCTCTGTTGTACTTTGAGCCCTGCTTTTTAAGGATCATGCCAGAAAACTGCCTGATTTAGCCTGGGTGGTTCTAGTTTTACTTGCAAAATAATTGCTTTTCTTTATATCTGTATTTCTCTTCTGCAAACAATATGTTGCACAGAATATGAATAGCATTCAAGTGAGGGATGTCAGACACACCAGACAGGTATAAAGCCAAATGGGATTAATTTCAGGATATTTTAGACTTCAGGCCTCTTGCAAGGACTAACAGAAGTGCAGGAGAAGATCACTGCACAGTTGGGTTCCTCTCAAAGTCCTTTGAATCACTTCTGAGGACAAAACCGGGCTGGGAACCCAGTTTGCAATGAGATGTCTGACGCTTCTTGCTCTCCAGCCAGATCATCTGAAAACCTTTGGCAAAGCATTTGGCACTCATGAAATCTCATAGCAGGGAATTTCACATTTGCAAGTGGAGAGGAAAACAGGAACCTGCTGATTCCCTTGGCCTCCTTTACATGACAGCCAGGCGTAGCAAACAAAAACGCTCCTGAATTCCCTGCGCACGCAGCAATTGTTGTCTCCCTGCTCACACCTGCACTAATCCTCTTAGCAGCTTGGGACTTGGAGAGAAGGAAGGTTGGGAGAGGAAACCACAGAGGTTTGGGAGCTCAGGAACAGTCAAGGAGAAGCTGGATGATAAAGCAATGTTGTTTTAGGGGATGAAAAAGTGCAGCATAGAAGTAAAATTTGGAATGGTGAATGGTTTCTGCAGGGAGCTGCTGCACTCAGGGAGAAGGTTGTGAAAACCCCTAAATCAGAGAGGTGGATAAGAGCCCAAGAATTAAATTTAAAACTCGGCAGTGAGCTGGGTTTAGACAGATGAAGGTATCTGTGGTGTATTTTAGTGCCTGTTCTGAGCACACTGGACACCCACAGGGTGTCTTTGAACATTCTGTCAACTTCCAGTGGTCTGACAGGTTGGGAGGTATAACTGGAAAAAAACCAGCAGGAATCTTAGACAAGATTTCACATTCTTGTGGTGGTAATGCCACTTTTTTTTTCCTCTGTGGCTGGCAGAGGCTTGGGCAGTCTGTACATCATGGGCTACAGATGAGTTTTTGCATAACCAGCACATTGAAAAACAGGCTCAGTGTTGGTAGGGAGGGATTTATAGCAGAGAATAACAGTCCAGGGCTGCCCGTGGATCCATTGTTGTACCTTGAGGTCTCCTTTAGAAAGCACAGCAAGCCTCAAAACAAAGTTTTGATTGCAGAACCTCTCATCAAGGCTCTAAAACAGCCCAGGTGAGACACTCCAAACACAGGAAATCAAATGGCTTCATGTTTGGGCTCTGACATATTTCCACTGCAAGAGAAATAAAAAGAGTAAAGCTTATGGATGCTGTGTTGTGGAATCTTTCCTCAGAGACATGGCAGAGTGCCCCTGTCCTGGGCAGAGAGGGGGATTTATTCCTGTAAAGCTTTCCTTAGTCTCTTTGGATACCAGACTGAGATTGCAGAATATATTTCTTCTCACCTCAGCAATGCTCAGTCTCCCTTCCTTATGTTACTAAGCCAAGGTAAAGAGCAAATCTGGGACTGAGGAGCTTTTACTGCAGCTCCTTGTAGTGTCTGGTGAGTGAAGAAGGGAAGAAATGGTCCTCCCAAGGCCTGAGCAGGGAGGAGGTATAAAATCTTCATGGTCTCTGTTCCAAGAGAAGGTGCAGGGGTGGAAAAGTGCAGGGGTGGCAGTGCTCCGTGTTCTCTCTCACCACTGCCTTGGTTCCCCCAAGTGTTGTAATTTTAGATTGATTTTCCTGCTGTAAAGCTGCCTTTGACCCACTTTATTTTCTGCTGCTAAAGGAGAAGTGCTGGATAAATTGGAGTGAGCTTTTAAGGCACTGTGGAAAAGGAGACTCTGAAGCCAGAGCGTGGTCTGGGCGACAGTGCCTTTATTGGGCAGGTGGGTTCAGCTTTAGCTGTGCCTGCTGTGTATTGCAGATGTAATATCCCATCTGGCTGCCCCAGTAAAATCTGATTGTTTTCTTGGGCTCATCACTCAACTGTTTTTCCCCCCTGCAACCATTAGCATTCCCTCAGAACCAGGGGCATCAAGGTGAGATTTCCCTCTGGAAATGGAGCTGAGGTATCCTCACCTGCTGGGCAGCCTGGGATGTGCTGCAGTCAGAGCCTTCTAAAGGAGATTTGATACCCCCATGGCAAATCCAGCTTAAAAATAGCTGTGCTGGAGGTAGGAGCATGGACAGGCTGAGCTGCAGAGTTTGGGCTTTCCTGGTGTCTTGGTTTTGAGAGGCGTCTGCTGAAAGGCAGGAGCCTCTCTTTGAAATGGAGAATCTAAACCCTCTCGCTCCAAATTATTATAGTTTTGAAATGATGGGGCTCTCAGGCAAAGATACGGGAGTAGGAATAACAGTTCTTTACCAGGAAAATTTAAATAGAAATACAGTTTTACAAAGAACAAACCCAAAACCCTGCCAGAGTCAGAAACCAAGCTGACACCCCAGCAGTCAGGCAGGGTGTTGGGAGCAGTCCCNTTAAATGGTGGCTGCATCCTCCTGCAGTGACAGATGTGGTTCAGTTGGAGCAGTGCTCCTGTACAAGGTGCAGTTTTCCTCTGAAGGTCCAGTGATGATGTGGAATGGTTCAGTTTTGCTCTTGGATCCCGTGGAAAGGCTGCTCTGATGTTCCAAATCTCAGTTTTTATCTAGGTAGGAAATGCTTGGCTCCTCCCCTTGGCTGGAACATCCCCCCATAGGATGATGGAATTTCATCAGCCATGCAGTAGGACTCCATGGGCCATTAAAAGGAAATGCCTCCTGGAGGGAGGATGGGTTGTGAAAAGATAAAGAACGCTGCCCCAGCTGGTTTAACAGCTGCCTCATTAACAGGAGATATCCCCACAGAGATCAGGATCCCTGCCCCAGTTGGTTTAACAGCTGGTGATAGAATCCACACTGCTGGGCACATCCTGTATTGCAGCCGAAGACACCTAGAGACAAGGTGTCCTTTCAGCTCAGACAGGTCCCCAAAGGGTCACACCTGGGCACTGTGCCCTTCCCTGGGTGGCTGAGGGTGCTGAGGCTCTGTGCTGCCATGGATTTCTGCAGGTTCTTGGAGCCTCTGGCCCCGTGACCCATGCACTGCCCACTCCTGTCCTGCACAATCCAGATTCCCTGGAATGGCAGCAGCTCTCTGGAAGGATGTGTCTGTGTTATTAATCTGCCACATTAGTTAATTGTGAACCAGAATGACACATTTTCTGCTGCTTTTGTCCTTGTGAATAGCCAGTGGAAGAAAGTTAAAATGGTAAAATGTTTGCTTTATTGTGGTTTCTGATCATTAAGAGGTGATCAGGCCTCGGTGCCTGTTGAAGGAAAAAGTCCTCTTCATCCAGTGCCTGCCCTGAGCAGGGTAAAGCTGCAATAATTGCAGGTCACTGGTGCTGGCCCAGTGTCACTGGGTGATTTCATGCACCATTTGGGTAAAGCTGCAAGCTTATAAATTATATTTATAGAAATTTTAGATCATGGAATCACAGACTGGTTTGGGCTGGGAGGGACCTTAAACCCATCCAGTGCCACCCCTGCCATGGCAGGGACACCTCCCACTGTCCCAGGCTACTCCAGCCTGGCCTTGGGCACTGCCAGGAATCCAGGGGCAGCCACAGCTGCTCTGGGCGCCTGTGCCAGGGAACAGTTCTTACCCAATATCCCATCCATCCCTGCCCTCTGGCAGTGGGAGCCATTCCCTGTGTCCTGTCCCTCCATCCCTTGTTCCCAGTCCCTCTCCAGCTCTCCTGGAGCCCCTTCAGGTCCTGGAAGGGGCTCTGAGCTCTGTGACCATCCTGCCCCAGGTCACTGGACGTGCCAGACCCTCAGTGAAGCTGTGCTGGCTCTCACCAGTCACCTCCTTGTCTCTTCCATGTGCCTGGACATATTTTCAGGAATCTGCTCCATGCTCCTGCTGGGCACTGAGGTGAGCCTGTGGTACCCTGGGTGTTCCTTTTTTCCGTTTTTAAAAGGATATCAGTCGTAGAGAACATGAATTAGCACAATGCAGCCATCAGCCCTCCCTGGCTCCCAGAGCTGCTCCTTAGGGAAAAGGGCCTTTTTTATTTGATTATTTTACTTTTATCTGCCTCTGCAAGTTCTTGCATTACACAAGAGCTGGTCATGACTTCCCAATTAGGGTTGAATTTTGAAACAGGACTTGAAGCCTCATGATAAGCCTGTTCCTCTCCACATGGAGGGGCCTTTCAATGGGAAACATCACGTAGGACCAGCATTATGCAACTTGATTTTTTTTCCTGTCGTTCTCCCTGATTTCTTTTAATTAATTCTTGTTACAGAGTGCTCTAAATGGCTCTCAGGGCTTGGTGGTTTGGCTGCTGGGCCTTTTTCATAGCCTGGGGGGAAACCCTCCAAGTGCTGTTTTATTTTACAGCCCCTGATGTTTTGCACTGCAGAGGTGTTTAAAGATATTTATTTGATTTATTATTGTAGGGTTGCTGTTTATCCTTATACTGGAGGCAGGAATTCAGTCTGGGATCCCAGTGCTGTGCCAAACCACAGCCCTCAACTGCTGAGGAGCTCAGGATGGCAGCCTGGAGATGTTTCTTGGAATCCAAATGAGCAGCAGAGCTGGGAAGCTACCAAGGAATTCCTGTCCCATCCCTGCTCCCTGGAAATCCCCACAGGGATGGCAGCCACCCATCCTGAGCTCGGAGTGCTGGGGAGATGGGGTGAAACTGGGAGAAAATGAGAGATATGATGTTTCTTGTCTAAAAATGGAGATATTTGCACTGAGAGTGAGCGGTGCGTTTGTGTCTTGGTAGAAAGATGGGGAACAGACAGACCTTTCTCCAGAAGTGTGATCTCAGCTGCTCCCCACAAATTCAGGCATTTTTGGGAGCCCCATGTGTGTGAAACAGAGGGACCACCCTGCTAGAGGTGCTGGAGTAAAACAGGAGTGGTTGCAGCTTTGTCCAAATCCGCTCAGTCTGACATTTCAGAAGTTATTGGGCATGTCCCCAGTGTGGCTGTGTCACCTCACTGTCACCTGCAGCTCCACCCCTATCAGTGAGGATCCAGCCTGGGGTAGTGGCACTGGGACAGAGGGCACAGTTAACCCTTGAAGTGCCACCTTCAAACCTGCAAACCCACCCCCAGCTCTGTCTGCTGATGCATTTCAGCCCAAATTTCATCAGCTCCATGAGTTTTTCTGTGATGTCCCCTGGGTTTGGGTGGAGGAACCTCCTCCAGCTGCAGGGACTGGCCCAAGGTCAGGGCCAGAGCTGCCATTGCACCTCAACTTTGATTTGTCATGGTCCCAACTTCAAATGATGCCCTGGAAGGAGGAGCCTTGCTGGAATTTCAGAGAACTTCAGAGGTTTAGATGGAAACAGGAGTGTTTGAACAACACAGTGGGATTCATGATTCCAGCAGCAGAGGCTGGAGAGCACAGGGTGGAAACACCTTCAGCTTCCTCTGGAGCTGATAAAATTGTTGCATTTGTTTTTAATCTAAAGCAGAAGTCATCTAGACTAGAACTGTATTTTTTTTCCCCTTTGGGAACACGGATCCTGGCAGGAAAGAGCAAAAATTTCATTAAGGAAGAAAGCAGGGCTCATGAGATTCGCAGATGAGGAAGGAGGGATTGTTCCTGCTGTGCACAAAAGGCAGCCTGAATTTGAGGAATCATGAAAGTTTGCAAGTTTGCTATCTGCCTTGGAGTTTCAAAGCCTTTAGGATTCATGACTCAGGCTTACACACACATGCCTTGTAATGATTAGATCTTTCTGGCTTTTTTTTTTTTTAATGAAAATAAAATTTTTTCTNTTTTTTTTTTTTTTTTTTAATGAAAATAAAATTTTTTCTCTTGATCACCTGACTCTAGGAGGTAGAGCTTTAAAAATACGCTCTGCTGCCAAACTGGCAGGAATGTCATCAAACTTGGTAACAAGTTATTCCAGCTGGGTTTGGGAAGGCTGCAAAATCCCTTTCTGTAGGGAAAGAAAAGCAGGGTGGGAAGGTTTTTAAACTTCAGCCACAATGCTCCTGCTGGATTTTCCACATCTGTTTGGTTTGGAATGCCAGTGAAGTGTCACCAGGACAGATCCATTGCAGGACTCCCTGTGCCATTCTGTCCTTTCCAGGACCCATTTTCCTTTCTCAAGGTTCCCCCAGGTTTTCCCAGCACTGAAATTGGTGGCACTGATGGCAGTAGTTGGCCCCTGAGGTCACTTACCCAACAGGGACATTGCTCAGCAGCACTTGTTTTAGTTATTTATTTATTTTTATTTCTTTTTTAGCATACACCACTGCTCATGTTCATGGGGTGTTGCTCTGCCTCAGGGGACCCCAAACCTCTTGCAGAGCAGGGTGGGTTAGCTGAAAGAGGCATTTTCTAGCCACTTTTCTAGCCCAGCTTTTTTGGGGTTGTTTTTCTGAACAAGACGCATTTGTTTCCGCATGCCAGGAGAGGTTTTCCACTAAATTTGGTGGGATTAGATCCCCAGCTCCCTGCTTTCCCTCACAGTGACCCAGGATTCCCAGTGCTGATGGAAGTCCTACAAACCCCCTTTTTATCCCCCAAATTTGCAGCATCATTAACATCCTGCTAAAAAAGAGATGGGTTTTTGGTATTGTGGTTTTGTGGTTGTTTTTTGGGGTTTTTTTCTGGCCGTAAACCCCCTTTTTATTCCCCAAATTTGCAGCATCATTAACATTCTGCTAAAAAAGAGATGGGCTTTTGGTTTTATGGTTGTTTTTTGAGGTTTTTTTGGCCTTTATAACTCCCTGTGCGAGGGCAGAACGTGGGAGCTCCAAGAGGTGCTTTAGCAGAACAGCTGTTGCTTGAGAAAGCAGGGAAGGAGCAGGGACAGGTTTGGAGGTTTTTTGTTTCCCTAATTTACAGGCACACTGCCCTTTACAATCTGTGCAAAGCCCAGTTTAAACTGAATAATGGGAAAGCAGGAAAAACTATTAACACTGAAAGGGAGCCTGAAGATCAGGTTAATGATGCTGCTTGGTTTCCTTGTCCTCTGTGCGTGGACAGTTCCACTGCTCACAGGAAAAGTATTTTTAGGTTTGAAAGTCCCCAGGATTTGGGGACTTCAAAGGCTGAGGAGACAAGTTGTTTTATTTCCATCACAGCTGAAGGTGGTCTGTGAAAGACAGGGGTATTTCTGTCAGCTCTAAGCTTTATTTAATGTTTGTTTACAAACTGCCCTGAGCCCAATTTGAGTCAATCAGAGTTATTTTTAGGTTTTGTGGGGAAGGGTAACAAGAGGAGCCCTTGATCTGTGTGGTGTGTGCAGAGTACAGGCTGGATCAGACACACAGCACAGAGCTGGAATTTGCAGTTTCTGTGGATTTTTTATTTGATATTGGGGGAAGCTTCAGTGTGCTGAAAACACAGAGATGCTTTTTCACTGCTTTTCAGAATTCTCAGTGTCCAGTGCACCTGTCCCAAGCTGCCCTGAGCACCGAGGTTTGGGGAGATTTGCTCAGGGCTGTGAATTCCATGTGCTTTGGGGATCTCATGGGTTGGGGATCCCAATCCTGGGATGCTGAGATACAGGATTGCTGTCCCTGTTAGCTGATGAGGAAAGCTGCTGAGAAATGGAATCAGGGCTCCTTCACAACCTGGCTGTGAGGGTACAGAGCTCCAGGAACAACCCAGAGCTGATGTGCACTTCAGATCTCTGAACCAGCCACATCTCCAGCCTGAATCAGTCCCCTGGGAAGGGCTTATTCCTGCTCCCAGAGGACCTCCCTGCTCCCAGAGACCCCAGCTGGAGGTGGCAGGAGCTGGGACAGTGTCTGTTTTCCTCAGGCTGCTCCGTTTTACTCTTGCCAGAGCTTCACCCTGTCCCTGGATGGTTTCATATTTGGGATCAAAGCAGATCTCAGAGATGAGGAGTGTTTGGGGCTCTGTTTGGGGCTGTGTGGGCTGGGAGCTGTGGTGTGAGGAGGGCTGGATCCAGCATCTCCCAGAGCCCTGCAACCCTGAGCCAGCCCCATAATAATAACAATAAAAATATTATTAATAATAATAATGATGATGATGATGATGAAGAATCCCTGTGCTGTGCCCTGTGTCCTGCAGCTGTGGGTGAACCAGGAGGATGGGGTGGAGGAGGGAACCAGCGAGGTGCAGAACGGGCACCTGGACCCCAGCGCCGACTGCCTGTGCCTGGGCAGGACCGTGCAGAACCGCGACCAGATGAGAGCCAACGTCATCAACGAGATTATGAGCACCGAGCGCCACTACATCAAACACCTCAAGGACATCTGCGAGGTACCTGGGGCTGGGACACACCTTGGTGGGGGTGGGTGGGGGGGTCTGTCCCTGCTATATCAGACACCTCAGGGACATCAGGAAGGTACCTGGGGCTGGGAACTGAGTTTGTCCCTGGGTTGTTTGGGAACAGGCTGGAGTGTCTGAGGACTGTGTCTAATGGAGGAGCAGCATCTGTCAATATGTATTGACAGTTCTGAGAATTTCCTGCTGGATCTGATAATTCCTTTAGTTTGTATTAGCCAAAAGTGCAATTTCCTGACCTTTATTCCATAGCTCTTTGACTAAAACATGATGAGGTTGAGATTCTTCAAGCAGTCCTCTTAATTAAAACCCAATGCCATCTACTTTTGAACTTGTGATTGAGGAAATTAGGTTGTAATTAAACCAATCAGTTACCCATGTCATCTGTACCTTTCATGTCGGGTTCACAATTTCCCCTGGCTCAGGATGGGCCCCATTGGCCTCTTTATGGTGAGACTGAGGGCAAAATGTTTCCACCATGGGGAATGAAGAAGGGAACCAGCAAGCAGTGGACTTTAGTGGCTGACCCCACAAATCCCCAACCTGGTTCTTGTTCATTTGGTTACAATTAACCTCCACAACCCTTTAAGTTCAGGATTAGTGCCCTGAGCTGAGTCTGAAGTGCAGAGCCTGTGGTGCTGGGTGCTTGGGAAAGGGAACATGTGGCTGTGCCAGAGTTTGGGCACTGTGTGTAGAGATGTCCTTATCTCTGAGAGACAGAAGTTTGTTAGCACTGAAATCAAAGTCTGGGGATGGCTTTCAGCTCATCCCTCGCAGTATTTAGGATTTAGTGAGCCTGTGCCCAGTCAATGTGGTGAGGCCCCTTGGGAATTGTGCTTAGAGGAATGTCTTCCTCCCTTCATCCTTGCTGCTTTTCTCTCAGCGAGGCAGAGCAGCCATCCAAAAAGCATCCATGACACTTTTCAAATATGGAAGAGCCTTGGGATTTCAATTTGGAAACAAATGAGCTTAATTTCAATGTGCTATTTTGGTCAGAGAGCTTTGCACTGGAGAAGGGAAGAACTGCAGGCACTTCTCCACATACTGTTTCTTTTCCTGCATTTGCACTTTTCTGTTGGAAACAAAATCAGCCTTAACTTGCATCTCCAGCCATGTCCCTGTGTTTCTGCCAGGTGGGATTCTCAGGATTTGCAGCCAGGTTCAGGGCAGTGGGGAACACTGATTTACTGCCCCTAATGATATGTCCCAGCCAGGAGAGATGCAGAGAGCTCACTCTGCTCTGTGTGGTGCAGACTGGGATGGAGGGGATAAATCTTACCTGCAGGTAGAGCACCAGGAAAGGATTCAGCCAAGCAAGGAGGAGGACTGGGATGGCCATTCTCATCTGTGCAGTTTGGGCTGAGCCTTGCTGGAGAGAGGCTCATTAAGCTCCGTTTAATCACAGCAATCCCTTGGCCTGGGGAAGGCTCCGAGAGCTCCTTGGCTGGGCACTGACACAGCGGGGACTGGGAGAGCTGGGAGTGGACTGAGAGAGCTGGGACAGGACTGGGAGAGCTGGGAATGGACTGGGAGAGCTGGGAATGGACTGGGACAGCTGGGACTGGGAGAGCTGGGACAGGACTGGGCTCCCCATACCCCTGGTGGGGTGGGCAGGGCTATGTTTGTGCCCTGATGAGCTGCTATGACACATTCCCCACTTCCCAGGGCTCTTTGTTTTAGGGAACCAGGAAGGATGAAGGGTGTGAGGTGTGAGAGGGGATGGCAGAGCAGCTCTGGCTGGGCTCAGCCTGGTTTAGTGCTGAGTTTAGCAGTTTATTCTCTTGGTTATTCTCTTGTTTCTGAGCTGCAGTGAATAACAAACCCTGATACCAGTGAGGCACCTGAGGATGGGAGGTCAGTACTGGAGGATGGTGATTCAGAGCCCTCCCACTGCTCCCCTCTGCTTCAGGATGCATTTCCACTCCCTGCTCCTGTGCCATTGCACTCCCAACACCCATGGCATGAGTCTGGCCAGGCAGAGAGCTCAGGAGCTGCCAGCACCAGGGTGAAAACCCGCTGTGCCAGCCAAGGCCTGTGGAAAACAGCTGGATTGGAGGGAATTCCTCACCACAGCAAAGCCCCACTGTCCCCACTTGCTGTGGACCAGTAGCCAAGTCCTGGTTGCCTGGTATGCCTTTCCAGTTCAAACAGTCTGAGCTTTGCTCCTGTGCTCATTCCGGTTGTGTGCCCTTCAGCACCACCCTCACCTGTGTGCTGGGAGCCCTGCACAGGGAGCACTGGTTTACAGCCCAGGTAATGCTGGGATGCTGCCAGGGCAGTGTAAACAGCCCCAGACTGGCTCAGAGAGGAAAAAACCTGGAATGTCATCACAGCTGCCTTTGAAATTGCAGCCTCCTCTCCTTCACCCTGCTCTCAGGCAGGCAGGCAGGGTGGATGAATGGATGGATGGATGGATGGATGGATGGATTGACTGACCACCTCTTTTGGCTCTCTCTAAACCCACTGTGGGGTGAAGAAAACTTAGCACTTAGCCTCCTGCAAATCCTGCCCAACTTTGGCCTATACCTCAGGGACTAGATGGAAAAGTACTTTTTTAGGCAGACAATTTGGCAGCTATTTTTAGGTTTTCATCGAGCAAAACACTCTCCAACATCTGCTCATCAGTCAGCTATCCCTTCTCTGAGCAAACCTGACGGGATGAGCAGAAGGAAGATGACATTGTTTTATGTAACAGAAGTAAATTTACCGGAAAAACTCTGCAGCAGCCTCCTCTGCTGCGTGTTCTGGATCAATCTTCAGTCTCCTTTTCCTGGCTTGTGCTGGAAAGCACCTTCAAACACATAGAGAGGATGAGACTTGGGAGCTCCTCACATTCTTTTATGCTGCCTGTGCTTTCAGAGGTGCCTGCACAGAAATGTGCTGCTTCAGCTCCTCCAGACACGTGATTCCAGAGAAATGATGAAGCAGCACAGGGAGGGTGGGAATAGTGAGGATGGGAATCGCAGCCAGTGGCAGCCCTGGGGCTGGGAGATGTTCCTGTGTTTGGGGAGGGAAGGATGGCATGGAGCAGAGTGAGGGGACACTGCCCTATGGGCACAGGGAAGGGTTTTTCCTGACTTTTTCCATGGGTTTTTACCCAGGCTATTCTGAGATCAGCTGGCAAATCTGCATGGAGAGATGCTCTGTGTCATTTCTCTCCAGTTTGGATTTGCCCTGTGACCATCCCACAGTGTGGGAAGCAGCCTGCTCCCTTTCCTTGGAAAATCAGAGAGGGAAACCCAGGGAAATGAGTCATCAAGGAGCTCCTGGGGGAAGAGAGACCTAGATTAGGAAGTGTAGAAGGTGTTCCATAACCCAAACTTCTCAGCTGAAAAAGCCAGGAAATTCAGGGTGATGGCATCCTCCGAGCTGAGCTGGACATGGCAGAGGTTGGGTCCAGGCCAGCTCGACCAGAGTTGCTTTTCTCATTCATGTTTGAAGCTCTTCCAGGAACCACGTGGTGAGGCTGAAGGACAGTTCATTGCAGGGTTCCAATGTTCATTGTGGCCCAGCAGCTGCATGTCACCAGCTGGCAGTGTGGCTGTGTGACTAAGCATCCCGAGTTCCCAAATTTAGCCATCCCACTGGAGCTGCTGCTGTTTTCTTCCCTTCATTTTTTCCCCTTCCTATACAATAAAGACAAGCAAAGTAAGCAAGAGTCATCTCCTGATGACCTCTGTGTTGTTTCTTGCCAGTCAGGACGCTGCAGAACGAGCCAGGCCAGTTGCAACATCTGAGATTTGGCCTTGCAAAGTTTCTAGTCTAAATCATTCTGGTTGGATTGATGATCTTAAAGGTCTTTGCCAACGTTAACAATGTTAATTCAGTGATTTGGTGATGATCATCCTGACAGGTGAAGTGTGGGAGGATGAGTGGATTTGTTCAGAACCTTCCCACCCTCCAGCACATCAGACTTGCTGGGAGTGCACTTGATAAAGATATTGAACAGATATAACAGAATATCGTGTTAAAGATATTGATGGTATTAAACAGCTTCCTTGTCCTGATTGCTGGGCTGAAAGGAGAAATCAGAGCAGGCTCAAGCAGCCCTTTCCAGTCTCTGTAGAAGTATGTGGAAGCAGCAGTGCTTGTAGGAGAGCTGGGCATGAGGAATTGGGGCTTGCAGGACCAGGAATCCAGCACTGCACACACCTCCTTGGGGCTGGCCCCTGGATTGTGCTCTCTCTGCAAACCCTTTGTAATGGTTTGAAAGCAAAACCAGTGAGAGACTCCAAGTCAGAAATACAATTTAATTGGAAAAAAGAGAAAAATAAAATACATGCAATAGTACAAGAGAAAAGCACTGACCGTCAGAATACAACCTGACACTCCACTGGTTAGGGTGGTGGTAGCAGTTCAGATGAAGTGCTCTTGTTGAAGTGGTGATCCTGTAGAAAGATCTGGTAGCTCTTGTTCTCTGGAAATCAGTGAATAAGGGCTACCTTGGTGGGCCAAATCTCAGATTTTATTCAGGTAGGAAATGTTTGGCTCTTCCCCCTGGCTGGAGCATCTCCCCATGGGATGATGGAATTTCATCAGCCATGCAGTGGCACTCAATTGCCATTAACAGGAGATATCTCCTGGGGGGAGGATGGGTTGTGAAAAGATAAAGAACACTGCCCCAGCTGGTTTAACAGCT
>PYHW01009778.1:2124418-2152218 GCA_013186435.1 Turdus rufiventris | reverse complement strand
ATTAACAGGAGATATCCCCACAGAGATCAGGATCCCTGCCCCTGGTGGTTTAACAGCTGGTGATAGAATCCACACTGCTGGGCACATCTTTACACTGTAACCTAGGACAACCCTTCTGTCTCACTCTCACAGGGTTACTTAAAGCAGTGCCGGAAGAGGAGGGACATGTTCAGTGATGAGCAGCTGAAAATCATCTTTGGGAACATTGAGGACATCTACAGATTTCAGATGGGATTTGTGAGGGACCTGGAGAAGCAGTACAACAATGAGGATCCCCATCTCAGTGAGATCGGGCCGTGCTTCCTGGAACACGTGAGTGCGGTGGGCATTGTCCCTGGGAGCTGGGCAGGGGAGGGAGGACAAAAACTCAGGAGGCAGGAACTCTTCTAGTGACATTCCAGGGACTGCTCCATGTTCTCCATGTGCTTGGTGAGATACAGAGCAGTTGTGCAGTTGGATAACCCCCAGTACATCTGAATCAAATGGATGAGGAGATACTGGAAAATTTTGCCTAGCCCATCCTGCTGTTCAATAAACCACCTCCTGCAGGAGATGATAAATTGGCCAATGCTGTAAATGTGTCAGGAATTGTCAAATGAATGCCAGCCCTGGAGCTAGAGACTTTCCTGTAGGGAGAGGGGAGCAGGGTGTCAGAGCTCACAGATACTGCAGCTCCTGTGCTGCGTCAGGGCAACAGTTCAGGGAAACTCCTGATAAACATTCCTGAAACTTCAGCAGGACATCCCTAAAGAGTTTCACAGCATCTTCTAAACATCCCTGGGTCTCTCACTGAGGTTTCCTCTTTGAAGGTGCATGAGGTGTTGACATGGCTGGTTCTTACCAGAGCCTGCAAAAAGCAGCATCACACTGCACCTCTGTGCTGGGAAGATGTACGAAATCTTGCTGAGAATCAGTAGCTCAAATGTCATGACTTGAGGCTGTGCTGTCAATTCATTGATAGTGACAATAGCAAGAATTGCTGCTGTGATTTGGAGGAAGATCTGACACTTGCCTGTCACCAGACAGGGGCTGAGAGCTGGCTGATAAACTCCCGATAAATTATCCTTGCTTAGCCATTTGGGAAACCAAGGGGTGAGGATTTAAAGATCCTGTTTAGGGATCTCCAAAGCATCTTGTTCCTCATTTTCTTCAGGAAGGGAGAGCTGTCAGTGCATGGCTGGGTCAGCTGTGGGGATGGGAAGGACACTGGGTCCCTGTTCCCAGAGAAGCAGCTTGTTTGGATCCTCAGGGACTGAGAAGAAATTGCTGGGCAGGCATGTCTTGGCTGAATAGAACGTGTCCTTTCTTTGGAAGGCATTTGCCACAGCTCAGTGCAACACCTGATTTTTATCTCTGGGCTGTCTAAGAGTTAATTTGTGGTGCTGGGCTGTGCCCATCTCCTTCCCAGTGAAATGTCTGCCTTTTCATTGCCTTGTCTGTGTGGGCCAGATGAATCAAGCCCAAGTTAAAGGTGACAATCTGTGGTCAATGAAGGCAGAAAAAGGACATTCCAACAAAACAGACACCAGAAAACTTGTTAGAGCAGTCCAGAAGGTGGAGGGGCACATGTGTGAGTGGGTTTTTTGTTTTTAGTTTTTTCTGGTCTCTGTTCTTGGGGAAATCCACACTGTGCCTTGGGTTCCCCTGGTAAAGGGAATTTCAAACATACCCAGCCCCCAAAGACTTGCCAGGTGCTTCAGGATCTTTTGGGGAAAGAGCTCTAGAAATAACAAGGTTGTCCTCTTGCCTTACCAAAAGCCAGAGCTCTGCTGGGTGTGCCTTTCCAACCCTTCCTGCACAATTGAAGCTGAGAGCAAGCACAGCTCTGTGCAGGCTCACATTTACAACCTGTACCTGCAGAGAGCTCAGCCCTGTGGCAGAGTGCAGGTCCCTCTCTGCAGTCTCTCCTTTCTCAGCACCTCTTCCAAACAGAAGAAGCATTGTAGGGTCTGTCCTTCCTCCTGCTTGGGCTGTGCTTTCCTAAAAATCCCCACTGGTTTGGGTTGGGAAGATCATTTTGTTCCAGACCCTGCTGTGGGCAGGACACCTTCATAGACCAGGATGCTCCAAGCTCATCCTTGAACACTTCCAGTAATGGAGCAGCCACAGCTTCTCTGGGAACTCCCTCCCCACCCTTGCAGGAGGAATTTTTCCCAATATCCCATCTGACCCTGCCCTTCCCAGCCCTGCTGTGGGGTTGATCAGCCAGATCTCTGCCTGACCTGCCCTCCTCTTTGTCCCTTCACAGCAAGACGGCTTCTGGATCTATTCTGAGTACTGTAACAACCACCTGGACGCGTGCATGGAGCTCTCCAAGCTGATGAAGGACAGCAGGTACCAGCACTTCTTTGAGGCGTGCCGCCTGCTGCAGCAGATGATCGACATCGCCATCGACGGCTTCCTGCTGACCCCTGTGCAGAAGATCTGCAAGTACCCCTTGCAGCTGGCAGAGCTGCTCAAGTACACGGCCCAGGAGCACAGGTAGCTCAGCAGGCACAGGCTTCAGGCTCCTTCCCAGCAGGGATTGGGGTTTTCTGTCCAGGGCTCCTTCCCAACAGGGATTGGGGTTTTCTGTCCAGGGCTCCTTCCCACCCAAGGGCTCGAGGCTTTCTCTGCAGGGCTCCTTCCCAACAGGGATTGGGGCTTTCTGTCCAGGGCTCCTTCCCAATAGGGATTTGAGCTTTCTATCCAGGGTTCCTTTGCACCCAAGGATTGATGTTTTCTGTCCACTGCTCCTCCCCACACAGGGCTTGGGGCTTTCTGTCCACAGCAGGGCTCGGGACTTTGTCCAGTGCTCCCTCCCTCACAGGGGTTGAGATTTTCTGTCCAGTGCTCTTTTCCACACAGGGTTGAGGTTTTCTGTCCAGGGATCCTTCGTATGCAGAGCTTGGGGTTTTCTGTCCAGTGCTCCTTCCCACCCAGGGTTTAGGATTTTCTGTCCAGCTCTTGTCCCTGTGACATCCTGGATAAACAGGAGCAGGACAAAGGGTCAGCAGACATTGAGTCTTCTCAAAGCAGCAATTCTTGATGGAGACACACTAATCAGACATGTGAACTAATTACCCTTGGATGTACTTTGTGATGCTACCAGTTACACTGGAAAAATTACCTAATTAGCATTCAGTGATCTGAGAGGCTCCTTCCCTGCTCCCAGGGAGAACCTGGGCACACAGCAAGTGCAGGGCCAGGATCTGCAACTGGAGCCTGATGTGGGGAGAACTCCAGACCTGCTCAGCTTTTCAACCCAGTCCTGTCTCTGGTTTTGTCATGGGGTTTAGGTTCAGAGGAGCACTGGCAGTTCCCAAAATTTCCAGGATCTCTTTTGCTGCTGCTGAGGACAATCAGCCTGGCTGCCTGACAGGGTGAATCAGGAGCACTGCCTGTGATACCACTTGGGATTTACTGCTGTGAAAATAAGGTGGAAGAAAAATCAGGCCCTGTAAAAGCAGATTTGCTCCTGCCCTGCCAATTTTCTTTCTTTTTCCAAAACCCATTTAAAAGTAAGTGAGAACAGAAAAGGCCAGAGATGTTTCAAAAACTTCTGCAAGTGTTTGACAGCTTGTTTTTCCCAAGCCCAGCTCTAGAAGAGCAGAAGTGTGATGTGAGCAGAGATGCATTGATTTGCTTCAACCTGACCCACAAGTCTGAGTGATTCAAGGTAGCCAGATGCCCAGAATCACCAATTTGGATGAGCCTTTGGCTTCGGATCCAATTCCTGCTTTTCCAAATCAAACTTGGAATGGATTCTGGGAACCTCAGGGTACCAGAAAGCAGCTCTGGGATCCCACAGGCTGTGGGTTTTCCTCTCGGCAGCCCTGTGAGGACTCACAGCACAGCCTGGGAGCTCAGATGTGGCTTCCCAACAGGAGGGTGTTTAAAATGACCCTCTGTGAGTTACTTGGGAGCCATAGCAAAGGGGATGTGGGCAGTGTGCTAACAGCAGGCTTGGATTATTTTGGGAGCACATTCCTGTTCCCATTGGGATGTTTTAAACTCACCATGGTGTTAAATAATCACACAGAGCTGTGTTCTGAGGAGCCTTGGGAGCTCTCCTGTGGTTCAGCAGCAGTTGGGTGACTCAGCCTGAGAGCTCTGTGTCCCTGGATTGCCATGGACACTCCCTTTCTCCTGCTGCTCCATGCTCTGGGAAGGGAGGCAGGGTGAGGTTTGCTCCCCTTGCTTAAGGAGGAGCAATCCCTGAAGCTGTAACAGCACAGGGAGAAACCCTGTGGCTGCATATCCCAGCCCTGGAGTGAGGCAAGACATGGAAAACCACAGGATTCCCAGGGAAAGCAGGGATGTGAGCTTCATCTGATGGAGGAACATGATCCTCTTTTCCTTTTTTTCCTTCCTTTTCACTCCCACCGCAGCTGCAGAGCTGTGGATTTTCCCTGCAGCAGGTCAGGACATTGCTGAAACCAGAATCCAGAACATGCTCCCCAGAGCTAGCATGTGATGCTTGGTAAGGACCTAGACTTGGCTTCTGATGGAGCACTGGGAAGTGGCCACTGCAGCCCCAATAGAATTGACAAACCATTTATTTACCTTCATCTCATGGTTAATGGGATCCTATTATTGCCTTGTGGCCAAATGCTCTGCTTCTGTTGTTTTTTTCTCTTCTAAGTTTTTGCCAGCTCTGCTACAGACGTGGGCTGGGAGCCCAAAAAGTTCAGTGCTGAGTCTTCTCTTCATTACAGCGTGACAGGAAAACATTGCTGGGGTTTTCTCCCTGGAATTGGGGAATTAGCATTCCCAGGATGAGTGGCTGGCACCATCCCACTCTGCATGGAGCAGGATGGGGCTGAGCTCAGAGCCTGCCTCCCTCCAGCTGCTGCCTGTCTGCAGCCTGCTTCCGTGGGATTTTTCACATCTCTTCATCTCTTAAAGATCTACTCCAGCTTAATAGGAATTAAATGTAGGAAGGTCCTAAGTGCAGCTTGCTGGAATCCTGAGCATTCCCAGAGCAGAAGGGAGCTGGGGTTGCAAGTGTAGGAGACTCTGCCAGGGAGTGCCCTCCCTTCTGAGCATCACTGCTGGGGGATCATTAGTGACTGTCTGGGAGCCCTGCACCTCTCCTGCCTCTCCAGATTCCTCCTGGCCATAGGGAATTCCCTGTTCCCCTAAAAGAACTCATGGATGTTCTCCAGGCCACCCTGATGTCTCCCTGGCAAGGCCCCCTTCACACAGGTGCTCACACAAAGGGAGGCACAGGAAGTTGCTCTTTGTGTAGCACGATCCCTTCCATCCCTGGAATGTCCAAGGCTGGGTTGGGTGGGGCTTGGAGCACCCTGGGATAGTGGGAGGTGTCCCTGCCCATGGCCGGGGTGACACTGGATGGGCTTTGAGCTCCCTTCCCACCCAGACCTCTGTCTGATGGATACGTCAGGCAGCCCATCCTCTATTTTCCTTTATTTTCTGAAGGCCTAGTCTTGCTGTCCTGGAATCTGTGGGGTTATTTTAAACCACACCTAGAATTCTGATGTAAGAATTTAAGAAAAAAATGAAAACTCAGCTCAAGATTTCATCCGAGCGAGAATGCCAAAAGAGCAAATAATATTTTTTTTGTGTATCACAGTGTGTTTGTTTCTTAGTATTTCTCCTGTTGGGAACACACGGAGAGGGGATCTAATTCCCAGCATTCACCCCTCTTTTAGCTGTCACCAGCACAATCCTTAGCAATAATCAATAAAGCCTTTCCCCCTGCAGCTGCCCAAGATGGCAGTTTTTCTCATTAGTCAGCAATCAATAGCAGCCCTTAAGTTAATAATTCCTTGTGGTGGTGTTGTGGCAGCTGGCCTTGCCTGTGCTCCCAATGGAAATGAACCTTGCAGCTCCTTGGAATGGAAAAGCAGGCACAGGGCAGGAATCAATGGCATTGATTTCAGCATCACTTTTTGAAAAGACTGATCATCATCCTCAGTGGCCCTGGCAGGAGCCTGTTCTCACTCTGTGTTACTGCACTCACAGGGCCATGCAGGGGGAAAAAGAAAAAAAAATATATAATTTCTTGGTTTGCTCACCTGAGATCTGCAGTGAGAGCGAATTCCATGGGGTCACTGCTCTGGGAGTGGCTTGGAAGGTGCTCTGGATGAACCCTTTTTAAATGTCCATTTCAAAACCAGAAAAATCCCAAAGGCAGAGGCTGTAAAAGTGTTCAGCCTGCCTCTAGGATGCTCTTCAGCTGGGCACCTTGAGGCTGCAAAGCCTCACCAGTGCTGCTTGGTGGAGGCCAGCCTGGGCTCCCCATTCCAGTTTCCATCGAGCTGCTTGGTAGTGACCATCCAGATGGAAAAATCCCATCACAGGGGGGATTTTCCCACTCCTTCCCGTGTCCCCTTGGGCTGGTGAGGTTGTGGCAGACCCCTGGGATGTCCTGCTGCCTCTGATGGCCTTTCCCTCTGTGTGCAGTGACTACAGGTACGTGGCTGCTGCCCTTGCCGTCATGAGGAACGTGACCCTGCAGATCAACGAGCGCAAGAGGAGACTGGAGAACATCGACAAGATAGCTCAGTGGCAGGCCTCTGTCCTGGACTGGGAGGTACAGTGAGCCCTGCCTGATAGCCTGGCAGCCTGGCAAGGGCAAATTCCAGCTTGTTCTTCAATTATCTAAGATCCCCATCATTAATTTTGCAGTTTGGGGTTAAGCCTGGGGCAGAGAAGGCACAATGGTGACTTCAGGGTGGTGCTTAAATGTTAATGGTGCCCTAAAAAAACAATTCAGGGTCCAATTTCATCACTAGCAACCTGGAGGGACTTTTGTGATTGCAGTGCTGGTGGTAGGTGAGACTTGGAGCAAACTCTCTGTGCATTCTGTCTCTGTGCTGTGTCACTGGGGAAGAAAAAGGGAAAGACAGAAAAAAGCCCTGGGAATTGAAGAGGTTAAGAAAATGAAGAAAATCCTTGTGGTGGTTGCTTTATGACTGGAAAACTGTTAAACTGGAGTTGGAGATGCTATTTGCATTTTATAAATGACATCCCACTTAAAGATATTTCTGAAGCAGCCCTGTGTGTAGTGATGGTGTAATTAAGGAGCTGAGAGGCTCAGGGAAGGCAGAGTCAGCAGAAGGATTCCTCACCAGCAGGCCTTCAGTCTCTACATTTGTGCCATGTGTTTGGAAGAAAAGCCATACTAAAATTATGTTCTCCCTTTCTTTTTGTCCCTGATTTTAAAAAATCATTGTATGGAAGTAATCCGTAAATAGGGTTTGCAGCAGATTGAGGACAAACGTTTCTGTAAATCCTCTCGCTGTTGTCATCAGCCCATGTGTTCAGCAAGGAGATAATCAGAGTGATGGAGCAGCCTTTCTGCTTCCTCACTTGTGAAGTCTGGAATAACTCCACATTCCAGTCATTGGGATCACACTGTGTATGGGAAAGAGGCGTTAATCCTTTAATTATTTTATTTCTGGCAAAGATCTGTGAAGGCTGCAGGGAAAGGGAGACAAATACAGGTGCATCACCTGTGTCCTCCTTGGCTGAATTAGTTTCAGTGCTGTGATGGAGGCTGGGTTTAACCCTGGATGTGGTGATAAAGCACACAATAAAGCACATCAGTGAAGCAATCAGAGCTGGGATTGTGGCTGGCTGGCAGAGCAGAGAGCACAGACGATGTGTCTGATTGTTTTACTGCTCAGGAACATCTCTCACTGCCACAAAGACGCATTTCCAGAATGAGAAAACTGCTCTGCAGGAGGCACAGGAGCATCAGCTCCATGCTCAGCCCATGGGATGAGCTAATGGGGGTCATTTGTGAAGAGCTCTGAGACCCTTGCTGTAAATAAATCTTAAATTAGGACAGATCCATTCCAAGCCAGTGAATATTCATGTGTGAGAGGGAAGCCAAGGTGACCTCCACACAGGATCTGTGGAATTGCAGTTGCTTTTTCTCTTCCATTAGCTCAGTTGATAATTCATTTTTATTTAGCCTTATCCTTGATAATTCATTCCTGCTTAGCAGGACCCATTCTTTATCTCCATCCTATCCTCAGGAACTTGCCAAATTATTCTTCCAGGCTTTTTTTTCAGCTATTCCAGATTTTGAGCACATTATTGCAGCAACATCCTTCAGCTTCTCATAATACAGCAAAGCCTGCTGTGAATCTGATGGTGTCAAAGGAAAACACCCTCCTTGCCCTGTTTATTCTGGATTTTGGATTGAGAAGAGTCATAGAGCTTTGATGAGAAAGTAGAGGATGAGGGCTGGACCCAGCAGAGGAATTTACTGCTTGATTCTTTCCTCTAAAGCAGTTCTGAATCATCAGCTCCAGCCCCCACTCCACAGCTGTCCATGAAACAGGCAGAAGGATGCACAGAAACCCAAAATACCCAGAAGTGAGCCATAGTGTAGTGCAGGAAGAGAGTGGGAGAAATGAAAAGATTGGATCTTCAGGAAGTGCTTGGATGTGCTGAGATGTGTGCAGGTGTTCTCAGGCACTGCAGACCCCAAATCCCACTTGGGGGCTGCAGGAATGGCCCCAGGACCTGGAGCATCAGGTTTGGCTCCTCACCCAGCCCCTGAGGGCTCAGAGCTTTGTGTGCTCTGCAGTTTTGGGGTGCACGAGGGTCCCCAGCCTCTCCAGGCTGTGGAGTAGGGTCATTTCTAGTTTGAGAAGCTCCTAGTTGGTGTTTGCTGTGCTGCCATGTTGGATCCCAGAAATCTGGGGGTTTTGAGCTTTCTGTGCTTTCTGGCACTGACCCCAGCAGAACACTGCTTTGGACCTGAGGCCTTGGAGAAAGCTCCCAAATTTGAGTGATGGAGTTAAAACCACTGGTGTGTAGTTAAATGAAAGTGTGTGATTTCACATGGTAAAGAGTTTTAAATTTGAGGGTTTTATAATATAGTGATAGGTATGGGACAGGATGGAGGGGTTTGGGTGTCTCTTTTTGGTGTTCATCCTCCTTCTTCTTCATGGTTTCAGTAATTTCTGGTTGGACAGTCAGTGCTACACTGCAAATTCATTGTTGTATGTTGAGGAGTACTTACTTTGTTGTATGCTTTTATTATCTCAGGCAGGGTTGGCTGTGGATTAGGCAAGGTATTAATTACACATTTATTATTTGTATTTGGTAATTATTATTATTAATATTATTATTATATTTGGTATATTAGTATTTATTATTGGTATTTGTAAAAGTGAGGTTTTGAAGTAGATGAGGATGTGCTATTTCATTATTGCATTTTTTTTATTACTTCAGTTAGATGATTTATGAAAAAAGTGAATGACTTAGGTACTCTTTGTTTTACTTTTTTATAATTTTTTTTGGAACTTCAGTGGGTTGGATTTGTATGATGGTTTTTTGAGTTGTTTTTTGATATTTGGCAATACGTTTTGAGGTAGGATTGTTGCTTGATTTTGTGGTTTATTATTAGGAGCTTTTTTTGTTAATTGATTTAATGTGAGGTTTTTATGTGGACTTTTAGTGTAAGACTCTTTAATTGAGTGAGAGTTTTTTGAGGCCTGTGTGAAGTTCTCTGAGCAGAGGGAGGAACTCCCAGCTGTAATTCCCAGCTTTCCTGGCCCTGCTCCTGCTCTAAGAGCTTTCTGTACGTGTTCTGTCCATCCCAGTGGCTGCAGAGCACAGGCACAGCACAAAAACAGCACAAGAAAACAGGAACCAGGTGTAAAAAATGACTAGCTCAGTCTTTTTCCACCCGAAATCCAGGCAGGGCACAAGATAGAGCTAATCCCAAATTCCCACTGTGTTGGCACTTAGTGAATGATTTCAGCATGTGGAAATATTTCATTTGGAGAAATGTCTGTTTTTCCTCAGCATCTCGAGACTGATGATGCTGATTCTCTGCTCTGAAGTTGCATTTTTGTTTCTAAATTTACCCATGTTTTGCAAGGAAATGGTGGAAAAAAAAGATTTTTATAAAGAAGAAGGAAAAATTCCCAACCAAACAAAAAATACTTAGTGAAGGAATATTTGAAATATTCTCATATATAAAATGTGTGCAGGTTTTTTGCAAGGAGAGGTGGTGTTGGGAATGCTAAAACAAATAGGAAAAGTAAGGGCATGTCCAAGCTGCTTTAAGCAGAGGGGTTTTACTGAATCCCATGGTTTAGGAACCATTTTTATCCCTCCATGGGATAAACATTTTGTACCATGCGTGGTGAATTTCAGGGTGAATATCTGAAAACTGCAAATATCCTTGAATTAACCAAAGCCAGAGGTTTCCCCCAAGAAACCCGGCAAGCAGGATCTGTTTAAATTGCCAGTGGGACCAGGAAAGGATGGTCTGGCACAAGGGACAACCAGGCCTGAACACTTAAGGAATTATTGGCAGCTTTGGCATCTTTAGACGAATAATGACTGAGCAGAATCTTAAGGGAAGAGTCTGATCTTAGTGTCTGCTGTAAATCAGGAATAATCCCAGTCACTCTGAGATGAGTTCTGTGTAATTTGTGGCAATGTGGGCTTGACTGAGAAGCCTGGCTTGGTCTGTTGCCACGTGTGACTCACTTCTTTATTTTGTAACCTGAATTCCCAGCGTCTAAACAGACCCAGGGAGGTGCTGCCCACACCAGTCCTCCAGTGCCTTTTGTCCTTTGAGCTGGTAATGGCTCAGAATTTGGGGCTTCCACCACCTCCCAGCGAGCCCTTTCAGTGCCTTTCAGTTCTGAAGTGTTCCCTGATGTTCCAGCTCCGTTCCCCCCTCTCAGCATCGTGGAGTGAAACACCCTCAGATCAAACCAGTGACATTTAAAGGCAGCAAAGCAAAGCAGCACACAGAGCTGCCTTCAAAGGGGGCAGCCAGAGCATCCTGGGCAGCCTTGGCTGCTCCTCCCTTCCCTGTCCCTGCCCTCTGAGGGAGCTCCAGCCCTCCAAGCTTGGTGAGAATAGCTCCACACACACACAGTGCAGGATTAAAAGAGATTTCCACAAAGCCCATCATCATTTCCAAGCCCTTGCCAGCCTCAGCGTGGGCAGGTTTGTATTTGAGCTGCTCAGAAGTGCATCCCTGCCTCCCCCTCTGCTCCTGGTCCCTCTCTCCTGATCCCCACATGGATCCTGTGAGTCCCTGGAGCCCTGTGCCACTGGTTCTGGGCACTGCTCCTAGGCTGGATTTGGGCTCTGTACTCAGCGCAGACTCCCTGAGTGCCCTGTGTGGATGGTGTGGAGATGGAAAACAGGTCTGTGCCTCAGCACACCTGGAATTGCTCAATTTTATGCCTTTTCACACAGCTTTTGAACCACAACAAAACAAAATGAAGCAGCAATCACTGCAGCAGTTCAGGATCCCTCCAGCAACACTTCCTTCCCTTTCAGCCCAGTTTTTTTTCTATCAGGAGGGAGGTGGTGAGGCTCCTGTCCCTGAGAGGAGACCTTTGAAGGTCCCTCATCCCCAACAGGGAGATGTTTGGCACAGGGCAGAGCCTTGGTCCTCAGCCTGGATGGGTTTGAATTTGCTATTTAAACACATTCCTTTGGTTTGTGTAGATATTTAGGTATTTCTGCCAAAGATTCCCATGGGCTGCCACTATGGCAGCTTCCAAGAGTATTAAATTTACAGGAAGGGAGAAATATATATATTTGAGAAATTTAATGAGCATTGTCCTTTTAAATGTCTTCTCATTCCTGTTATTTACGGGTCCTTTAAATCAAGACTTGCTGCCCTCAATTATGTAATCTATAATCACTGGCCTCAGCCTGATCCTGCCTTAGTGAATCCAAGAGTGCCATGAAAAGAAGCTGCCTGTAACCTCCAAAGTGAGGACAGCCTGCTGAGAAACCCTCCTGGGGAAAAAGCCATGGCAGGGACTAACACAGAGCCTTCTTTTTTTCCTCCTTCTTCTTTTTTTTTTTTAAATTTTTTCTTCCCCCCACCAGCAACAGAAGGTATCAAAACTGAGCCTGTTGAAAAGGACATTTCGCTGGTGTTCCTTTGTGTGATGTGAGTGTAGCCCCGGGTGCTAATCAGCCTGTCAGTCTCTAATTGCAGAACAGCAGTGTCAGGCACGGGAGAGCCCTGCTGGCTCCCTGGGAGCTGGCAAAGGGCACAAATCCCCTCCTGGTGCTCAGCAGGGACAGCAAAGGGCTGTGGTGGGGTGGGCAGGGGGCAGGGAGCAGTTCCAGTGGGCTGTGAGCATTGCCAAGCCCAGGGAAGTGTCTGGCTCTGGGGAGGGGAGCAGCTCTCAGTGCCAAACCTTCCTTAATATCCTGCATTTATTTCCTGACACTCCTAAACCCCTTTGGTTCCTCCCTGCCCATTACAGAGCATGGTGCAGAGCTGGAGATGCACATCTTTCCAGCAGCAGCAGCAGAGCTGAGCCTGTGCTGTCACAGTCAGCAGTGGCCTGGGGACTCAGTGTGTCACTGCAGGGCTGCAGGGAGCTCCCAGCCAGCCCAGATCTGGGTGACCTTGTGCTCCCATTACTGCTCACCAAGGACTGGGCTCTGCCTGGTGAAGAAGAGAGGAGTCAGCTTTCCTTGGGCTGCCCTCTGGGTGCTGCACTGAAAACCCTGGATGTGTCTGGGGAGGGTTTTTTGGAGGCTTATGGGACAAAACTCAGGTTAGAAAAGGAATCAGGATTCAGGGCTTCTGTTGGCCACTCTGCTGCTGTGCTCTGCTGAACTGGTCAGTGCTCTGTCTGCCAACTGAGAGCAACTCAAAGTTTAGCTTCTTCCTTTTTCAGCAGGGTTTATCTTAACTCACAGAAGGATACAGATGATCCAGTCTCTGTGGGAGCTGGAAAAACATGGAGAAGAAAAAGGAATTTTTTTCCTGGTTCTGTACAGATGTGGAGGTCTAGGACTGGGTCAGACATTTGGGGAAATCTGGCTGGAGCAGGGATTGGGGTGTGCTGGGGGAGCCATGGTGGCAGTGGAGCTGAAAAGCCAAGATCCCTCTTTGCCCCCCACCCTGAGCCCTCAGTGGGGACCAGGAGGAGACAATTTATGCTCTTCAGAGAGGAGCAGATGTGTCAGGACAAGAAAAGCCTCTGGGGGTTCAGAGGCTCTGCCCCGAGGCTCCAGGCTGGAAGAGCAGGGCAGGGCCATGGCCACACTGCCCACGTGCCAGTCCCAAACTCTTTGCAATCTGTATTTCCCAATTTGCTCACCCCATGTGAGAAATGAGCTATTTCTGGCCTATAGACTGGATATAGAAATTGTTTTCCCCACATAGGAAATGCAATACAAACCCCATCATTTCGGATCTGGATGTTTTTGGGTTATGTTGCTTGCAGGGACTACACAGTTTGGATTCAGCTAATCAAGTAGAAGTGTTTACAGAGCCCTCTGTGTGGCCTCAGGCTTCAGATGCTACCACAGGAGTAAAAGACAAAGCTGGCTTTCTATTTTTAGCAACCAGTCTCTCCTAAGCTCGCCCCCTCTCCTAAAGCTCCCATCCATAGGCTTGTGGGAATCTTCTTCATGTAAACTCATGTGCAGCCAGGAAATTCCAGCTCACAATTCCTGGAGCTGCTGTGTTTTCATTCTGGGGCTCGTGTTCCCTGAGCTGTGGCAGCATCACTGGTTCCCAGGCTCTGGCCAGGCTGGAGCAGGACCCTGCTGGGTGATCCCAGCCCATCCCTGTGGGCAGTGACCCTGGGAAGTCACCCCTCATTAGCCCCTGGGCCAGCACAGGAACAGCAGTGAGGCAGGGATGGGGATAAAGCCGTGGCTAAGGCGATTTGGGAGTGTGTGCTGCAGCTTGGTGATGAAGTGACTTAATGAAGCTGCTGTTGTCACAGGGCCCGGGGACACAGGGCTCCCAATCAGTGCTGAGAGGTTAATTACACACTTACCTGAGCAGCACTTGGAAATCCTCACCACAGAATCAGGGTTGAGGGGGACTCCTGGCTGCCTTGGCACCTGCCAGTGTGAGCAGCACCACAAGTGTGTGTCTAGCTAGGTGCCCCCATAGCTGGCTGAACCTTGACAAGCTGTTTGCTGGGATTTTTGGGACGCTCCCGTCCCAGAAATCAGTTCCAGCTTGGCATCAAAGCCAGAGCTGCAGTAGTTCACAGCCAAAAAGAAGAAAAAAAGAAAAGCTCTTCTCTCTCTTGCTCCTGAATGCTGCTCCTTACCTTTCAGTTGGAGCCATCCTGCCTCCTTCCACTGAGATGCCCACAGGGCAGGTGGTGGTGAATTCACCCTCTTTTAATAAATAGATTTTAATTAACTTTTTAAAAAGTCCAGCTCATTCCAATTAGTGGAGGGTGACTGCATTTGTTCTCTCTGAGAGTGGGAGAGAGAGCTCTGTGTTTTCAAGACCATCTGCTCATGAATCCTTAAAAAAAAAACTCGGGAGAGGAAAACAAGCGTTTGCCGGAGGCAGGGAAGGGTGAGGGCACTGGCAGCCAGCAGGGAGGCCTGGCCAGCTGGGGGGTCCACAGGAGCCACGGTGGTCCTGCCAGGATTTTGGAGTTGGGCAGTGCCTGGATGGGTGAGAAGAGGGGCAGCAATCCAGAGAGCTGAGCCTCAGAAATGAAGAATTGATGTCCCAGTGTGTCCCCTTTTTCAGGAAGGGAAATGCTTTGGGGTGCTGTTTTAAAGGGAGGGCGTGCAGGGAATCTGGATCCAAAGTGCCTCTGGGGTGGGCAGGAGGGAGGGGCTTTGTTTTCCTGATGCCACCACCAGCTGCAGCAAGATCCAGGGGTCTGGGGCATCTGGAGAGGGGAGTGGGGACAGTGCCTAGGGTAGCTCTTTCCCCACTGCAATGGGAGCTGTAGTGACCTTGTTTCAAGCATCCACACCTCCTTCATTTATCCCCTTCCTTCAGAATTATCCCCCAATCCTACTTTCTGGTCCGAAATCAGCTAGGGTAGCTTTGAGAACTGCAGAAGGGCCAAAATCTTACTGAATTGCTGCTTCTCCCCATGGTGCAAAGACAAACTTGTGAGAGCAGTTGCCTCAGCCTGGCTCCCTGTGCCCTGCAGGGGGATGATATCTTGGACCGCAGCTCGGAGCTGATCTACACGGGAGAGATGTCCTGGATTTACCAGCCTTATGGACGGAACCAGCAGCGAGTTTTCTTCCTCTTTGATCACCAGATGGTTCTCTGCAAGAAGGTAAGGACACAGCTAAGGGCGTGCTGTGGGCAGCCTTGCCAGTGCAAAGTGGGTTTCAGGGCATGGTGGCTGTTGGCTGCACGTGCAGAAGAGGATGTAGAGAGCCCTGAGGAAGGACAATCCACATGCTCGGGGTGGGGAGCGTGCTGTGACAGAGGGATTTTTGTGCTCATAGCAAAATCCAGCCTCTGCTTGCTCTTTCCATGCTTTTATCTCATGTGCCCCTGGTTTGGCTCGTTGCCTCCCTTCTCGTTTTAGGTTTTGGCTGCAGTGTATGATCTGGGATTAGATAGCCCTGCAATTCCTGTATGAACTACAAAAGCTGGCACTGGGGCTGACAGCCCAATTGCTGCATTGAGATGGTGATGAGCAGCAGCCAGGCTGTGCTGGGTGTCTGTGCTGGTGCTTGGGGAGAGGCTTTTGAAGCCTCGTCCTCCTGTCTGGGTTTTACAGGGCCCCTCCCAGCCCTGGAACCCATGGAGAAGGTGGGAGGGCAGTGCAGGAGGCTGGTGCTGGTGTGCTGTGGTGTTGATAGCAGCAGGTGAGCTGTGATCTGGCACCCTGTGTCCCACTGAGGTGACCCCAGCCCTGTGTCACTGTGTGACACCAAGGGACAGAGCTCCTCAGTCCCGGCTGTGACAGCTCAGGATTTGCTGTCCCTCCCTGCAGCCACACAGAGCTGTGCAGGGGGCTGTCCCTGGGGCAGCACAGGGTTCTGTTCCTGTCACAGCTCCTGGGCTCAGGACAGGCTGAGCCTGGCACCCTCGAGGAGACAAGAAGGACGTGGGTGGCTCCTGACTCAGCGCGGCATCACTGCCCCCTCCACGGCCCGGGCACTGCAGTGGGTGGCACCTGCTTCTCCTGAGTCATGGCTGACTGAAATTCTGCCTTCTGGAATGGCTGGGCTTGTTTTTCCCATCCTTGTTGCTGTGCCTTGCCCAGCTCTGTACAGAGACAGCCCCAGAGCAGCAGTGAGAGCTGCAGAGTCTGGAGGTGCACAGCTTATTTTTAATGCTCACCTCCTCCTCTTTGAGTGTGACCCTGAATTCCCTGTTCAGAAGGCAGCATCCACTGGGTCTGGTCCACAGGGGTATTGAGGTATTGAGCATTTCCTTAACTCTGGGAAAGTCAGGGCTGGGATTTCTGTGCATGAATGGAGAGTGGTCAGCAATTGACAGCAGGCTGCAGGGTTCCAGCAGAGTTCAGAGGGTGTTGGGGTGGCTCTGCCGCCCTCCCTTCTGCATGAAAAAGGCATTTTGGGAGGTGTGGAGGTGCTGCACCAGAGGGGCCAGCATGGAAAGCCCCCTGTGGGTTGTGCCAGGGGGTCTGGGAGTGCCACTGGCTGTGTGTCAGGTTCTGACAGGGTGGCACAGTGTGTGCTTTGGGTGACAGGGCAGAGGATGGCAGCCCCTCTGGTGACCCCCTGGGCACAGGGCTCAGACCCCACTGCAGTTCTCCCTCTGCGTCTCTGTTTGCAGCTGCAGCTTTTCAGCGTTGGGATAGGAGGGGAGATGAGGTTCTGCCATCCTGATCACACTTTCCTTTATCCAGAATGAGTGTCCAGGTCTGGAATTCAGGGGAGTGTTAGCTCACATTTTGGGACCACAGATCCCACATATAAAACAAATGTGAGTGGTTTGTAGTCGGTGCTGTTTGAGCTCCCTGACAGATCCCAAGAGGCAGGATCAGCTCTGGGAAGCACACAGAGTTTTGGGAAGCTAGGCCAGCCTTCCTTACCCCTGCTCTAAAACTGAGAGATGGAATATGATCCACACACCCCTGAGAGCAGCTTTGGAACCACTTAGGATGGCACATCTCAGTGTATCCTCAGAAAATCTGCATTTGTGGGTTTTCTTCAGGTCTGATGAATAGGTAGGCATGGTACAGCCCTCATTATGACACAGTGTATATGAAAATACTTTTTAAAAAATTATTATGGTTGATTTTTATCTCTTTGTTGACCCAGAGAGATTTTTAGTAGAAATATGGAGCTAACTCCTTATTTAAACATGCCACAGATGCTTCAGTTTGATGAAGGCATGGGAGATATCCCAGGTGGCTTTAGAAGGCAAACACATATTTCAGACAGGATCCCTCACTCCTCCAGATCTTTGCAGTTACCTGCACGTTCTCCTCTCCCTCCTGACCTTGTGGGAGTGGTTTTGAACCTTTTTCCCCTGTGGGCTCACCTTGCAGGTGAAGGTGAGAGTTATTCCTGCTGGCCCATCCAGTGTTCCTTTGTAAGGAAAGCTGTTGGTTGTAGTGGTTTTGATTTACTAATTTGAATTTCTTTTGCTGTGAGATAGGATTAGGAGGAAGGTAAAACAAGCTGAACTTTAAGTGCTATAAGGAGAAACTATTACTAGAAACTGTAAGGCAAAAACCCTTAGAATAAAACTTTTCTTCCCCCCACTTCTTTTCTTTCATACTGAAAACATACAGAAAACAGCTTACTCAGTTTACCATCTTAAAAATAGTTTTTCACCAATTTACTTGGGAGAGGAGACATTTTCTTTGGTCGATGGAGATTTCTCTGTAAGAAACAGTTTTTTCATGCATTTCCATGACCACCAAGGCCTTCAGACAGAGACCTGGGTTGGGAAATGAGTGATTACCCAGGGCTGCACTCAGATGTGCTTGCAGATGTTATTTCCAGCACTGTGGGTGTGCTGAAGTCTTTCTTGCAAGCAGGAAAGCAGGCACCTCTCTCTGCTGGCAAACACCTTGCAGATACAATTTTCACAAAAATAGTTCCCAAGCTTTACAGAGGAGTCTCTTTGGCTTAGATTTTGCCAGCAGAGTCAGTGCTGGTCACTTCTGACGTCAGCACTGGGTTCTTTCCTGGTGCAGGCAGTGAGGAGTTGGATCAGGTGAAATGGCCTCATCAACCACTGAATGCTGAAACACCAGTTTGGGTGCTGAAACACCAGTTTGGGTGCTGCAGTTCCTGATCCAGAGCTCAGGATCCAGGTTTTCCATGCAAAGCCAGCTAACTTTCAGCTGTTGGATCAATGTGAAACTCTCCCAGTGAATTTCTGCCCATGTTTCCTGACTGACAGACTGGGACACCGCTGTGGGCATGAGGACAAAGTGGTGCCTTTTCCAAAGAGTTGGTTGCATACCCTAATTCAGAGCTGCCTTTTGGGAAAGCAGAAGGGAATAGGCTGGGCAGGAAGCAAGCAATGCCTTGCCATATGTGTATAATCAGGAGAAAAATGCCTATTCTGGGATGCTGGCCATAATTACCAAGAAATGAAGGCAATCCTAGATGATGGTAACACTAAAAGATGTTGCCTTAAAGGCACAGGGTCCACTTTCCTTATCACCCTGAAGTTGAGAGAGTTTGACACAGAGATTCTTTAGATTTGCAAATCATGGTATTTAACATCCAGGCCTGTGACACGAAGCATTAATTGTGATCACTTTGGGGATGCTCGAGGTTCTTAGCAGATGAGCATCTTCTTTTTCCTGTTCTGGGTAATAATTTGAATTTCCCCAGTGGCCTGCAGGGCACTGTGGCATGAGGCTGGGAATGGCAGTGTGAAGTAGGAAGGGTTAACAGAGTTGTTGCTCTAAATTCCACTTTTCTTTCGCCAATAGCCGAGCAGTCCTTGATGGGGCCCCCGTGTTTAGTGTTTCCTGACAGTGCAGAAAGATCAGTGACTGCATGGAACACATTTAGTTTTCATTTGTGCTCTTTATGTGTCTCTTGTAATCAGGAGGCAATGCAGGCTCCAGCTTGTGGTTTATTGCTGTTGTTGTCTCCCCTTGAGCTGCCTGAGCAAAGCAGGTTGGATGGGAAGCAAAATGAGAATAGTTAATAGCAGTAGCCAGACAGCCAGCCAGAAACAGCAGAGATGGAGTAAAGAAAATAATCCTGTCAGACTCCATTGCAGTCCAGGTTTCCACATGGGAAGATAAAAGAGACATTTCTGAGTCCTTTCAGTGGGGGAAGGTCTGGCTCCCCATGTAGCTTCTGTTGAAAACACCGGGGTGATTCTGCACCAAAACAACAACCCTGCTTTTATTACAGGCTAAAAAGGGCCTGTGGGACCAGCCAGAAATCTTGTTTGCAAACTGGGACAGTTCGTATTAAGTGGGTCTTTTACTTCATTAGCAGCTCCCAGCTCTTCTCTTGTTCTCCAGTAACACAGATCTCCACAAAATGCCACGTTTTGTGTCAGGCCTGGGCCCAGGCTGCAACAGGGTGGGGAAATGGGTCAGGCTGGGTTTCAGCAGCTCAGGAGAGACTCAGTGCTGCCCTGACAGGCAGAGCCTGCTGCTGGGGCTGGGCTGGCTCCTGGTGTCCTGTGCAGGGCCAGGAGCTGGACTCTGATGATCCTTGTGGGTCCCTTCCAACTCAGGATATTCCATAATTCTGTCAGGTGGGCATGGAGACGACCAAAGAGAACAAGAGGCTTGGTCATGAAGTGTGAAACGAAGTTTTTAGAGCCCAGTGTTTCCCCAGCCCCACTGACAGAGCCCTGTGCTCTTGCCCAGCTGGTGCTGTCTGCAGGCAGGAGGATTCTGTGGGACCACAGAGCATGGAAGGGAATTTGGGTGCTGGATAGCCAAGGAAGGCAAGTCCAGCAGTTAACAGGGTGTAGATTAAGACCAATCATGAAACAACACTCCAGCTTTCAGGGGTACTCCAGGGCAGAAAACATTGCTGTGAATGGTCCCAGAGCCTGGAATGTTGGGTGAGCCTTTGCAAGGCTGTGCAGTGACGTGCCCGGGGTGGTGTCAGGGGCTCATGGCTCAGGGGACTCATGGCACAGTGTCACAGGGGACTCATGGCACAGGGGGCTCATGGCACAGGGGGCTCATGGCACAGGGGCTCATGGCACAGTGTCACGGGGCTCATGCTGACCTGGAACCTGCTGCCCTTCCACTGCCTGGGGGGAGCAGAGAGGGAAGAGCAGGATCTAGAGGAGCCAGCAGGAATGCTAAAATCCAGAAAGGGCTGAGTTTAGACCTCCACCATCTCTGTGGTTGTCTGGGCAGGGATCAGGTTTAGCCTCCTGTGACCATGCACATTTGCAGGATGCTCTGCAAAACACTCCGTGCGTCTCTTACAGCTCCTGGAATTGCAGTGGGTGGAAATTTGGCCCACAGGCAAACCTCCAGTGCTGAAAACTTACCCTTGCTGCTTTGATCAGCACCATGGGAGCAGCTGCAGAGGCCAGCAGAGCAGTGGTGTGGCTGCACAAGGGTTTCCCATCTCCTCCTGTCCTTTGGAAAGGCTCTCACCCTGGCCTGGCTGCTCTGCAGCCCAAGGGATTTGGCTCAGGGTGGAACCAGGCATCAAAATGCCAGTGCTGCTGCACTAAAGCATGGAATGAAAATAGCATTGCCACACAAATGCTGTGAGCTCAGCCCTCCCCCTCTCAGATCCCACACTGCAGCTCGGTGAGGATGAATCAAACGTCCCTTCCCAAGCTCAGGAGACAGACAGTGCTGAATAATTTGGCAGGGATGTGCCGACCTCCCTGGCACAGCTGTCCTTGTGCAGGAGGAGTTACATAAACCCAGAGCACCTCAGCTCCCCTGGGGCACTCCTGCCAAGGCTGGGTGGGAATTGAGTGGGGTTTTGGGGAGCTGGGACATCCCCCTGTCCCTGGTAGGATCCATCTTTTATCTCACTCCTGGCTAAGCTGAGCAGATCCCATTTCCCTCAGCCCCAGCTGCTGTGTCCGAGGGTTCACACCAAATCTCACAGGCTCTGGCATCCAAACTCTTAGCAGATTTATTTTCTGATATCAAGGATATGTAGGACAAAAACACTCCAAAGGGTTCACTGAGTATTAGGATCTCATTTGGATTGAGGAGAGGCTCACTGTGTCTCTGTCACTCCCACCTGAACACTCAGCCCACTGTGGGGCTAAATTTAATGTGAAAACAGAAAACTGTCCCCTAAGTGATCATGAAGAGCAGACCAGGCTGCTTTTGTCAAAGGGTCTCTGTAAGGTAAATTAGACTTCAAAAATGTAGGCTCAGAGTCTTTTTTTAAAGAGTCAAGGAACATTGAATGCCCTCATGACTAAAGATACCCAAAGACATGGCAAAGTGGCAGCGTGCCACGCTCTCATTGCTCACAGCAGGCTGAGCACAGGGGGAGACAGAGCAGGAAAATCAGGACATTGGAAAAGTCTGCTCTGCAGTCAGTGCCCAGGCCAGTGGGAAATCACAGACAGGGCTCTGAGACCCACCCACATCTCAGAGCAAAGGGAACTCAGCCTCTTGCAAAGCTCTGCCTTTCCCAGGTGCTGAGCTGCTGTTTGGGTGCAGTTTTTGTGAGCCCTGGCTTAGTCTTAGCCTAACTCCAGCCCCAGCTGTTCCAGCTGTTCCATGGCAGCTGCTCAGCAGGGGCAGGGCTGGCCTGGGCTGGGTCTGTGTGTGCCTCATCCCTGGGCACTGGGGAGCCCCTCATCTCTGCTGCTGTGATCTGCAGTGTGATCTGCAGGGATTGCTGCTTTTCATACCCTCAAACCCACCCTGGGCATCCCTGGCAGCTCCTGGAGCTCTGTGGGGCCGTGCCCATTCCCTGGGAGCCTGGGCAGTGCCCAACATCCTCTGGGGAAGAACCTACCCCTAAAATCCAACATAACCCTGCCCTGGCCCAGCTCCAGCCATTCCCTGGGTGCTGTCCCTGTCACAGGGAGCAGAAATTGGAGCTGTCCCTCGGGAGGATGTCAAAGACCTCACTGAGATCTCCCCCCTCTGAACAAACCAAGTGCCCTCAGCTGCTCCTCCAGAGCCCTCCTCATCTTCGTGGCCTCCTTTGGATGATCTCCAATGTCGTTTTTGTTGTGCCCCAAACTGTCCCAGCACTGGAGGTGAGCTCAGAGCAGGGCAAGACAATTCCCTCCCTGGCCCCTCGTGGCTCCGGGGCACTGCTGATGTTCTGATGTTCTGGTGGGATTGGAGTGATGATTCCCAGTGGAAGAATCACCCTGATCCTGTTCCCCCTCCTCCCTGTGCTGCTCAGGGCTGTGCTGTGCTGCCCACAGGCCTCCTCTGCCTCCCCTGGCTCTGCCAGCTCCGATCCCAAGGCATGGGAATGCTCTGAGCTGGTAGAGATCCACCATCAGAGCCCCCCAGGGTGTCTCTCACCCATTACTTAGAGCTCCCCACTGATCTGTACAATAAAGAAATGTTCTTACCCCATGGCACAGATGAAGAAATATCACCTGGAGCCCCAGGATCTGCCCCCACAGGGCCTGACTGCATCCATGCCCTCAGAGCACAGAATTCCTCCCTGAGTCATTCTGAAACTCCTTTGCCACTGGAACATGCAGGGTTTGATAAATGGGAGCACCAATAACCTACATATGCAGTGAGGAACTTGTAATGGATTATTCTGAGGCTGGCACCTCCTGTCCTGTCAGCTCCTCAGAGGGATCTCATGACTCAGAGCTGGAAGTGGCTCTTGGTGCATTTGTGTTTTGTGGATGATTTGTTTTACACAGGAGGAGTGGGGTGTGAGCTAGCACAGAGCAAACCACAGCTCCTGAGGAGAGGCACCATCCTAAATCCAAACCTTACTCAAGGCCTCCCCATCCATTCCTCACTCAGGGGTTCATAGGAGGAATAGGAAACTCCTGGAGTGGGATGAAGGTCTGGGACCACGGGTGCCCTGTGCTGCTGAAACCCCTGAATGGATTTTGGTTGGTCTGCACTGCTGACTGCAGATTGCCCTCCTTGTCTTTATTGTATTATTGTTCTTTTTCCCCTTGAGTGAGTGTCCTGGGGAGCTTGGACCTTTCCTCTCCCACAAGCAGTACCAGGCACAGGGAGCTGTGCTCTGGACTAGTGGGGCAGGAAAAAATTAAGGAGATGAAAACTAGAGAGCAGGAGGAGCAGCACAGAAGGCAAGTAGGAGTCAAAGAGCTATTGAGCAGTGATTTACAGGTGCAGGTGTCTAAATCCACTACAACAGGAGCATAATTCATTGTGGGAGCCCATCCCAGCTTCCAGGTTTTCCATTTAAGTCCAGCCTTGCTTTGGCCACAAAAAAGATTTTCAATAAAGTCACCTTCTCCCTTCCAGGAGGGGACAGAGATGGGGGTGGGGGCAGAGGGGGTGGCCCAGGCAGGTCCCAAGGCAGGGCCAGCCCTGAACACCCAAGAGCAGAGCTGTGGGGGGTTATGTAACGTGTCACAACTTGGCTTTGTGCTCCTGTCAAACCACTTTTTCTGGCTTCATCTTTTCCTTGTGAATCCTTAGTACAGATTACGTGAACAGACTGCAGAGCATTATTCAGAAAAGCTTAATTAACCTCAGCGAGGGGAAGAAAAGGAAATCGTGGAAGCTGTAGGGTAAAAAAAGATCATATTTAGACAAATAAGTGCAAATGACCCAGATGCATCCATTTCCTTCAGAGGCAGGCAGGCAGGCTGGGTGTTCTGCAGAGGCTGCAGGTCTGTGCTGCTGCTGCCAGCCCCACAGTGCCCCAGGTCCTGCTCACCCTACCTGCTGCCAGCCCTGCTCCATCTGTCACCTCCTCTCACTGGGAGGGACCCCAGGAGAGCAGCTACTCCCTTTGCAGGATTCAGCACACTCACATCAGCTCTGATGGATGTTTGTCTAACCTTCTTTTGAAAATCCCCCAGGAATGCCCTCCCAAGACTTCCCTCTTTTGTCTGTTCTAGGCTTTAACTACTCTTCTAGATAGAAACATTTTTTTTTCAAAGTTTCTAATCCTGTTGTCCCTTGTGGTAAATTAAGCCAAGCCACAATCAAAATGGAAAATAATTGATCACCAGCCTCCTTAAAAGAGGAGCAGCTTTCACATATTGGAATACCAACAGCACATTCCTTTTTAGTTATGTCTCAGCTCCATTTCTTTGGCCTTTCCCCCACTGATAAGGGTTTGAGAGTATTTTTGGGGGGGGTTTTATATTTTCTTGCTCTTGCCTGATTTAACTACAAGAAATAATCTTGTGTGACATTGAGAACTGGCTAGTGCAGAGCAGCCAGTGGTCACCCTGGCTGAGCCACAGGCAGGATAACAAACAGGACCAAACAAACAGAGCCAGCCTGTGAGCAAAGCTGTATCCTAGAGATTCCTAATTTCTTAATTTCTCTCATTCATCCCTGGATAACCAGGAGCAGGAGCAGCATTCCTGTCTTCACAGAGCCAGAGCTCCTCTCAGCTTCTCTAGCAGATAAATCTCCATTTTTGTGCCCTGATCGCCTTTGCCCTCCACTCAGTACTTACACCAGGGTGGTGGAACAATCCATTTCCCTCCTCAGCCTCACAGCTGCTTTCCTTAATCTCATGTTTTCTTTGACTCCATGGATATGCTGGGAAAAGGACAGAACTTGCTGGACAGAGTGGTGTGAGGAGCAGCAAGCAGCATCCCTTCATGGCCTCTGTGCTCTCTCCATTTCCATCCTCTTCTCCATGTGCATAAAAAGCTCCTTACAACAAGGGTTTGGCCTTGTTTTTTGCCTGCTGCAGGCCAGATGAATACCTGAATTTTCTTGAGCTCATTTACAGTGCAAGGCATTTGAAGAGGGCCCTGCTTCACTAAGGAGCTGAGTAGTGTCTGTTATTCTTTAAAAGCTGTGATAAAATATCCACAGATCAAATAATTAGTGTGCTTCTCATATTATGGGTGTTAAAATTGAGTCAGTTGGGTAATAATATCCATTCAGTGAGTGTTGGCAAGAAGAAGGGAGAATGATAATAGGAAATGCTGAGCCCATTAAAAATCAAATTATCCTGTTACAGTTGTTAATGTCTGGACTGAAGTTCCTGGAGCCAGCTGTGGACAAATCCTCCATGTCCAGGCACGTGCTGCTCATGAGATGTATGTGTGGGGAATAAAGTAAATTATAAATTCAGGGTACCAGTGTGGAGTTCATGGCCAACAAGGGAGGAATGGTCCTTCTTTTGAAGGAAAGCACTGGGTGAAGAGATGATCCCTTTCTTCTGGAGTCACGATTGAATTTCCTTCCCCAAATGAGGCAGGAGCTTTGTGCTGTTGTCTTTCCCTTGCTCAGCTCATGGTGTTTCCTCCAGTGCAGCTGAGCTGCTGCTTCCCCACTCCTGCATTTCACCTGTGGGGCCATTTGATCTCCAGAGGCATTTGTAGGATACTCTTATCTCCTTACTGCTCCTCCAGGAGCTCCTGGGCAGCTTTTATCTTCTCATCCAGTACTGAGCAGCTCAGGAGCCTCACCAGAGACAGGGACAGCTCCTGCTACATCCCAGGAGGGAGATGTGTGCACCAGCTCAGTCAGACATGTCCCAGCCCATGGGTTGTCCTCTGGAAGCACAAAGTTGGTAAAGCATTACATTAAATATAGCTTACCATGTTTTCTGGGTCAAAATTGGGATGATAAGAGGGGGAAAATGTATTTAGTGTGTGTAAGGAAAGAGGCAGTGCACAGAACCTGGGATTTTCAGATCTTGTGATTGTTGATTCTTTATGAAAAAAAATCTCTCCACAATCATGAAAATTGTCTGGAAGGGTTCACTGGATCCATCCATGGTCTGTTGGGTTGGTTCTGAAGATCCCAGCAGCAGTGGAAGGGGAATGGCTGCTCACCTTTTTAAGCTGATTTAAGGAGCACATCCCGGTTCCTGTGAGATGTGCTATCAGGTATTTTTGAAAACATGGTGCAGATGGATGTTCTCTCTAAGAAAAGCCCCAGCCTCCCATTAACCACAAATGTGTGGTGTTGACCTGCCTGATCAGGCTCCCTGTGGCTCTTGCAGCCTTTCCAAGGGAAAGAAGCAATTTTCTAAGTTAGGACAAAACTGGAAAGATTTTCTGTTGCCTATTCAGCCTGAAATATATTTTTCTTACATTTTGGACTATCACTATTTCAGGCCTGCACCAGAGGAAGGCTTTTGTACAAGATATTTGTTAATGGAATTCCCCCCCTGCCCAGAGAATTCCAAAGGAAGGAGTCAGGATTTAAAGCCTGGGAGCTTCTGGCCAGTCTTGTGATAGTTAATACTGCCTGGCAGATTCATGAGCAAGTTTGCTAAATCATTATGATGTAGAGTTTATTTTCCAAGATTAATTTGTTTAAAATAATACCTACTGCTTATCTTGAAAAAGCCTCACTGCTAAATATTATTTCAATAAATAAATGCTCCACATTGCCTTCATTTTTCCTCTCAAATGAATCCTCTGACATAGCATTTATCTTTAGGGCACTCTGAAAAATCCAAAGGTATTTAGGTTAAATTGATATACCTAAATATTGCTTTTGAGAGTGGTTAGAGGAAGGAAATCTTGATTGTGTATTGCTGAATTTGGTTTTAAATAAATAGAATCACCTTGTGTGGCCATGACTAGAGAATTAACATCCTGTTTTCTGATGATCATCTGTTATCTGAGATAACAGGCACAGAGATGTGGGGCCAATGGGGAATTTACTTTTCCTTTCCTCACACAAGGAAATGAGCTGATGATGAAAAACAGGGAATAACCAAATGAGAAAGGAGATGAACCTGAAGGGGTTTGATTGAAAAGGTTTGAGAAGGAAAAAAGAATCTAATCTGGATGAAGAGGTTAAATCCAGGGTGGAATGAGACCAGAGGTGGGTTAGGAGTGCTTTGACCTGAGAATCAGGGTGGTTTCTCAGCCCTGGGTGTGGAGAACATCTGGCCTGGGCACCCTGTGGTACCAGAGCAGTGATGGCTCCAGCCTGGTGCTTGTGCCCAGCCTGGTGGGTCTGTGCCCCACATTTCTCACCCTGGGGAGCAGAACCTGCCATGTGGAAATGCTGGGACGTGTCCCCTCCTCAGGGGCATTGCTTTGTGCCTGCACAGGGAGTGTTGAGCTCAAGGATGTGTGTTCTGTTCTCTCTGCCCATGGGCTGCCCTGTTTGCCCAGCAAGAGATGTGTTCACAGCAGGGGAGGCTGGAAGGATCTGCTTTCACCATCACTTCTTTTTCTTCTTCATCTTTTCCAGGAACTGAAGGATCTGACCAGCTTTCACCATTGCTTCTTTCTTTTCCTCATCTTTTCCAGGAACTGAAGGGTCTGACCAACTTTCACCATCACTTTTCTCTCCCTCAGCTCTGCCAGGAATTCCCTGTTGAGCTCAGGCTCCACATGAGATCTCACCACAACCCCTGTCTCCTTTTCCCCTGCAGGATCTGATCAGAAGGGATATCCTGTATTACAAAGGGCGTATAGACATGGATAAATATGAAGTCGTGGATATAGAAGATGGGAGAGATGATGACTTCAATGTGAGCATGAAGAATGCCTTCAAACTGCATAACAAGGAGACTGAGGAAATGCACTTATTCTTTGCCAAGAAACTGGAGGAGAAGTTACGATGGCTTAGAGCTTTCAGAGAAGAAAGGAAGATGGTAAAAGAAGATGAAAAGATAGGTGAGGAATGTGGAAATGAATGTGAAAGGAGGTTGTTGGTACTGCTTCATTTAGCCCCAATGAGTGGAGGAGCCAGCATTTTCTTTGTGGTAGAATTGAAATGTCCTTGCTTGCTCTCCTAGTCATAAATAGGTCTCCTTTCCAGCTCAGGTACTCTTTGGCCCTCAATAAACAAATTCTGCCCATAGCTCAAGCCTGGAGCTCCGTGAGTGTGTAGGAGAGGGAAGTTTTTGGCCCTCCAGGGTCTCCTGGCTGCATCCTCCTGCTCTGGTTAAGGATGTTTTGTGCAGAGGGGAGGCAGCAGAGTCAGTGGCAGCCTGTAAACTGACTGTGACCAGTGTCACTCCAGGCTCAGTTTGCTGCTCAGCTCTGAAGCACTGGGCATTTATGACACTGTATAAATAAAAATTGCTCTAATCTT
>PYHW01009778.1:2072430-2124368 GCA_013186435.1 Turdus rufiventris | reverse complement strand
AAACAGTGCAGAGCATCCCCCTCCCCAAAAGGAAAAGGAGGCTTTGTGAGCAACTTCTGAATTGTGTTTGCCGTGTTCCCTTTTGCAGGCTTTGAAATTTCTGAGAATCAAAAGCGGCAAGCGGCAATGACAGTAAAGAAAGTCAGTAAGCAAAAAGGTAACCGGCAACACGCTCTGTGCCTGGTGATGTGAGGGTGGAGCGGGCTGGGCTGAATCCTGCTGGGCTAGGATCCAGCATCCCCTCAACTTCCCCCTCCCTTCTCTTTTTTATATCAAATACCGTTTGTGCTTTGTATCCTTCCTTAATGTATCTGTGGGCCAAATTAATCTCTGGTCCAAGGTGGTTGAACGCCAGTGGAACTGCACCAGAGATGAATTTGATCTCGTGTCTCCAGTCTGATGTCCAGAAGCTGTCCCTGGGGGCAGAAATCTATCTCAGTTGTTTATCTCAGGCTGAAATGGGAGTGAGTGTGGAGGTGTGTAGAGGTTCTGCTAATTCCCAAAGTCTCCCATTAGCAAAAAAAATTAAAAAAAAAATAAAAAAAGAAAAAATAAAGAAAAATTTGCTAAAATGCTGGAACTGGAGAGGGAGTACCCCTTTCCTGCTGCTGGAAAGGAAAGGGACACTCTTGTTTCCTGGGGCTGCCTGTAACTTTTTAAAGACAGCACAGTAGCATCAACTCTAGGAAATAAAGTATTTTAGTAAAGACCTTGTATCTCTGGAATGTCAGATTCATTTCCCCAGCCAGGCAGGCTGCAGCCAGCTGAGCAATGCCCTGCCTGGTGTTAGGCAGAGTCTCAACTGGCCCAGGCCAGCGTTCATTCTCTCTCGCAATAACTTTTGCAGCTACAGGTTTGGAAATGCTCAACACAGAGGGAAGGTCAGAGAGGTCATTCCTCAAGTTCTCCAAAGCTTCACACAGTCATGGATGTATTGATTTGTTACCAAAGTACCCTAGCACAAGTAGGCCTACAAGTGGATTTTGAGAGAGCTCCTCAAGGTTTGGCTCAGGTCAGGTGCAGGCAGGGTGGTCCCCGCTCTGTGCAGGTGTTTTGGGGGTTTTTGCAGGAGTTGAAGGAGCTCTTTGCTTTCTGCCTCACCTGTGTGTTGTCTCCTGGCTTTGCTGGTGCAGGAGTTGTTTGCCAGGCCAGCTGTGAACTCCTTGGTTTGCTGTGTCTCTCCATTGTCATCAGTCTTCTCCTTTCTACTGATTTCTTCTGTTGTCTCCTGAGATGTTCTCTAAAAAAACTCTCCTGGCCAGATGCCCTAAGCTCAGAGTGTGCAGACCCAGAGCAGGCCCAGGTGCCTCACACTGTCCCCTGTCACAGCCCCTCAGCACCTGCATGTCTGTCCCTGGGCATGGGAGCATCCACAGGGCTTGTGGAGCTGCACATGAGAGAGCCTGATCTGCATGACTGCCGTGACAAAACCAGGTTCACTTCTTGCTAGCTGTTCAGTTCATTTATTATTAATTAATAGAGGAATTAATTAATAATTGTGCTGTTCAGCCAGTGAGGGACACAGTTCAAAGGTGCCTGAGCATGCCTGCCAGTATTCCCACGTAAATCACTGAACTTGGATCCTGACAAATACAATCTGCCTGACAGGACTTGTGTCTCACACAGCAATTGCTCTCTGTCTGCTCTCTTTGTCTTTCTCTCTCTTTCTCTCTGAGATGAAAAAGGAGGGGTTGTTATCTTGGGCTTCTCAGACTATGAAATTCATTAGCTCCTAAAACAGCAGTCAGCATTTCTTCAGTGAAGAACAAGCTTAGGCTGGGGCACTGGCAGTTCTTTTTATGGGATTAAGTCCTCGAGCCAGACAGAAGTTCAGTCACACCCCAGCACTGAGTTAAGCACAGCCTGGTTGGTTTTAGGATGTGAAATCTGGAAAACAACAAATAGGGTCATTAAAACAGTAGCTCTGTGTGCTTTGCCCTACACTGTGGTGATCATAGCCCAGTCTCAGGTTGATGAAATGAAATATTGACACTGAGAACTCTTAGTTTTGGTACTCTGGGGTTTGTCTTGTGCCCAAGAGAGGTGTGAGGCTGCCAGAGCAGGGAGCTGCTGGCACTGCTTAGGGGAGAGAGGTAGGAAGAAACTCCTGAGAGCTTTTGGTGACTGATTTTTAAAATCTTGCCCTGTGCATTTTGCAGATATTGTCAACATTTTATATTGCCAAGACCTTGGCAGCACTTGGGGGTGCAGGTGTGCCCGTACCAGGGATTGCTGCTGCCTCTGCCCTCCCACAGGAGTGTGGGGAAGGGCTCAGAGCTGCTTTTGGAACATCAGTCATACCTGGAAAACAGGGAAGCCATTCAGAGGGAGGAATAGGTCACTGTATTCAATAGGAGGATTTATTTCTTTAAAGGCAGGATGGTCTCAGTGGCTGCAGCAGGATCAGCAGCTCGAGGTGCCTCCAGCACAGCTCCTGTGTCACAGGATGCCTATCACAGACTTGTTCCTAGATTATCTCACTTGTTCCCTGCACCTCTTAAATGGGAAACCATGGTAATTCCCCTGTCACAGAACACTTAAGGAAGAGAGAAAAGCCGTGAAGGAGGTGAAATGGAAAATGCAATCAACTTTGTTAGAGGTGAAGCAGAAAAACATTTTTCAAATAGTATAAACTGCTGCTTATTTCATGCACTGTTGTACCACACCTCCCAGAAGTATTGCTCTGGAGATGGCTGGCATGTGTTTGAGAAGGAGGCATTTAAACCTCTGCTGGCTGCAGCAGGAGAAAGGGGAGAGCAGCAGAAGAAACTTAAAACTCTGCTTTTTAAACTAGCAGGACCTTTACCCAGGTGATGAAGTGAGAACACTCTGAGTGTTTTGAGAGGAGTTTGATGCCCAGTTGAGGATGCTGAGCAGCCTCCTCGTGGCTCCCAGGTCTGCCCAGCAATGTGTGCAGAGCCAGGCTCCCTGCCAGACCCACTTGATGATGGGCAGTATCCCAGGATTTGCACTCCTTATTGGATTGGGCAAAGCATAACCATATTAGACAGGTGCCTTAAGACAGCATTAAACCAATTTTTGGCCTGTAAGTCCATTAGACATCCAGTGAATGGCTGTGCACCTCACTGACAGAGAAAAGGGCTGCTTGCTGCTGGTTGCCTTTTGCATTGGTTCAAGGTTTTGCCTCTTGGTTGCTGCCCTTCAGAATCCTTCAGTGGCAGTGTGGGAACAGAATTCAGGCTGGTGTCTCCTAGAAATAGTGAAGTAAAGGGAGAAATTTAATTGTTTTCTCTTACAAAAGCAACCCAAGCCCTTTGCAGGCTGCAGCCAGGCAGGAGGGCAGGTTCTGGGTCCCACCAAGGGACAAAAGGGTGGCACTGACCTCTTCTACCAGCGCCATGCTTGTCACTGACTGAAGGAGTGGAAACTGTCTAGAAAATCCCTTGTGGATCTCCCATCCATCCTTAATGTAGACCGAGGTTAACCCAGGGTAATTCTTTCCATTTCTGAGCATTTGAAAGCAGAAGCTCGTGGAGTGCCTCTCTCCATGAGGGGCACTCTGTTCCCTGGCCCCTTGTGATCCTCCCTCCAAGGGTTGGTGTTTGCAGCCTGCAGAACTGTCAGTTCCCTCTCTGATCCCAGCTCTGTCCACATCTGGCCCCATGGAGGACAGCCTGTCCACAGAAGGGATATTTGTTCATATTCCTAGCAGCCAGCGGTGTCAGGGAATTAGAGGCCTTGAGAAAGGAGAATCCATTCTTAAAGCACCATTTCCCACTTTTGGAAAAGAAAATACCTGTTGAGATTTAAAGAAGTGACTTAAATGTGAGCTGGGGGTGTTTCCCACCTCAGGAGAGCTCTTGAGCCCCAGAGTCCATCCAGCTCCTCTCCCTACCCTGTGCACTCCCCCAGGCGATGCGTTCAGCCCTGACAAGTCTTGGGGATGAGGTCAGCAGAGATTCAGACAGCAAGATGCTGTCACTAAACCTGCCATGCAAAACCAGCAGGGGTTAAATCATCAGCCAGCATGAACTGCCTTGGCCTGTCACCAAACACCCTCTGAATCACTGGATTTTCCTGGTAATTTATTCCTTTCTGATCACTTGAGCTCACAGCCAACTATGTCATCAAAACCTTGACCCAGACGTGCAGCAGCCTCTGACTTCCCCCCTTCTGCACTGGAGCAGCTCTGCACAGCAGCTCTGGGCGGGACAGGGCTGTTTAATCCCATTTTATTGCATCTTCCTTGCTGCCAGGATTGACGTGGCCCTGCCGTGTTTCCCCATGGATTCACACGTGTAGGCTCAGCCTCGGGGGATGAGAGCCCCAGCAGCCACAGCCCAACTGCTTGAAAACAAAGAGGGGCATTTGCATTTTAGGATAATCAGGGTCACTTCCCTTTTTTCACAGCACAGGAGGTGAAGGAAGGGAGCTGATCTTGTTGTCGCTGGGATTTCCCCACAGATTGAGAGCAATCTCAGAGTTTACCCCATTTCTTGTAAAATCCTGACCCCACGAGCACTCCCTGCTGTGGGTCCATGAGCACCATCCCACTGATGGCATCAGGAATCCAGCTGGAGTGCTCCAGGAGCCAGTCAGATCTATGAGCTAAGGCAAATCAGGAATAAATCCTTTTCTGGGGGGCCTCTGAGGATGGTACTGGTGACATTTGCTGAGCAAATCCCCCCAGGGCAGTTTCTTGGTGAGATGTTAATGGCCCTCGTGGGATAACATCAATGACATGTTGAGATTCCCACTGAAATAAGTTTGTGAGCCCAGATATTCCTGCACCTTGAGTTTGGTGAGGGGTTTAGGAAGGAGTTGCTTCCCAGAAACTGCAGCAGCATTCCAGGGCTGAACTGATTCCTCAATCCTATCAGTGACACCACGGAGTGAGCTGAGCTCAGCCTGCAGGGTGCTGGAAGAGAGGGAGGCTGCACAAACACAGGATGGCAGGAATTCATTTTCACCCTGCTCTGATGGATAAAGCCCCAGTATCATTTATTCCATCTTGCCTCGATTAGCTTTTCTTATCACACGAGGAATCATTATCTTAATGTCTGCTCTAATGACATCAGGCTGCGGTAGCAGGCTTGATAAATAGACTCCAGAGGCTCGGGTTAGCTCAGTGTGTGTAGGTAGATTTTGTGGTTGTCTGGGGAACATCAGGACATGAGATGACTGCTTCCTCCTGCGTTTCTCAGGCTGCAACCAGCCCTCTCCCTCTCAAACAGAGAAGGGAGCTTGGTGGTTAGAAAAGGGAGCTAAGGCATGTTCTCCTCCCTGGAAATACCAGGGCCTGGAGTGAGATCCTGGCTGTGCCTGAGGCACCACGGAAATTCCTCTGGAGCTGGCCAAGTGAGAGTTGGGTGATTCAGCAGGGAGGTGTAAAGAGAGGAAATCCAGCTGGTCAGGACTGTGTGGGGAGGCAGAGGGTTCCTGTTCACAGCTCCATCCTCACCTCCAGCTCAGACACATCATCCTCTGCCAGCCCTGCCCGTGGCCAGGCAGTGATGGGGCAGTGCTTTGAGATCCTCTGTTGAGATATGCTGAAGAGGGCAAAGGGCTGGACCCACACAGCCAGTTCTGCTCATTTCTTTCACTTGAACTCATTGCTGTGACAGGAGTAATTAACCACACAACAATTAGTGCTCTGGAGGTGCGTCCCTGCCTTCCCCACCTGTGGGGTTACTGCATCCAGGAGGAAACCGAATTTGTGGGGTTTTTGAGCATCTCCTGAAAGATTGAAGTTGGCTGAGCTGCTGTTGAGCTCTGAGGGAGCTGGAGGGTTCCTTGGGCAGGGCAGGACTGCCAGCAGGGGTGGCAATGTCTATGTCCCACAGCGCAGTGGGGACAAAGCCTGGCAAACAGCTGCTGTTCATAGGATGAATGCAAATCTCCCAGGTGTGGAGGATGGAGTAAACAGCTTGTAAGGCAAGTTTCCATGGTTATGTGGAGGAGATGTGCGTGTTCTCTGTGTCTGTGTGCTGTGAGCCCGGGGAGGGGCCGTGTCCTGCTGGGTGATCCCTCTGCACGAGTCCCTGTGCACTGCCTGTGGGTTACCAGCATGCTCCACGTGCTGCTGAAATGGTGTTGGAACCTCAAAGAGACACTTGTTATAAAACAAACCACAAAAAAAAAAGCCCCCCCGACCTAGAAGGGAAAAATGAGACAGTTTTAAATCTTTTTAATTGTTTCCTTCTGAGCTGAGAAATCCGAAGGCTCCGAGTGACGTTGCCTTGGTGCTATAAAAAGACATGATTTCAAGTGACAGCGCAGCATCTCTTACCAGTTTTGTCTAGCCAAATTATGAATCTGGGAATTTTCTCGTTCTCCTCGTGAGCAGCTCTGCCCAGCCCCTCCCCTGCGAGCGGTCCCTCCGTGCAGCTGCAGGAGGAGGCACAAGCCAGCAGAAGGAGCTCCAGCTCTGCCCGTGGGCTGCACCTGGCTGCTGTGCCTGGAAATCGTCACTTCTCCATCCATTCTTCCCTTTTGTGCTTTGGATTCCGCTCGCCACGCTGTCCAAAATTGTCTTGGAAAAGAGCTTTGCTCCTTTCTTCCTGGGGAATTGCAGCGGAGTTATGGCTTTGCATATTAAAAAAATATATCCTTCAAGAGACAATTTTTGCACGATGGCCCCAAGTTCTGATGAGTAAACAAATCACTTCAGAGCAGAACAGAAAAATACCTGCCTGCCAGACTTTTCAGAGAATTTCTCTTTCTTAGGAAGAAGTGCCGATTAGGTGAATCTTCCCATCCCAGTTTCTGTTTTCCAGAACATGGCTATGTCCAAAAAAAACCCACAAAAAAACAATGGAGAAGTCATTCTTGAGGCATTCTTGTGCTGTCTCACAGTTCCACAAGGAAATGCATTCTGGAATTCCCACACAGTGGTTTTATCTGCATGTCCCACACGCCATGGTGCATGACCTTCAGATCCACAGGTTTGATCCTTCAGCTTAAAAGAAATGTGAAACCTTCAGCTGCTCATGCAAGTAGAACCAGCCAGGAGCTTTTGGCGTTCATCCAGCCCAGATGTTGATGCCAGTAGCCCAGATGTTGATGCCAGTAGCCCAGATCCACAGGGCCACACACAGATGTGGGAAGAGCAACTTTACTGAGGGAAGGGGCAGGCTGTGCATGGGTGTGTTTCAGGCAAGGACGGAGATTTTTCAGGAGTTTTGGGAAAGAACTGGACAGGGTTTGGCAGTGATCTGGCCAGGGGAGTCTGCCCTTTTCCCTTTAGGAGAAGACAGACTATGGATTCCATTCCTTGCAGGAACTCTATCACTGTCAGTGGACATCAGCTAGACTGTCCTTTCTCTGCTTCTTCAGCTTTTCAAGTGCATAGCATTTTGCTGATCCAGGAGGCTTCCTAGCATTTTGTATCATCATTAAAATACATTAGTTCACCCTTCTCGCATCGGTTTAGAGGCAGCAAAGAGCCCAGCCACAAAGCCACGGGGCCATCTCACTAAAGCAAGGTGGCTTTAAGGACTTCCAATGCCAAAAAGAATTTCTGTGTCCCCCCAGTAGCAGCTTTAGATTCACAGCTCTTCTGTTGTAGAGCATGAGGAGTTTTGGTGGCACAAGGACTGTTTCCCTTTGAGGTAATTCCTGGTCAGTCTGAGAGCCAAAGCAGATTTATTTCCCACCTTTAGCCATGTAAGGGACCTGTAATAGATCCTAACGTTCCCACAGATCCTAAAATCCCTCACCAGTCTCTGCTGGGAAAATTGGCCAAGGGCTGGTGCCTCCAGGAGGAGGTTGGCACTCCTGGATGGGCTCAGGGCTGGAATTTGTTCTCTCCGTTGGCCAGCCTGGAGATAGGCAGCTCAGAGCAGGACAGTGCCAGGAGAAGGGATGGGAGAGGTGGGCAGAGAGGAGCTCAGTGCCCTGCCCTGGTGGGTTTTAGTCACACAGGGACTGAAATTCAGACTGTTTCTTGGAGTTCTGCACCAGTGCAGAAGCTGTGCCGGGTTTCCTGCAGCTACCCCTGCCCAGGTGTGACCCCAGCACAGCTCTGGGGCTGTAGGTGGGAGACAGCAGCTTGGGAACACAGAGTAGAGAATTCATTGATGAGTAAATATTCCAGCATGCAGGTACAGATGCAGAACATCTCCAAGTAAGTTTGAAATGCTAATTGTGATGAATTCATTAAAGATTAACGAGTGCAAATCGCAGAGCAGTTTTTGCCCTCTGTTAGGAATGATCTTGGTTATTCTCTACAGTGGACAGAGAGCTGCACAAAACACAGTAAAGAAGGAGAAATCAGTTAGATGTACTCCAGACATCTCCATATGGAGGATTTTCACCCTCGGTCGGTCAGTCCCATAGCGGGGAGAAGCGAATCAATCCTCTTCCCCAAAGCCACACTTTAGCTGCTAGCCCAGAGAGGTCCTGCCTGCCCAGCACGTGGCCAAGCAGTGTGGTGAGCTCTGTGGGTGCCCTCGTGAGGCTGTCCCTGTGTGTCACCGTCGTGTGCCGCCGTCCGTGCCCGGCCAGCGCTGCTGTGTCTGTGTGTGCTGGGAGCCGCGTTGCTGTGCACACCTTGCTCTGGTTCCTGGGTGCTAATCACCGTATTTTGCCTTCTCCAGCACCTTCCCAGCCGAGGATCTCAAAGTGTTTTACAAACATTAATTAATTTAGCTTCACAACCCTCCTGTGAGGTAGGTGGGGGATGCCATCCCGCTGTGCAGATGAGGACACTGAGCTGCTCGGGGACTGTGGCCTCGCTGCTGTGGTTAAAGCCCGGGGAGGCGACCGCCCCCTCCAGCAGATGGAAGAGCAGTTCTGCATGATCCAGAGATGGCCAGAGCTCACAGCAAGCTGCTCCACAGCCCTGCTCCTCTCTCCTTCCTGCAGTCACGGTTTCCAGCCAGCCCCACTGCCCCGAGGCTGAAGGAGGGGTTGTCCTTGTGGGGAAGGACATCCAGACTATGTCACTGTGCCCCGTAGGCTGTGCTTTGGTGGTGACACGCATCCCTTCCGTTCCACTTCAGTCACCCAGAGCCACCCTTTCCACACCACCCTTTACAGCAGGATGTAAAGAAGCTGTAAGGGCAGTATCCCCTCTGCCCGTTCCTGCACAGGAGCTGTGCTCACCTGAGTGGGAACTGAACATCTCGGCCCTAAAAACGTAGCCTTGCCAGTTCATCCATTGCCACCAGTTTGGATTGAGCAGAATCTGCCTTTTCTGCCTCGTCTGCAGCCTTTTTGGGGCTGAAACCAGACCGGTGAATTGAGAACAAACCCTATGGAAAAGTCCTAAAGAATGAGTTGCATCCCTGCAGGGTAGGGCTCCTCCCAGAGCAGCTCTGCTCCGTTCCATGCGGGAAGCGGAGCAGGGCAGCGCTTGGCTCGTGCTGGGGCTGCTCACACGGGATGTTGGGGCAAGGCTGTTGTCCAGGGACAGCTGGGGGCTGGGAGGGTCAGCAGGAGCTCAGACAGGACCTGTTCCATCACACTTGGGACGAGTTGGCCTCAGCGGGGTCCCGGCTCTCCTGGCTCACACAGGACTTTTCCATGAGGGCGGGCAGAACGTGCCCGACAAAAGTAATGGATCTGTGCCAGGCTCGGAGCTGTGGCACAGGGAGCAGCCTCAGAGCTCAGAGGTCAGGCAGCTTGGCCAGCCCTGGCAGTCTGGCCTGGTTATGGAGCCAGGAGGAGGAGGATGAGGAGCGGTAGCATGACGAAGAAGGACGATTGACCCGATTGCTCTTTGACTGATCTGTTTCTTTTTCCCCCCAATCATCGATGCAGGTGTGAGCTACTCCAAGTCGGTTCCTCCAGCCTACCCACCACCCCAGGATCCATTAAATCAGGGACAATACATGGTGACAGATGGCATATCCCAGTCCCAGGTCTTCGAGTTCACCGAACCCAGACGCAGCCAGGCACCATTCTGGCAAAACTTCAGCAGGTTAACACCATTCAAAAAATAATACCTAGAGAGATGGAGAATTTTAACTTAAAAGAACTAAAATTAAAAAAAAATAAAAATAAATAAAATTATATTTATAGATGGACCTTTTTTCGGAGAAGCACTGTTGCAACTAAATATATATACATATATATATGTATACACACATTTTAAAAATAACAATATATATACATATATGTATATATATAGAAGGACCAAAAACTTTTTTTGTTGTTTTTGGGAAGTAATCTGCTACTAGATACTAGGAAGCACCAATGATTTCTAACCATGTGACCTGTTTTATTTTATTTTACTCCATTGGTTGGACATTTTGTTGTTGTTGGATTATTTTTTTTTTCCTCCTGTTTTCCTTCATTTCCATCCGAGTCGTCATTGGCATCCCAGAACGCTTTCTCGCTTGTGTGACTCCGTCATGGAACTTCCTCATGGACTACATTGATGTATATTTTCTTTGATTTTTATTTATGGGGGGGTGTTGTTTGTGTTTTTTTGGAGTGCTGGGAGGTCTGTGCTCCTGTCCCTCCCTCCCTGTCCGTCCCTCCCCGGGGCTGTCCCTGTCCTGCATCCCTGGTCCGACTCGTGCCTGTCTGGATGTGCTCCCCGTGCTCCTGCTCTGCTGCGCAGTATTTCTCTGGCTTTAGCTGTTCTCTCGTGGGCAGGTGAAACCCAGCAGAAGGGCAAGCAGCTCTTTAGGAAGTGAGAGATGGGTTTTCCTCATTTTTTGCGTTTTTTTTTAAGCACTTGTCTTTTTCTCAGCTCAGTGTGATTTGTTCACACTCGCAGTAAGACGGAGAAAAGAGAATCGGGGGCTTTTCTTCTTTTTTGCTTTGTTTCTGTGGGCTTCTCTTTGATTTATTTTCTTTTCAAGCTGAGACACTTGAAAAGCCCACTCCTATCTTTGTTTCCCATGCAAAGATAAAAGCTTAAAAACCCGACGGCTTCATGCCTCCGCTGCAGAGAGGAAAATTGGCTCCGAGGCTGCGACAAGCCAAGTTTTCTGTCTTCAGGAACTAAGGTCCCATCCTGTGGCCAGGCTCAGCCTGCACAGCAGCCCCCTAATGAAGCACTAATTGCCACTGGCAGGAGCAGTGACCCCAGAGTGAGGCCCTGGCTGCTCTCAGTGCCCACCCCACAGCAGTCCCCCCCAGCCCTGCCCCGTTAGCGCCAGCATCCCAAGCCCAGCCCTGAGTGCCCACCTGGGCTGGAGCCCCGAGCTGCCCCCTGCCAGAGCTCTGGGGGTCACTGGGCACTGTGCCCGTGGTTCTGTGCCCAGTCCCAGCTGGTGCTGCTCCAGTCCAGGCCCCTCCATGGCTCCCAGAGCCCTCCAGGTCTCTTTCTCTCTCTTTTTCTCCCTCTGGAGAGTCACAGCTCTATTTTTAAAGACCCTTCCTACAATTTCAGCCTTAAGTACATTTGTTTGCAAGTGCAGGAACTTATGGTTAAGCTTGTAAAACAGACCATTGTCAGGAGGAGGATTTTTTTTTTCCTAGGGCAAATGAGACTGTTTAACCAGATTTAGAAGATGAACTTGAAATCTTTGCAGAGCTATTCTGCAAGCTCCTTTGAAAACGTGGGATGAAGTGATTGATCATGGTATTTGTCATTTTCTTTGGAATCTGATCCACCATATAAGCACCCCAGGACAAAGAGAATGGAGATACTTCTTTGTTTTTTTGTTTTTTTTTTTTTTGTTTTTTTTTTTGCCCCTAAGAAATCCAAGTGAATGGGAAGAGCAGAGAGTGTGATTTCATTGTTTCCATGGAGCCTGTTTTATTTCAGGGCATATCACAAGGGCGGCATTATTTTTATTTAAATCCCCCCAAAAAATAAATCCCTCTTGACACTTTTGAATAATCTAGAAACTATCAATAACCAGCAAAGCCAGATTAGTGTTTTGGAGAGGAGGAGTGGCCCCTCTGTGACAGGCAGCAGGCAAACACCAGGAATCCCAAACAGGAAGCAACCCAGTTTTATATCAGAAATTATTTTTATGCTGTTTTGTATCTTTGCATTTTTATGGCTAGATTTTAATATGGGGTACATAGCAAATATTGTTTTGTTTCTTTAACAGAATGGGTATTTAAAGCAGTGCATGAGATGGGTTCTTGTCAGTTGACTGAAATGTTTTACTCTTTCTGAATGGCTGGAGAGAGGCAGAGAGAGAGAGAGAAAGAGAGAGAGATTCCAAAATGTTGTCAACATGATGAAAATTTCACTTACTCCTTTTGCCTTTTTAATTGCTTAGGGAAAAAAAAAGAAAAAAAAAAAAAACAAGTAACAAGCACATTAGTTAAGCCTGTTCATTTACTGTTTTGTGCCTCAGAGAGTGAGAATGAGACATCCATAATTTTTATGAGAAGATGCTTCCTAAATATTCAGCACTAGGAAAAAAGCAACACCACCGCCACACCATTATTTGCATCATAAATCAAGATCTGACAAGGCCACTTGTTGGACTCGCAGCTTCTTTGTTAAGTGGGAAGCCTGCAGGGACGAGGAGGGGCTTGGCTCCTGGGGGCCTTCAAGAAAGCTCTTGTCCTCCATAAATTGCCAAGGTGCTGCAGGAGATGGAGCTTTGGCACAAAGAAGAACCAGCCCTGGGTGAGCCCCTTGAGCAGGGAGCAGGGCTGGAGCCTGTGTGGGACAGCGCCCGTGCACATGGGGGTGACTTGGCTGAGCATCTGGTACAGACTTTGCATCCCAATGCCAGACAGGAGGAACCCACTTCCCATTCCATATGCAGAAAAAAACAAAAAAGCAAAAAGAGAGTTGTAACAAACTTACATGTTTACGGTATTTCTCTGGCTGAATCTATATATATATATATATATATGTTTAAAAAAAATAAAAAAGAAACCCTCTTCCCTAGGTAAATGACATGCATCACCCTTAACCTAGACACTAGAACAGAGGATCTAAATTCAAGACTTTCGCCTCCCCACCCTCTCCAAAAAGTCAAACAAGAACCAACCTAGGTGCATCTAACAGTTGTAAATAGAAAATACTACATAGAGAAATATATTTGAAATTTGTTTCAGTTTCTGGATGGGCACCAGCCGTCCATTGCAATGTTATTGATAGTACACTGTGGTGCTTTGGGTTTCTGGTTTTGTTCTCTTTATGCTCTGTCATCTTTTCATTGCAGCTACATTTCAGGGAACATGTATATTTAGTAGCTATTGTAATTTCTGCATGGCATCACCAAGCTTATTTTTCCTTAAGAAGAAAAGAAGAGTCTGTAGGAGCTTAAAGGCACTATGACGACAGGGACTTGTAGCAGAGAATTAAAAAAAAAAAAAAAAAAAGGTTTTTAAAATTCTAGTTTGAAGCCAAATACTGATATTTTAGTGCTTTTGGGGTTTTAACAGTAAGAGCAAAAAAAAAAAGAAAAAAAAAAGAAAAAAAAAAAGAAAAAAAGGATTTTGGTAACCCAGCTGATCCGCACTTGCCAGTTTTATTATTTTGTTTATATTGGACTGTTTGACCCTGTCAAACAAGTGTCAAAGTTGTGTGTATAAAACAAACAAAAAAAAAAGTGTTTAAAAAAGTGTTGTAAAGACACTGAGCCTTATGAAAATATTTATGGAATTAAATAAAAAGAAGTGAAAAGGCATCTGAAGGCATTTTAAATCATTTTCCTGAGAGCGGGGTCACCCTTCTCGGGGTGGGACTGCAGTGGCCACCGACACAGTGCCACCAAAAAACCAGGATTGTCCTGGAAAAATCCCTCTTTGTGTGCTCCCTGAGATCAGAGAGAATTGCTTGAGGACAGAGTCCTGGCAGGGATGCTCAGAGCTGGGATCAAACACGGGTTGAAATCCTGGTGAGTCCCTGCTCGGGGCACAGCTGGAATGTGAGCACAGCTGGAATGTGAGACCCCGCAGGTGTGCTGGGAGCTGCCCCAGGAGGAGTTTGGAGCCTGTGGGATAGAGCAGGGTGGGGTTTGAGGACAGGGAGCCTCTACACCGGGACAGGGCATCCCTGAAAAGCTTCCTCCAGTCCCAGGGGCATTTCCCAGGTAAGGCAGGTGAGCTGTGGATCTCTAGATAGCCTAAAAATGAGATTTTAGGGTTGGGAGCAGTGCTTGCTGTCCCACGGTGCTGGAAGCCACAGTGGTGATTATTTGGTGCTGGAATAACAATGGTGCTGGAAATAATCACAGCCAGATCACTCCTTTTGCAGTGAGGACTTCCTCTGGTGGGTGAGGAGTGGGCAGTGTTCCACCCCACAGCTGAGGGCAGGAAAAACCCACAAACCCCAAGAACTCTGCTCTGAGAGAATGAGACAGGAGAGAGGCAGAGCTACACCAAGTGCTCTGCACCTTGAGCAGGTTCAGGAGCAGACTCGCTCAAACTGCAGAGCTCAGACATCGCAGCTTCACATTTGCCTCCTGCTTCAGCAACGCCCTCAGCCGAGCTGTCTGCTCTTGCTTGCATTGCTTGCAGTGGAGAGGACGCTGGGGCTGTGCTGGGGTCACCTCTCCAGAGGATGCTGTATCCCCCAGGAGTCACTCGGGAGGGGGGAACAGCCACAGCTCACCGAAAATGCCGCTCCGTACCCAAGCTCCCCTTGGAGACCTCCTGTCCTGCCGCACTACGGTCTGCACAGGCCAGCAGAGCTATTGCAGGCCAGCAGAGCTATTTACTGGCCAGCAGAGTTGTTTACTGGCCAGCAGAGTTATTTATTTGCCAGCATTTTGCACTCCCCAGCCTGGCAGAAGGAGCTTGGGGAAGGATGGGGAGAGCTGATGGGCCAGGCACCCCAAGCAGGAACCCGAACACCCAGAATGGAGCAGGAGCAGCACCGAGGCTTCCTCAGCTTGACAGGAGCCCCCTCCCTGCCCTGCAGCCTGCTCCCAGCCCAGCTTGCTTCTCCAGCGAGCCCTCCATGGCTCCATGGGAATGCTGATGGCCAGCTTGTGTCTTCCCTGGGGTTTGTTTGGTTCCAGCTGTTCCAGCCACCCAGCATTCAGCTACTCCCAACTTTGCTTGCATAAAACAAAAACCAAAACCAAAGAAACACATTTCAAAGCCGCTTCTCTCATGGGGAGGGTTGGGGTGTGCTCCAGGGCGGGTCTGTGCCTCACCTGGAGCACAGGAACATGGTGCAGAGCTGGAAACATCCATGGGCAGGGTGGGCTCTAGCTCCTCGTGGGGTCAGGGCTGTGTTTGTGACACGGCAGCAGTGTTTGTGAAGGGCCCTGTGGCAAAGCCATCTCTGGGTTATCCCTGTGTGGATTCGTGGTGTTGCAGACCAGCTTTTGCTTCTGAAGGAGTGTGATTTTCAGTCTGAGTGATGGTGCAGGGATTGCACATCCCAACCCACCCCAAACAATCTATTTTCCTGTTACTCTGGAGCTAAGCAGCACCCAAAGCATGCAATGCACCTTCTGTGCTGCTTTATAAGGAGCAACTGGAGTTGCATGTGCTGGGGAGATGAAATGGGAATAACTGGCATTTTCAGAGTGTTTCCAAGCCCTATCCACCGAGGGTTCCCCGGTCAGCTGCTAAGGAAGGACAGGAGCTGTTAAACTACAAATATAATCCCCAAAGCTGCAGGTACAAATTGTAAAGCTGTCTTTATTTGTCTGCACCTCCCACCTTTGCTGTGGGAAAGAGATAGAAGGGATTTCTGAAATGCTTTTAATGTTCACATCCTTTTTTCTTCCAGCTCTCTCCAGGCAAAATTCATCCTGGTGAAGACTTGCACATTCTCCTGTCACAGCCACAGGAGTTTGTCACCTCTTGGAGGTTTGACAGATCTCTGTGCTCAGCCCTTTCCCCAGGCTGGAAATGACTCAAAAGTTTTTCCTGTTTCAAGAGCCCCCCTAGGGCACATCCCCAAATTTCCCTCCGGCCCAAAACTAGGGTGGCCTTTGTGTTGTCTGAGGGACAGGGGGCACTTTCCTCTTCTCCTGGTACCAACAAAAGAGCAACAAGTCAGGGAGCGCTGGGGAGGATTTATTTTCCATCCAGGAGGGTGGGTGAAAGGTGCAACCCTTGCAGGAACATAAAGGTCATTTCTTTATGCCTCATAAAGAAATCAGTGCTGCAAGCAGTGCCTGATCTGGGGCATCCTGGCAGAGGTGACACTGGGGGAGTGAGGTGAGCTGGGGGAGCTGGGAGTGACACTTTGGGGGGACAGGAGAGCTGGACACGGAGCTGGGGACACACCAAGGACTGGACAAAACTGGGGACACACAGGGGACTGGACACAGGGCTAGACACAGAGCTGGACACACATAGGACTGGACACAGAGCTGGGGACACAAACAGGGCTGGGGACACACCAGGACCCAGCTCCTGGACAAACAGAGCTCTGGACACACAGCTCTGCACACAAACAAATCTTGTTCACACCCAGAGCTCTGCACACAGACCCATAGCACACCTAGAGCCTCTCCGGCCTTTATCCCTCTTTCACAGTTGGAGGGGAGCACAGACACTTTTTTTTTTGCCAGGATCTGTTTTTTCCACACAAATCCTGGCACTAAATTCACTTATAAATAACCTCTGAGAATCAGCTCCAAGGCACTCAGGGCTGCCTTTGTGGCCAGCCCTGGAAGCCAGTGGAGTTAACTTCAGAAGAGAAGTTTCATTTTCTGTTTTTCATCTGGAGAAGCAATTACAGGATCTATTGCTGTATTTGCTTCTCTTCTTAGCTCACCTTTACAAAAGCTGTACAGCTTTTATTCAGTTAATCCTCAGAGGGTGTGGATGTGCATTCAAACCTCTACAGGGTCACAGGAAATCAAAAAGCAGCTGCCCCTTGCCCACAGCGTGGTTTGCCCTGGGTGGAAATGGTTTAGGACTTAAGAGGTGCCTGGTCCTAAAGGCAGCAGTCTTTAAGTCTGGTTTTACAGAGGCTGGGCACTGCAGAAATGTGAGGGGAGCAGGAGGTTTGAACAAAGAGATCATTTACAGGAGTGGAGTCACTGCTGCTGTGTCACCAAGGTCTTTGTCACTGCTGTTCCTCCACATGAACAGTCTGGGCTGAGCTCAGCTGAGCTGCACTGCCCAGGCTGGTTTAACACAGTTTTGCACATTTTGTAGCTTTTCCTTCATCACTCATCCTGTGCAGGGAGGTTTGAGTCTGAGGAATGGTAGCAGGTCTTGAAGTGGAATTGCTTTCCACACGTTTGTGCCGTCACACAAATCCAAGCTGGAAAAAAGCAAAGTGCCATTTGCCTTGGTTTAACCCCTCAGCAGCCAGACTGTGCCTTTACTGTGCCAAAAAAGAGCAGCCTGACAGCACAAAGCTCAGGTGACAGGAAGGTGGGTGCTGTTTACAGAGCCTGGTTTTCACTCAGCCCTAAATCAGCAAAGGACAAGACAAGCAAATTGCACTGATAGTGCAATTGTCAACATCTCTGTCACTCGCTGCCTTATCTGTCCTAAACCACGTTGTTTGTATTTTGTGATTTATTCTGGTTTATCTGTGATTTATTTTTTGGGCCTGGCTCTGCTGTGTTGGTGTCCAGGGTGTCCATGGCCAGCTGCAGAGGGCTCTCGCAGTCCCAGGGGACACTCAGGTGACACAAACACCTGGGACAGTCCACAAGACCCTCAGGTGGGGCTGTGTGCACAGGGAACAGGGAGGGATTCTCCCTGTCCCCATCTGCCTTAACAAATCCCTCAGGCTGCTGTTTCAGGGGATGTGTGACCAGCACTCTGCTTTCCTCAAAGTTTCACTCCCCCACAGATCCAGGGCAGCACGAGAGGAGCCCCTGGCCAGCCCTGCTGCTGCGGTGGTTACACGCAATTCAGAGGAAATCCCGACTCTTTGGACCAGGAAAGGAAAACAGGAGCACACACAATAAATACCCAGAGCTGTGCTGGGAGCCTGGGGGGCTCTGAGCCCATCCCCCAAGGACTGAGCAGGCTCCCCACAGCCCCTGTGCCTGCTCCTGCTGGATCCCTCCTGCATCACCTGCCCAGGTGACAGAGATGCTGCAGGGGCTGTGCCACTCCAGGTTTGTATCCCAGCCCCTCCCTGCTGGCTGTGGAATGCCCAGGATGGAGAGTTGGATGTTGGATGTGTGCCCTGGTGTTACCAGGGCTGCCAGGGGGGCTGGAATTGTTTCTCCTGTCTGGATGCACCATTAAAAAGTTTGATTTTGCTGCCTGCTTACAGCTGAGTGGTTTCAGCCTCCAAGGAAGGATATCCCTGGCGGTGGGGGGGTCCCAGGTGGGTTTGTGGAGCAGGGGGGTGACAGCACTTCCCTGGCAAAGGGAAATGGGTGCTTGGATTTTCCCATCCACTCCTGGCAGCTGGGACATGCTGATGATTTCCAGCAGGGGAAAGCCAGGCTGGCACCTGAGGAGGCAGGGGCAGAGTTCTGCCATCTCCTACAGGGTGGAGAAGAAACCAGAGCCCCTTGCCAGAGGCTGCTCCGCCAAAGTTCATCCCCAGGGCTCATCCCACTCCCCACACAGAGCCACTGGGGGTGGCAGCAGGGTTAGTGGGGGTGGCTGATACCTGGGGAATAACCAGTGCCCAAAAACCCAGAGATGACAGCATGAGAAAGAGAAAACCTGCTTAGCACTGGGTTTTGTCCTGGCTCTGGGATTCTTCTGGCTTTTCATGAAAAGGTGCATTGGTGATAGGGAAAGGGAGTAAAGGCCTCACTCCTGCAGCAAACACACACACAGGCTGATCCAAACTGCTGCAGAAATGCCAGTTTGAAGGTTTGAATTCCATCCCCAGCCCAGGTACAACCCCTCTGCCATTCCCAGGAGGAATTCCAGGAGAGCACAGGGGCCCTGCAGGATTATTCATCCCTGCACCAAACCACATCCTGGGCTGTTCACACCTGGGCTGTTCACGTGGCTCTGCCAGGTGTGCAAGAGTCTGAAAACCAGCAGAGGAGTTGTGATGGGCTCCCTGTGTGCCAGTGCAAACAGATGGTTTGATAAATAACCATGGATTAGAGTGATCCTATCCAAACCTTGTGGAGAGGATCCTTCAGGTGGAACTGAGCATGGAGAACCTGCCAGCAAAGCCCAGAGCAGCTATGTCCAGCTGTGCTTGGATGGGAGGCTCCAGCCTGGGGGGCTGGAAAAAGCCTTAGCAGCAAATGCAGAATTAAGGACATGGGGATGCTTGTCTGGGTAAAATACATGGAATTTTTTAAAAATTGTTCCTCTTGATTCATAACAAATTAAAGCTGCTCTGGAAGATGACTCATTTGTGTTTGGCTCCAGTGCTGGGAGGACTGGGCTGGGCTGGAAGGCTGAGGTGGGGTCAGGGACATCACTGCAGGAGCAGAGGGGCTGAGGGCTTACAGAACCAACCCTGTGAGCAGAGGCACAGTGAGGAGAGCCCAGTGCCACTGCAGGGACACCTGGGGACACAGCACAGCTGAGGTGCCTCGTCCCCACCTGGCTGGGTGTCCCCAAGGGCCACCCCAAGCTGGGCATTTGTGTGACACACAAGAAGGCACACTGCACTTCAGATATCTGTTTATTACATCACACTGTCTTTTGTACCCTGTACACCGTTCACACTTTCTGCATTGGTCACAATTAGTCACCATAACAATCATTGGTGGAGAGTTCTCCAGCCCTGTTCTTCCCAGGACCTTTCTGTAAATATTTTCCACAGCTGTGGGTTTTTTTTCCTAGTTATCTTCTTTTTCTCTTTCTTCCCTTCTTAGTGAAGCCTTGCTCAGAGAGCACTTCTCAAAACAAACCCCATTTATTAACCCTCTCTAACCCATCCTGCTTTACATTTGTGGCAGCACAGCCCCTCTGGGGCAGCAATGAACATTTCTCTCCATGGTCCTGGAGGGCAGGACACAGAGCTGCCTCCACAGCCTCCCCTCAGCTTTTGCAGACTCTGGGAAGCCTCCTGGGCATGCAGGGGGCTGGGTCAGCTCTCCCCTCTGGGGTCAGGCTCCATCCACACCCAAAAAGTGGGGCAGGAGCAGGCAGTGCTGCTCTGAGCTGGGTCAGGGTTTGTTCCTGCTGGACACCCACAGATTCCCAGTTTCAATCATGGTTGTGTTGGCTATTCCCCCTCTTCTCCAGAGTCAGTCAGGGTTTTACTCTGGAATTCCAGGATTTCAGGTTTTCCCAGGAAATAAAGCTCCAGTCCAAGTGTTTCAGTGCAGCTTTGCCACTTAAAATCCCTAAATGCTGCAGGAAGAACAAGGCTCCTTACCCAGGGAAGGAGGGGATCTCAAGTGCACTTTATTCAGCTAAAAATAAGCTTATTCAAGGAAAACAAAGTCCACACCCAACAAAGATGCAAGAGGAGGATGGCAAAGAGAAGAAAGCACAACAAACCAGGAGAAATTCCCTTTTCCCAGACTTTGTGCACAGGAGGGGTGAGGCTCTGCTGCTGAGGAAGAAAAGGTTGTGAGGAAGCAAATGTGTTCTAAATGATATCCCCAGGAAAGCCTGGAGTGCAGCAGAGCTCACATGAACAAGGCAGAATTAAAGAAAGGCTCCATCACATGAGCCCTGCTCGTGGTTCTGCTGGCTTCTTACACAATTCAGCTCTGAGCTTGGGGCTGCTCCTAACCAAAGCTGGCCCTGCAAGGCACAGCTAAAATTAGCTGGGCAAGAATTGCACAGCCCAGCCACAAATTAGCAGATCCAGAGCGTGATGCTTGACATTGCCCCAAAGTCCTCAGCTCCCACTGGAAAATAAAGCTGGTCTGGAGACTTGGGCTTGGCAGGAGAAGGGGAAGCTCAAAATAGATGAGGCTGCCTGCTCTGGGTACGGGCAGTGCTGGCTGAATGCTTTAATTAGCTCCTGTTAATGAAAAGTAAATTTTGAACACTCTCTCCTCCTGTTTTCCGTCCTGCCCAATGTTCAGATAATGAACTTTCAGATGGCTGAACTCCTCCTCAACCCCACACAGTTGGAAGCTCCCAATGCTCAGTGCCCAGCATTCCTTCCATCCCCAGCAGGACAGGTTGTTCTGGGGCTGGAAAGCCATGGGAACAAACAATCCTGGGTCCAAGGGCCACCACTGCCTTTTCCTTTCTGCTCAGCCACAAAGAGCCTTAATGCTGCCCCATTTTAGCTTCCCAAAATCAGAGCTGACATGGAGATGGCCCAGACTGGTTCAATAGTTGAAAAAAAAATTAAAAATAAATTAATAATATTTATTTATTTGAAAAATTTAGATTTATTTCAGTGAGGGCAACACCCATTGCCTGGCAGTGCCTGCCCAGCCCCCTTTGCTTACACCAGAAATGAAGGACAAATCCCTTCTCAATTCTTTTTTACTAAAAATTTCACTTCTTCACTTAAACCCATCTTCACTTAAAACAGGAGAAAAAAAAATTAAAATGTTTCCTTTCAAAATGAGAAATCTTCACTTTTATTTTCCCCTTTCTCATTTTTAATCTCTGTGGCTCAGAGGAAGGCAGGGGGAGCAGGGCTCTTCTCTCCAAGAGCAGCAGAGTCTTTGGCTTAAGAAATTCAGGCAGAGCTGCTGAGAAAGCGATGCCAAATAAAAACCATTCCAGGGGAAACCTTTCCCTTTGCTGCATTGCTGGTTGGATTTCTCCACTTTCCATCTGTGCTCAAAAAAAGCCTGGAAAAAGTTCTCAGGGAAGCCTGGACCCCAGAGGAGGAGCTGAGCTGGAAATCAATACACAAAATAAACGCCAGAGAGGAGACAACAACTCCATCCCATTTCTCTGTCCCCATTCTCTCTCTAGCTGTGATCTCTGACAAAATATTGATGAGACATGGTTTTTTTTTCAAACACATGTTTAAAAAAACACCAATTTTTGTTGTTTCTGACAATAAAATAAATCCAGGGAGTTGGGCTTCTTCCTGTTCCTGGGTGTTGACTGAAGTGTTTGTTATTAATGGGGGAAGAAAAGATTGGTCCTTTTCTTCTCCAGAGTGCTGGAAATGCAGAAAATTTGTAATTCTGACGCATGCCAAATTCAGCAGAACAGGGAGGAATTTGATTTTTGCTTTCAGGCAATGTTTGCTGTATCACTATTTCCATTTATTTGTGCAAGTGTCTTCCCTACTTCTGCTTTGTACTGGCAGTTCATAAAAAGCAGATAAAAGAAACTGCTCTTAGTGCCTGCAAACTAATTTTGTGAAATCAATTAGCACGTTAATGAATTAAAGAGTGTTACCATTTTCACATTTCTTCTCCTTGATAATGCCAAGCAGAGGAATTGGAGGGCAAAGATTTGCACGGTTTGTTATAGCTAGGAGCTTTGCTAATTATTTTTTTCCTGTGTTTCTGTCCCAGGAAATAGCATCAAACCGTGGGGAGGAGGGAAAGCAACAAGCAGGGTTTATTCCCCACTGGAAAAAATCCAGGGGAAAGGCATTTTAGATGGAAAGCAATAAACCACAGCCCTTCTGGGCCTCGTTCCTCCCAAAATTAAAGAGTTTTAATTTCATTCCAACCAAAGTCCTCCAAACAAGACGAACACTTTGATCTCACCTTTGCAGAGGTTTCATTTCTCTTCCCAGCCCCAAACCAACAATCTGGGCTTGCAGCTTTCACAACAGACACCTCAGATCTTGTTTTTCAGCAGGTGAAATCTGCCTTTAGAGGAGGAAGGCTGTGCCTCCACAGCCCCTGTTCCAGAATTGCTTCCCAGCTGCCTGGAGGATGCCACATCCCTGCTCCAGGGCTGCTCCATCCCAGCTCTCGTTATCTCCCAGTCCCTCAGGGCTCATTAAGGGCTGAATTAGACTGTCCATGGCCCTAATTAATCCTTCAGCTCTCTGGGAAGCAGCCAGGGCTGTTTTAACCAGTGCTCCTCACCCGTGGCATCCTCTCCCTGCTGTGATCTGGAGCGTGCAATCTGCAAGGGCTTGGAAACCAAAGCAGGCAGGCATCTCTCCCCTGCTGCTCTTAATTGTTATTAATTGTTAATAATTGCAGTGGCCAGCTCTGGGGAGTGCCTGGTGAGGGGACACTGCAGGACACGGGGAGGGGACACTACATGACATGGGGGAGATGAGGCTTGGGCTTGGTTTGGGAGGCTGCTGTCCCAAAGAGCACAGGGAAGGTTTAGGTACATCCACCACAAGTGGGGATTTCTGAAGGACAGGAAAGCTCCACACGAGGGTAGAGCCATGGGTAAGACCTGGAGGAGAAAAATCGGGGACATCCCACGCTGGGATCTCTCAGGGATGGGATTTGGGGGTGTTTGTGCAGGGCAGCAGTCAGATCAGGAGCATCCCAAGCTGGGTTCTCTCAGGGATGGGATTTTTGGGGTGTTCAGGGCCAGGATGATCCTGATGGGTCCCTTTCAACACAGCACGTTCTGTGATTCTGTGATTTCACCAAACCTCAGAACATCTCTGCCCCTGACAGAGAAACGAGGGCAGCACCTCCCTGTGATGCAGTTTGGGATCCTGGAGGGGGCTCAGTGATCTGGGGCAACAGAAACCCTACAGGAGGGGGAGTCCCATCTGCACTCCTGGTGTGAGGTGAGCTTTGGGATGCAGCAGCCAGGGCTGGCATTATGCAAACAGCTCTGATCACACCAGCCAAGGCCTTCTGCAATCAGGCCAGCTCATGGCTTTAGGCTTCCCACTTGAAATGAAGTTAAAAATAGTTGGCCTTTGTTTTACTGAGAGCTTGGGCAGTGCTGACCTTTTGTGTCTGCAGAGCCTCTCCTGGAACCCTTTAACATTTAGAAGATGCTCTCAGCTCCAGAGTTCTCCCCCTGCTCTCCCCACTCTGGCTCCTTCAGCTCCTGCTGTTTTCCTCAGGACCAGCCCAGCATCAAGGAGTTCAGGCAGATTTTGAGATCTCAGACCACTGAGATCCTCCCCTGGCACTCCCAGGTCTGCCCCAGTGCTGCTCCGCACACCCCAAGCTTGGCTCCCACTTTTTTCTCAGAAAATTCACTTTCCACCCTCTGAAATGCAGAATTCCCCCAATATCCTTGAGGGATGACCTGAGGAAGAATCACTGGGTCAGAAGAACTCAGTGCTCACCTGTTGGACCCCAGAAATTTAGGATTTCTGAGCTTTCTGTGCTTTGTGGCACTGACCCCCAGCAGAACACTGCTTTGGACCTGAGGCCTTGGAGAAGGGTCCCAAATTTGAGTAATGAGTTAAAATCACTGGTGTGTAGTGAAATAAAACTGTGTGATTTCACATGGTGAAGGGTCTTAAATAAGTTTTTATAGTATAGTAATGGGTATGGGACAAGATAGAAGATTTCAGGTGGTGTCTGTACATCTTCTTCATAGATTTCAGGCAGTAGTTTCTGGCTGGTCAGTCAGTGTCACACTAAGAGTCATGAGAATTTAGTTATTAGTTTAAAAAATAAATAATATAAGGGTTAATTCTCCATTAAACTGTTTAGCTTTAAAAAACCTTGTAACAGATAAATCTTGCTCCATTTTCCTTGCTTCTAGCAAATAGCTAGAAGAGCTGTTAAATGCTCTGTACTTTTTAATAAGATTTCATAAACAACCAATCCCAAACACAAAAATATCAATTTCCATCGTGTATTTATTAATCCTAACTCCACATAAAAGCCAAAAAACCCCAAAACAAAGCACGAATTAAGTGATTCAAACTCACACCATTACACTCACGCACATCCATCCCTCAACCTTCCCACCAGGAATTTTCAGGCCATCCAAGGGTGAGCTGCCATGCAGAGGATATTCCTGGGAATATTTAACATTTAATATTAAATATTTAAGGTTTGGCCAAAAAGGAGCATTGCAGCTCATCAGGTTTCAGAAGCAAACCCCAAACTTTTGCTGGCAGCACCAAAAGTGGGTGAGTTATCCCATGGAGGCAGGCAGGTAATCCTCACACTTGGCAGGGAACCACTGAGGAATCTGATGGAGAACACGGACAGCAAGAATTTGAGCCAAAATCTGTTAATTTGGTATTTTTACTGACCACAGGAAGTGAAATTCAACATACAAAGGCGCTACAGACAGTGCAGACAGATGCCTTAATTTTGCCACTTTAAAATGTGTCCATAGGAAGAATTTCCTCGAAGGACCCAAGTGAGAGAAGCATTTGTGAGAGCAAAAAAATGCAAATAATCTTCAACTTGTCCACCTGCAATTTCCCACCAGGCTGCATCTTCTCCAGGCACTTGGGGACTGTGACACAGGGTGGCTTCATGTCTCAATCCATGGCTTTGAGTGAAGTTTCAGACGCTTCTCCCAACATGAGAACCCTCAGAACCTGGAGGTCTCTTGGAAACTCCATCTTTTGTTATTTCAGGATGCTCTGCTTGCCCCACATTCCTCTGATGGTTTCTGCTCTGCCCTGATGGCCACACCAAAGATTCTGAAATGTTCCCAAGCAGTTTGTCTGCTTCTCCTGCCCTCTGTGGTGCTCCCAGATCAGAGAGGATGGAAGGGCTGCATCCCTGTCCTCTGGAGATGTCATAACTGAGTGTCTGGGAAATGAGGGATGCAGCATTTCCAAACCTGGCTACAGAGCTGCACCCCTCATTTCCCAGGAATTTGGCTACAACAGCTCCTAAGGACAGGGATGTGGCCTTTCCAAGCCTGCCTGTGGGGCTGCATCTCTCTCCTTAGGAGCTGTTGTAACCAAATTCCTGGAAAATCAGGGATGCAGCCCCACAGGCAGGCTTGGAGCACTGCACCCCTGTCCTTTGGAGCTGTTGTAGCCAAATTCCTGGGGAGTGAGGGTGCAGCCCCACAGGCAGGGCTCCTGGCAGAGAAGCTGGGTCCCCCTGTCCCCCCCAGCCCCAGCAGCAGCTCCAGAGCCCCCAGGGGCTCGAGGCAGGGCTCAGCTCTGGGGCTGGGGTACAAACAAAGCCTTAAGGGAAGGATCCCCCGAGCAGGGATGGAGACTGAGCCCACACAACATCCTGAGCCACGCACCTGTGAGTCAAAGAAGTGGGAATGACTGGGAGAAGGATTAGGAGTGGCTGCAAATGAGCTAAATTTGATGAAGGCTGTGTCGCTTCCCTGAGCCCTCTTATTTGGGATCAAGTGTGCTGCAGAGCAGCTCACACAATTCTTATTGCAGGTCAAAGCCAAACAATTCTGTGTCATTAAATTATTTTTTTTAAATCCCCATATCCTGTCCTTGAATGTGACTCTGACAACAGCGGTGGCAGAAATAAATCAGCCATTTAAGGTAACTCCTTTCAAAGAAACAAGAGTCACTTCAGCTTCTGCAACAAACCCAGGAATAATTTTCTGTGGGAGAAAACACTGATTATTTACTGCCATTGACGCAGAAAAATTTCCTCAATTACCCCTGACTCATGTCAGGCATCACACAGCACAGGGTGGATCTCAAGAGCAGCTCCAGAACTTCTCTGAAGAAAGATCTTCAATTTTTTTCAACTCTTAAGCACTGAGAAAACACAAAACCAGGCAATGTATCCACTAGAGAAAACGAGCAGAACATAATAAATGGAAAAGAAACCAGGAGATGCTGAATTAATTCTGTAATGTGCCAGTGCTGCTTTCCAGGAACCAGGGACAGCTCGGGAGGTGCCCATTACTGGGATGGGGATTCGTGCACTGCTCACTTTTCCTGCAGCACAATGAGCACTGCAGATGTGACTGATCCCATGGGATCTGTAAGGCTGGGCTTAGCCAGGCCAGGCTCAGCCCCTGCTCTGGGGACAGCCAGGTCCTGACAGCCACCTCTGTGCCCTCTGCTGGGAAAAACCCTCCCACCCCTGGGTGATTTTCCAGATGCTCCAATCCTCCCTAATCACCCCAAAACCCTTCCAGAGCTCACAGGGAGACCTGTGCCACCCAGGCCGTGCAAAAGGGGGAGGAACAGGGAGGCACACACAGGGAGGTGACAGGGACAAGAATCTGATCACTTGTACAAATCAAGTGATAACTTGATTTATCTTACCTCATGTGAGTCAAGTGATCTCATCTCCTGTGTAAGCACTGGAAAGCCCACGTGGCAAAGGAGCAAAATGATCAGGGGCTCAGTTTTTGGTTGGTTCTCCACCACCTGCCATAACCAGATTCAATCAGTTCAAGGTAAAAACAAAAACAAACCAACCAACCAACCAACGAAACAAACAAAAAAACCCAAACCAAAACAAAAAACAATCAAAAAACTCCCAAAAAACAAAGTCACACAAAACCATCAAGAAAACAAACAAACAAAAAAATCAAACAAAAACAACAACAACCAAAAACCAACCAAAAAAACCCCAAAATCCCAAAACAAAACAAGAAACAAAAAACCCCAAAAACCAGACAAACAAACAAACAACAAAAAAACAAAACAAAAAAAAACCCCAAAAAAATTTTAAAAAGAGGGACTAAAAAGGAAAAAAAAGGGGGGAAAAGGGTTCTGAATTTGACTGAAATGCTGAGCCTTGCCTGAAGAGTGGCCCCATAGAGTTTCTGAGGAAAGGTGAATGAATTTCTGGAAAACAGAATGCCTGAGCAGGTATTTATGCACCTGCAGGATTTACCCCAGAGAGCTGCTCCTGGGGACAGCCCAATGTGGGGGCCAAACATGGATTTTATTAAAGTGGGTTTTTAATCCACTGGAATTGTTTTGGAGAGGGGCAAGCAGGGAAGGAGCTGGGAAAGCTCTGGGTGGACAATGCTGCATTAAATCCCAAAAACCTCAGGCTCTGCCATGCTCCACCAAACTGTTAAAATGAACATTATTCACTAAAATGAGCATTATTAACTATTTCCTTCACCTTGGCTGCCTCCAGAAGAGCTGATTACACAGATCAGCCCTGGGAACAATGAACCTCCTGCAGCAAACACAAATGGAGGGCTCAAAGCAGAGAGGGGGGAAAATGAAAAAACAAATCTCTTTATCTAAATCCTCTGCAAAGTTCTAAGGTCAGTTTGCCCCACAGTCCTTGAAGGGAACAGCCCAAAGGAGAAATATATAACTGTGCTCCTACAAACCCTTATTTCCACCCAGACATTTTTGTTCTATCCACTCCCACCCTCAGTTTACAAAGTTTACTCAGCTTATTCCAACTCCTGCTTTTCCATAGGAAAATCTTGCCTGCAGTTTTGGGAATTCTTGCATTCTCAGCACATTTTATTTCCCAGAATAGGCCATGAGGACTTTGTGAAACTCACTCATAAGCTGGTAAACAGATCAATTTTTCTTTTCTTTCCAAAGTGACACCCAGATTGCTGGGAGAATTTTAAAATTCTGATCTGGAAATCTTAAACCACTGCTGGCTGAAAAGAAGCTCTTGGGATTTTGTCTGCCATCAGTGATTTTGCAGGATAAAAAGCTGTGCTCCCTCCTGTCCCTCCATGAGATTCTGTGCTGAGCCAAGCGAGCAGAGAGCACCCACCCTCACAAGGTGGTTTGTGATTTCCAGCCTTTTAATTATGAGCAGAAACTGGTGGGTTAAAATGGCAATACTGCATTTTCCCAGGAACACCTGGGTGAGGAAATCTCCTTTTTAATTAATAATATTCTTGGGTCACATGCTGCTTTTGAATGTTTATCCATGGGCCACTCTGCACTTGATTTAGAGCAACAGATTGATTTTTTTTTTTTACCATTATCCACATTTATTTTAAAAAAATTCCCTCTTATGTGGATTAGCTTAAAATATCACTCAGAATCAGGGCAGGTCTTTCAGTTTTCACCATGGCCTCACCTCCCTCAGTTTTCTCAGTGAAACAGGAGCAGAGCTGTGCTGTGAACTGTGCTGGGAGCTGTGGGACAGGCAGGATTGTGCCCAGGGTGGGGATGGCATCACCGCTGCCACACATCTGCTTTTCCAGGATGGTGACAGCCTGGTGCCAGCTTAGGGCTGCAGTTCCCTCCCTCCAAACCACCACAGCTTTCCCACCTGCCAGAGGAAATGAAGGATTTGGGGTTTTGTCTCCTTGCCCTCTGCTCTGATCCAGCACCACGCTCTGTGCCAATGCAGGTCTCACCACCAGCTGTTCTTTTCCCAAAAAGGCTTGGGAAACAAGACTGGGCCAGGCTCTGGGGTGTGCAGGAGGGTGGGAGAGCAGCCAGGCTGGGCTCTGTGCTGAGCTCCCCATGGGGACACACAGGCACAGGGCACGGCTGGACACCAACCCTGTGTGCACATCCTGACTTTGGGATTCTGTGAAAACAGCCCTGGCCAGTGACTCACAGCCACTAATTCTCCTGCTCAGCCTCCGAACACATCCATTAAATCAAGAGCTGTTGGCTCTGTGCTGAACTCACCTCACCCCATCTTTACTAAAGGAGATTTCCTGGAAAATGTCTCCAGCACATCACCGTGGTTTGATCTGCAATTTCCAGCATTTAAGCACAATGAAAATAGATGGTTTACAGCAGTTCCACCTACAGAACACTGCACTCTAACATTTGTTCACGATTCCATGGCTTTTCTTTTCTAGATTCCAGAAACTTCCTGGAGCACAGTGCAGCAAACAGCCCAAAGCCCAAACTGAGCAGCCAGGAGCTCCCAAAGCTGAACCACTGCTGGACACACCAAGGTTGTTTTACACAGACACAGCTGAGCCACTTCTGAACAGCCTTGGCATGAATCTGAGGTGATCAGGAAAAAAAAGAGGAAGGGAGGCAAACAGGAGCACAGCAAGTGCAGAGTGCTGAGGAGCACAAACCCTCCATAGGGGTCTTGAGCAAACTGCCCAGCACAAAACTGACCACCAGCCTCAAATCTTTACAGTTTTTCGAAAAAAAGTGGTAGAGGCCAGACAAAAGCACCTAGAGCAGGTTAGTGAAACCCTCAGTGAAGGATGGGTGCAGGTGCCCCCCCTGTGCTGGCAGTGGGGAGGGGGCTCAGCAGCAGAGCCCAAGGAACTGCACCAGGATTTGCACCTGCACAACCCCCAGGGGCTCAGCTCTTTAGGGATGTGAAACAGCCACCAAAACAACCAGCACCACGTCTGTGTTCCCAACCAGGGCAGAAAACCAGCCAAGGTGCTGGGAGCTGCTCCTGCAGGAATTGCAGCATTGCTGCAGTGCAGGGAACCAGCAGCGCTGCATTGCTTGGGTTATTTGTGCCACACACATCCCCCGAGGGGCTGCTCTGGGCGTGAGGTTTGGAAGGAGAACCCCCAGGATGGTTCCTGGTTCCTCTCAGGGGCGTCCAAGCCAATGTCCTTTGTCCCAAAAGCTGATTTTTGGTGTCTGGTGTGACCCCTTGGCCACAGGGCAGCTCCTGCTGATGCTTGGAGAGGCTGGGCAGAGTTAAAGGAATAAAAATAAAGCAGGGATTTATAAAAGGCCTCCAAAGGATTCACCTTGGGCAGCACAAAGAGGCCTTGACTCCTGGTCAGGAGTTTTCACACTTTTATCAGTTTTGGTTCATTTCCATATTGGGGTTCATTTTCCAATTCCAGCTCCAGGTTCTGCAGTCCCACCCTCCCAGATTCTCTCCTCAGTTCCCTGTTTGCACTTTTTGGGGCTGAAGCTGCAGCAGTGTCCTTGGTTCTGGGGCTGGAAAAGGATTGTTTTGTGTAACTGAGCTGGGAGGAGAATTTGTAACACTTTGTATGGAGTTCAGAGTTATAAACTGAGCGCAGAATCTGGAAAATATAAAAACTAAAACTTAAGGCATCACTAGAGCAGCCCCCCAGCCCAGCTCCTTCTCCAAACCTCTCCTCAGGTGTGGAATTCAAGCTAAAATTGTCCCACACTTTGTTTTTCACGGCTCCAAGGAGAATTTCTGTCCTAAAGCAGTGCAGAGCAATCCCTGAGTGCTGCATTTGTTGATTTTCGAGTCAAACACTGCAGTTTGCAATGTTCACCATCTAAACTGGGGGACAGGGAATGAGGATTTGGAGAATCCCTGTGGAGAATCAGGCAGTGACATTTCCAGGTAGAGGGGATGGAGCTGGAATTCCATGAGGAGCCCTGAACAGGAGCAGGAAACCTCCTGAGCTGCAATGCCTCCATTGCAGGTGGAGCTTGTGCCCAAATCTGGCAGATGCAGCACAGGGGCTGATCTGGGATCCTTGGGGTGCCCATGGAAATTTGTGCCCAGTGTGAGCCACCAGGAACAGGAACAAATCTAAGCAGCACTGTACAGCTGAGCCCAGATAAAATACAGAGGGTTAGGATGTGTTTGCAGCAGTGCAAAAATAGATTCCAGAGGCTGAAATGAGTCTGCTAATTTTTTTTTTTTTTCTTATAGGAAACTTCCTTCAACAAAATGCTGCCTGAGATTTTTGGGTGGGGTTTTTTTTGGTTTTTTTTTAACTTCAAGCAGGACTCATTTCACACAGATATGGATGTCTAAAAAATACATTTTCAATCTGGTCATCTCAGCTTGCTCTGCAAAGGCAAAGCAAAGTTCTAAGTTGAGAGGCGGTTCCTCTAAATGTCACTGGGACTTTTATTACTAATTAGCATTAGATAATTTATTACTAAAATTATCACTTGGAGTGTAGTGCATCAAATATCTGCCCCAGCAGCTCAGAGTGGTGCTGAGGTCAATTAATATTTGTACACTTTTCAATTCATTCCTGCCCAGTGCTGAGGAGATGAGCAGGAGTTGGAGGGTGTTTGAAGTGAAGGCTGAGCTCAGAATTGGGGATTTGCACTCAGCCAGAGAATGGAAATAGCAATGGGTGACCTAAGGCTCCCCTCAAGATTAGCCACTGCAGCAGAAAACCTAAAAAGAGAAGTGAGCAAGGAAAGACTCACAGCTACTCATAAAACTTCTCTGGTGAAGAGCTGGTACCTCCCAGGAAGGAATGGGTGCTGCAGAAAGCTGGAAGCTGTTCAGAAACTGCTCAGAAAACTTTGGTGAGCAGAAATGGAGAGGCAAAGCCACTGAGCAAATGATTCCTCTGACTGAGATTTCATTGTTTGAATCCCTGCAAACTGGAGCCAGCTTTTAAGGAAATGTTAATTGTGGCCAATTTGGTAGCTTGGCTTTGCAGCTTGCTAAGAAATTAAATGTCACCATGTGCCTGAATGTGCTTTCTGAGAAATGAAGCTCTCTGGAAGTCATTCAAATTCCTAATCTTACTGAGCTTAGTGTTCTTCCTTGAAGAGAAGGAACAATTTAATGAAGTGCAGTGTATTTCTGTGGCACATCAGAAATGTGCATCTCCCCAGTCCCTCAGTCTGCTTTTATTGCCACTCTGGGACCAGGCAATGGTGGGGCTGAGGTCCTGAGGGCAGTGAGAGCCTGGATTTCAGGAGGTTTGGCCTCTTTGGGCATGTGCTGGGACAATCCCATGGGACAGAGCCCTGGAGGGAAGAGGGGCTTGGGTGACTCTCTGGGTTTTGGTTTGAAACAGAAACACTAATTTAGTGTAATGGTTTAGATTCACTTATTTCAATATACTTAACTTTTCTTTTTTTTTTTTTTTTTTTTTTGCTGTGAGATAGGAGCAAAAGCAAGGCAAGCTTAAAACTTACAGGGTGTAAAGAAAACTTTATTAACAACATAAAAGAATAATAAATTTAGAATAAAACCTTCAGATCACCCTTTTTTTCCTTCTTCTATACTTTTTCTTTCTTTTTAACAACAACATACAGAAACACTTCAGTCACCAACTTAAGAAAAGGGAAAAGATGTGCATTCCCCTATTTCAGTGTGAGCTGTCCCCTGCTCACTGGGATATTCCTGTGTCCTTCATTCAGTGACACATGGCTCATGATCAAGCTTGATTTGATTAATTGTGTGAGCAATTGAAATTTAAAAAACAACTAAAAAACCCAACCGAATGTTTCCTTTCACCCTGAGTCAATTCCCACACCAGGCTGCTCAGCACCTCCCTCTTCTCCTCCAGGTCAGTCCCGAGGAGTTTTGGGACTGACAGCCCCCAAAAAGGGGAATTTTCCCTCACAAGGCAAAGCTGAGGGTAAAGCACAAACCCAACAAAAAAATCCCTGCCCAGGGGCTTGTCCAGCCAGGAAGGAACAGGGGGAATGTGGGTGGTGGAACAAAGATGAGCTAGATCTTCAATCCATTCTAAATCCTGAATTCATTCCTAAATCCTAAATTCATCCCTAGATCTTCAATCCATCCCTAAATCCTGAATTCATCCCTAGATTCTTAATTCATCCTTAAATCCTAAATTCCTCCCTAGACTTTCAATTCATCCCTAAATCCTAAATTCATCCTTAAATCCTAAACTCATCCCTAGATCTTCAATTCATCCCCAGATCTTTAATTCCATGAATCTTTTCAGTCGCCAGACGCTGACTCCTGTGCACTCTGGGCAGGGCAGTGCTGTGCTCTACTGTGCCCCCTCCACCCCTCCATGGAATTCCAGCTCCATCCCCATCCCTGCCAGGAGCAGGAGCAGCAGGGCTGGAGAAAACCCAAACCAGGCTCCTTTCCATCCCCTCCTCTGTCACAGCTACAGCCCAATCTCAGCTCCAGTGCAGCTTTGCCCTCTGAAAACAGCAATTTATTCCCAGATCGTTGCTCAGATCATTTTCTGCCCTGCTAAATGAAACCCCTGAGCACCCCAGACAAGGCTGGTCCTGGTGGCGAGCGATGGAAATTCCACACAAGGGGGAACAGAGCTCATCATTTCAATAATCTACAGGCAGAGATATTCCTAAACTGTGTTTGTATCATGATGCCATCAGTGTCAGAGATGTGTTTTTCCTGAGGCTAGACAGCAGAGAAAGGAAGATATTGTGTTTCCTTGACTACCTTTCACCTGCCTTAAAAACATAATTTTCCTTTATTAGCTGGTTTCTGGTTATTGCAAGTAAAATAACACATCCTGAGCCCTGGTAATAAATGTTGGTGGCCTTCCCCCTTCTCTCTGTTCTCCCCACAGATTTCCTGCTTTTCTCTTCTCCCCAGGCTCCTCACCCTCCACATTTTGAACCAGGAAACATTTTTTGTTTGTTCACAAATAGGAGGGGAAATATATTTAATGAGCAGGGACAGATTTTGACTAATTGCCAAATTTCTATAAAAGCACTGATTGTATTTCAGCTGGTCCTGAGGGGAGCTTGAACCCTCCCAACCTAAATTGCTGCTCATGGATCATCCCTCCCAAAAATCCCCTCTGCCCCCTCTGTCTCATCCCTGGGAACAGGAAAAGCCTGGGAGAAGCAATGAGCTCTGTCTTGTTGACACATATTGAGCTAATTCAAATCCAATCATTTTCTCCAGACTGGAGTTTAAAGATATCATCTATATTCCTTTTTTTTTTTTTTTTTTTTTGCTGCTGTTTGAGATGCAATAGTTTTACATAAACGCTTTTGTTGCCATGAAATGATCATTATCTGGCACAAGGCACAGCTCCAGAAGAGTGCAGGGAAATTTGGGGAGTGAAAATTGGGAAATGAATACACCCTGATCCTGTCCTGGCCCAGCCCAGATGTGCTGGCACCACAGCAAGGACAGCAGGTGAATTCTCCCAAAGGAAAGAATTCTTATTTCTGTCCTTCAACCTGCAGAAAGAACAACTGCAGCTTCAGTGAAAATTCCTTTTCAGACAGCCAGGTCCTCCAGTGTGAAATTCTCCACTTGGAGAGAGGGAAGCAAACCCTGTCTGTGCTCTGGCACTTTCCTTCTCTCCTGGCAACCTTGGGAAAATCAGTTTTTGTCTGGAAAATCATCCCTGAGCTGCTCTCAGCTCCTGCAGATTCAGGTGAATCACAGGGGGCTCTCCAGGATTTCCTGACTCTCGCAGCTCTGGCCCTGGAATTGTTCTAAAGAACTCCCTGAGCCCTCATCTCATCTCCAGGGACCCCCACAGCCCCTTGGGTGGTGGAACAAAGCTGAGTTAGATCTTCAATTCATCCATAAATCCTAAATTCATCCCTAGATCCTGAATTCATCCCTAGATCTTTAATTCATCCTTAGATCTTCAATTCATCCCTAGATGTCAAATTCATCCCTAAATCCTAAATTCATCCCTAGATCCTAAATTCTTCCCTAGATCTTCAATTAATCCTTAAATCTTCAATTTATCCCTAAATCCTAAATTAATCCCTAGACCTTAAATTCATCCCTAAATTCTAAATTCGTCCCTAGAGTCTTAATTCACCCCTATGCCCCAAATTCATCCTTAGATCCTAAATTCATCCCTAGCTCTTTAATTCATCCCCAGAGGTTAAATTCATCCCCGCATTTCAGATGAATCAGAGGGGCTCTCCAGGTTTTCCTGGTTCTCCCAGCTCTGTGACCCTGCTCCAACAGGAATTGCTCAAAAGAAATCCCTGACCCCTCATCTCTGGCTCCAGGGACTCCTGGAGGTAACTAAAATAAAGTTGCTGGTTTTTACCCAGTGCCTCCAGACTCTGAGCAGGATCACACCAGCATGATCCTGCACTTGGTGAGAGATTTAAAAAACCAATTATTTATAAACTGCATGTAAATGGAGACCTCTGTTAAATATTTGTTCCACAATGAATTTACCATCATTGCCCTTCCAGTAAGTGTCTAGAGAAGAGCATGCTGCTGTTCCTGTCACTGTTCCTTGGACATGCTCAATTTTAGGATGACAATTCCCACTTTTGGCTCCGGGTCCTGACTGGGAAAGATGGATTTTCCAAAGGAAGGAAAACCTGTCGTGTCTTTGGAGACCTCATTTTCTCCCTTATTCTGCAAGGATCCACCACAATTGTTAGGATAATAAAACTGGGGTTCTGCTCATGTGTGCGTTAAAATTGAAATTCCAGCTGAGAGCCTTGAGCTGGTTCTGCCGAGACTTTGCAGTCAGAGCAGGGACAGCTCCTCACTGGAGCTCCCACCTGGGCAAGATTTGGGGTTCCCAGGACCAGCAGTGGTGCCTAAATCCTCTGTTCCTGCTCATCCCTCCTCTACACTCAGCTCCCAGCCCATATCATCCCACTGCTCATCTGTGCAAGAAAAAAACCTGCGGGAACAAACCCAAACCAAAATTTGGGGCGTGGATTTGCTCATCTTCAGCCTGGGAGTGTTTTTCTGTCAGAGATCTTCACCGCACCTTTTACACTGCTGTCAAAAGCACTTCCTGCTGGTTGGAGTGGCACTGAGATGACCCCACAAGAACCACTGGATTTTTATGGGGGATTTTCCTTCATAATTCAAAACCTGATCATGGCAAGCAGCTGTGATGCAGACACAGCTGGAAGCAAACAGAAGCAGAAGTCAAGCCCAAGGTGAAGGCCAAATACAGGCAGATCTCAAGCCAGAGGTGAAGGTTGCTGAAGGAACTGCCATAGGGTTCTTTTTAATAAGCAATTTTTCTATTCAAGAAATCCTCAGGTGCTCTGAGACTGAACACTGGGGTTGTGAAGGGCATCAGCCTTGGATAGGAAGTAGATAAATGCAGATTATTCCTTTTTTAATTCTAAGATCTTGTAGCAAAATCACACATTTGTTCTTCTCTTTTTTAGCTTCCTGAGAGACTTTGTTGAGGCTTTAAACTGGGGATAAATCTGACATCCTGTGCTTCAGTTTCTGCTTCCTGGGCCTGGGATTCCTCTGCAAGGGAAAAGCAGCACATGGAATTTGTGAGCTCTCACCTGGGCTTTCCCCCTCACCCGTGGTGGCTGCAGACTTCCCTGTGCCATGAAAACTGAGCTTCTCCCACACCCTCCTCTCTGCAGAAACACAGCACCAGGCGAACAGGAATGGTCACGCACTAAGAGATGCTCAAAAAACCATTCTTCCCAGTGGTTCCACACTCAGGGTGTGAGGGGCCATGGAAAAAAAGTGAAAATAGAGTAGAGAAACCCCTAGGAGGTTGTTGGCCAGCCAGGTTTACCAGTGGCTCTGCAGTTCCATCAAGCATTTGGTGTAAATCCCCTGGGATTTGGTGTCTGCTGCAGTTCTGCCTGGGCTGGGCTGCTGGCAGCTTTGGGAGGTCCTGACCCCTTTTTTGGCTCGGTGAACCAGCCCCAAAATCATCCTTCCCATTTGGTATAGATAGACTCAGCTTTGCAATGTTGATCTTCTTTGGGATCCCTGTATTTGCAATTTTCTGGCTGGCAGCCTCCCTGCCCATGATCACAGAGGGAGGAATCAGAATCCACAGGAGGAGGAAATTCATTCCTGTAACAAAGCCAAAAGTTTTCAGCCCTCCTCCAAACTGTGCTACACACATTTCCTTTCTGCAGGGCAAACCACTTAACCTCTTTACCTGTTTGTCCTCATCTCCAAAATGAGGAAGGCAGAACTGACCCAGTTCTTATTATAAAGTCAAATGCTTTCAAAGCATTTTGAAGTCATTAAAGGAAAGCCTTGCAGAAGGACGATGCCTTGCTCCTGCTGGAACACATAACAAGAGGTAAAATAGGAAATCAAGGGAAAGCTGAAATCCCTCCTGAAGCTTGGAAAGGTTCATGCTCTGCCTTCAGATTGCAGCAGAAGCGTCCTGAACATGCTGCACATATTTAGGATGAAGAAAGAATCGAGCTGACAAAAAAGCAGCTGCCTGTGTCTCTGCTTGTGGAGGCTTTCACGCCTTGGCCACAGCTCTTGCCTTGGTGATGAGCAGACAGGTCTGGGGCAGGTTTGGCTCCTCTGAGCAAGGCCAGCTCAGCTGAACCTCAGCTTTTGTTTGGCTTTTTCTTTTTCCTTCTCCTTGTACAGCTGAAATTATTACCCCACAAAGCTGTTCAGGAGGGAAGGTGGTGATGGAAAAGCAGTGTCGAGGTACAGGGGGTGGAATTCAGCTCTTGGACAGCAGAGCAGAGCTCACAGGGCAGCTTTTACAGCACTTGTAAACTCACAAGCACTTTTACAGGGACTTGGATGCTCCATCACACCCAGCCTTGGAAAAGAAACTTTTAATTCTCCCCTTCAGCTTCAGCCACATCTGCTGCAAATGTTTCCGAACAAATCGTTGCTGCTGCTGCTCAGAATCCATTTAGGGCTGTGTGGGTGCTGGATCTGGGTGTGAGGCCTTGACCTGTGTGTACAAAACACCCTTGGAAGGGCTGGCAGGGATTTCTACTTGGAGGAAGCTGGGAGAGCTGGTAGGAACTCGAGGGAGCTGAGAGAGGCAAGGCTCAAATCCAGATTTTAACCTCAGTATGATATGAAATGAAATGAAATGAAATGAAATGAAATTAAATTAAATTAAATTAAATTAAGTTAAATTAAATGTTGTATGTTCAAACCAAGATCCTGACATTCAAGAGCAAGAGCCACACAGATACTCAGTGCAAGCCCTAAGAGCAGAGGACTTGGTGAAGCTGCTCTGGAGGAATTTCACAGGGGGAAAAGGATCCTAAGACATGGAAAAAGAACCCAACCTCTTCTGAATGCCCCAGAGATAACCTGGGCACAATTTCCACGTGGAGACAAGCTCCAGCTCTCCCTCTCTGGTCTCTGCAGAGCTGACCTGGTGTTTCTCAGTGCATTTATTTCGGTGGGATTTACATTTTTTATACAGTTCATTGCTCCCCTGCTGGGATTTTCAGTGTTTATCGATCCTGGGGATCACAACTGGGCACGACAGAGGAAAGAAAATTAAATGTAACATTGATGCTGCTCATCTCCAACCCTCCTGGAGAAACTGGGTCTGTTTTCCTGTGAGTAGGAGTTGTTTTCTGTATTCATGTCCTCGATCCAAGCCCAGGATTTCATTCTTCCACAAGGTGCTCCCTCCTCTCCCTCTTCCCCTCTCCCATCATCATACAGCATCTTGGGCTGTAAAATGTTTTACAGGATTCTCATTTTTCTTTGAGAGAGGAAGACAATTATGGCTGTGTCTCCAAGATTAAAAGCTTTTCCTGTGTATCCCTGTATTTAGCTCACTGGAGGCTGTTTTGTTTAGGCTTTGGAGTTTTTTTCCAGGATGTTCTGTCTCCACCAGGGAATCTTGCAGACCATGGCTCGGGTGCTCTGAAAGCTGACCAGGGGAGTTGCTTCATCCATTGCTGGAAGGATGTGGAATTTATTTATAATCACTGTGTGCAGCAGCATCTCCACCCTATTCCCACCAGTAAACACGGAACAGGGGCAGCTCAGCAAGCAGAGCCTGCCAAAAACCAGCCACAGACCTCAGAACTGGCTTTCCATGGGAATCCTGCACAGGGCTGGGGCCAGGGAATGCTGTCACCCCTCTGTGACAGGTTCTGGAGAGCTCCAGAGGCAGGGCAGTGCTTGGAGCAGGATGGGGAAGGTGCTGGGGTCAGGGGATTCCAGCAGTTTGGAGGATTTTTCTGCACAATTTTAACCCATCTTCAGAATCACTTTGACGTACAGCACTCTGGGGCTTTTTCAGCCCAAACGTTTTTTAAAGTGCTGAGGTGAAGTGAGCCAAATACCTCAGATGACATTCCTGGGCAGCTGGAAATTTGGCTTCTTCCAGTTGGTGTCAAGGCCTAATACTTATTTAAAGCCAGGCTTTACAGTGCTTGCTATTACATTTCAATATTTTCGTTCAGTCTCAGGGGATCTGCCAGCTCATCTTAGCCTGCAGTGGTTGCCTGGTCACACAGAGCCCAGTTCTGGGCACAGGATGAGGAGCACACTGAGTGATTTGTGCAGAGCCAGCCAGGGCTGAGGAGCTGCTCAGGGCAGCAAGTGCTGGCAGCATCATCTGCCCAAAGCCAAATTTTGGTATCCAGGGAGCAGCAGAGCCTTCAGCACCCCCGTGGGAGGGAGGCCACACCACAGGACACCCACCCAGGGGAAAGGGAAGGGACAGGTCCAAGAATCTGCAAAGAATCTGGGTTATTGCAGCTCTGCTCACCTGCCTGAGCAGCCTTCTGCTGCTTCAGTGCACCTGAGCCATCGTTAATTGTAGGAACTGAACAATGAAACAGCACCAGGGATGGTGGCCAGGTGATCTTGGGGCTGTTGGGGAACCAGCAGAAGGGACTGGGGAGAGACAGTGCCAGTGGACAGGAGAAAACAGCTCTTTGTGAGGGATCTGACAGCTCTGTGTGAGGGATTGAAGATATCTCCAGGAGGGATCAAACAGTCTCTCTGTGTGGGAATAAAGAGATCTCCATGAGGGAACAATGAGCTCTTTGTATGGAATTAAAGAAATCTCCATGAGGAATCAAATAGCTCTCTGTGTGGGATCAAAGAGATCTCCATGAAAAGAGATCTTGATGTGCAAGCAAAGAAATCTCCAGGAGGGATCAGACAGCTCTCTGTGAGGGATTAAAGAGATCTCCAGGAGGGATTAAACAGCTCTCCTCCATGAGGAATCAAAGAAATCTCCATGAGGGATTAAAGAGATTTCCAGGAGAGCTCAAAGAAATCTCCAAGAGGGCTCAAACAGCTCTTTGTGTGGGATTAAAGAGATCTCCATGAAGGATCAAAGAGATTTCGATGTGGAATCAGAGAAATCTCCAAGAGGGATTAAAGAGATCTCCCAGAGGGATCAAACAGCTCTCTGTGTGGGATTAAAGACATCTCCAAGTAGGATCAAAGAGATCTCCATAAGGAATCGAACAGCCTCTCCATGAGGGATCCATGAGAGATTAAAGAGATCTCCAGGAAGGGTCCAGAACTCCACAAAAACCTGGGAATGTTCTGCTCCAGGGTGTCCATCACTGCACATTTGGCTCAGGGAGCAGAGGCACCAACAAAGGCAGATCTCTGGGTTTGATCCTGGTCTCAGCCACTGCAGGAATTCCTCTGCTCCTGGGTCTCCACAAGAATGGCTCTGTGTGTCATTTGAAGAATGTCTGGTTTATTTATTTCCCATCTTTTCATCCCTGCTCTCCATTTTTATGGATCTATTGGCATAGGAGCTGGATATTTCAGCAAATGAGGTTAACCTCTGACCATAAATTACTGCTCCCTCAGGAGGAAGTGGCCATAAAAAAGGAAACAGCCACAACTCCAGCAGGGAGCAGCAAAGGCAGAGAGAGCAAGGGCTGTACAAATTACAAAACCACCAGCCCCTGAAACCCTCACCAGGGCTGGCCATGCAAATAATAAAGTGTGACATAAACACACACAAAACTGGACTCAGCCTGGCCAGAACAATCATTCAGATGCCAAGAAAAATAAGCAGCTTTCCCATTTTCCCTGGAGTTTCCTATATAATGGCTCTTGGGGACAACATGTGGCCAGAGACCACAGGAGGAGAGAAAAGAGGAGAGAAATGAGCTGATCATTGCTTTGACCTGTCACAGCATGCAGGAATTCAGGCAAGGCAGCCCCTGGGAGAGTGGCCAGGATAAAACCTGAGGGGTTTGCACGCTGGTGACAGGGAAAAGGCAGTCAGGTGCACTGTGATGGTGATTTCCATGTCAGAATTGTGGGCCTGTGGGTGGGATTTACCTCTGAGAATTCATATGCTCATCTTGAGAGTGTTTAAAAGAATGAGGAAGAGATGAACAACTTCTTTAAGTGATCTCTGAGCAGCTCAGGCTGAGCTCCAGAGCGTGGAGGGACCCTAAAATCACTGCCATGGGGGGGAAGTTGCACAGCTCAGGTGATAGGAGGGTAGGCAGAAAGAAGGGAATTCTGCAGGGCTGTGGCTGGGGGATGGAGTTTCTGGATGAGGGGTTCAGCTCCGTGCTTGGGGCTGTCCTGCACACATGGGTTCCTCAAGCACCCTGCACAAAGTGGGTGAATGAAAACAAAACCTGAGCTCAGCACGGGAATAAACACCCAGGCACTGGGGAAATTTGCCTCAGAACCTCTCCCACATAATTTCCAAAGTGCTTTCTGCTCTGCTGCTCTTTTTCTTGGGTGATGGAAGTTGTCCTAGAATATGTTATGGGTTTATGGGGGCCAAAACCTCCACATCAACACACTGGCCAGCTCCACCTCTCCTTGGGGTTTTTGTTCCCTAGGTGCAGAAGAAGTAATTGCCTCTTTTGTCAGCATCAAGTCAGAAACTCCATGGGAAAAAGAAAAAAAAATAATAAGGTGAGATGGAACAGCTTCAGTACCAGCAATGGCTCAGGAAACTGTGAATTTCCAGCATGAGGATGGGAATGATGCAGGTTTTTAAATTCAAGGAGTGAAGAGGCAGCAAGAGCTGCACTGAGAGCCTTGAGGAGCAGCAGATGAAAGCAGCAGGTGATGTGCTGGAAAGAAGGCAAAGGAGAGGCTCCTGTGGGTGTTAAAGCATCATGTTCCCACAAGAGGAGCATGGGGAAGGTCACAGCAAAGAAATCAGGATTATTAAAGACAAATAAACAAAAGACAGCACCTCTCTGGCAGCTGGGCAGTGCCAGGCTGGGAAACCAAGCCTGGAAAAAACAATTTCCTCACTACCCTCTCCAAAGGCTCCAGCCTGAGCCCCTGGCAGCAGGAGGGGGAGTGGGTGAGTCCCTGCAGGGTCTGCTGTGGGTGATCTTCTGTTCTGAGATGTTTTTGTGCTGAATTCTTGGGAGCTGCCTCTCCTCACCATCCCTGTATTTATTTCCTGCTGTCCTTGGCTATTCCCTGCCTCTCCAGAAGCATCCACAGACCTGCCTGTCCTCCCCTCCTGCAGGAGGTCTGTGGGAGCCAAAGGGAACATTTGCTGCCTCCCTGCTCCATCCCTGCAGCCAGGGCTGCTCCCTTGCTCTTGCCCCTCCTGATTTCCAGCTCTGAACAGCATTAAAAACAGCCAGGACTGTTCAGTGCTCTGGCTGCCAGAGGAAAGGAGCTCAGCCAGGGGAGGGAAGTGTTCCCACTCACCCTGAAAACGAGCTCCATGCTTCTCCTCCTTCTCCAAACCATTTCCCCACCTTGTTTTTGTGTTTGGTGACATCAGCACTGCTGTGAGATTGAAGCACTAAATAATTCTTCATCACCACAACATTGCAGACCATTGCAAAATCTCTGCAACTGCTGTGCAGGCCAACATTTGTAACAAGCTACTGCCAAACTGGATGACAAAAAGCAAAAATCAGCAGCTGACCCTGTGTTTTGGTTTAGTTTAGGTTTGTTAATTTTAGTATATTTAATTTTTTTTTTTTGAGATAGGATTTAGGGGTAAAAACAATTAGGATTAAAACTTAAAAGGGTATATAGAAGAAATTTATTAATAATGTAGAGGGAAAGAAAGAAATTTGGAATAGGATTTTAGTTTTTTAATTTTTTAAATATTTTTAATAATAATATATAGAGACATTTTAGTTAGTTTTTTATTTAAATAGTTTATTTTAGAGAGAGAAGTTTTTCTTGTTTTGATTAAAGGGATTTTTGTAAGAGAAGAAGTTTTTTTGTACGAATAAAGCTTTTTACAACTTTAAAAAAAAAAACCTGTGTGTATATATATATATATATATATGTACATATATACTCTCTTCTTAAATAACTTCCATACAAAACCAACACACCCTGGAATATTTCCCTTGCCATCCAGAGGCATTGTTTTCTTGACTCAAGGAAGAGGACAAAGAACAGTGAAATCACCCAGAACTGAGCTGAAATCAGAGCTGAGAGCATGCAGGACCTTACTTGTCAAAGGGACTTCTAAAATCCTGGTGGGCTTCCAGGAGCAGGAGAAGGGGTCTGAAGGATGCTATTATTTTAGGGTGCCATTATTTTAGGATGCCATTATTTTGGGATTCTATTATTTTAGGATGTCATTATTTTATTACATGATTTTATCTCAGCAACAGTGTGGGAAATGATCAATGTCAGACATTCAGTCCAGGGGCACTTCAGGAATCTGGAATTTTGGAGTTAGCGTGTCCAGGGAAAGGAATGGAGCTGGGAAAGGGCTGGAGAATTCCTGAGGGAGCTGAGAAAGGGCTGGAGAATTCCTGAAAGGGGCTGGAGAATTCCTGAGGGAGCTGGGAAAAGGCTGGAGAATTCCTGAGAGAAATTCAGGCCACAGTCTGGGACCACACTCCAGACAACTCCTCTGTCACCCAGTTTTATAGCACACTTACAGCAGAACAACCTCTGACTGTGCCCCTCTGCACTAATAGAAAACACAGAAAATGCCTCATTTTTAAAACAATTTCTATAAAAGAGTGTTAGATTTTTCTGCAGAATCTGGCTGCTTTCATGTCTATTAAATTTTAACACAGCAGATAAAATTGGCAGAAAATACCTTGTGAAATGCTCCTCATTACATCTCTGTATCACATCTGCCAGATTCTGCTACCTTGATGCACTTTGAAGAGTCCCTTAGTGCAGAAACAGTCCCATGGAAGTGATGGGAGCACTCAGTGTGCTTCTAACAGAGCAACAAACCCTGCAGAGCTGGCGCAACAAATCCAGCACAGGGATGGGCTAAATTGCACCTCCACATCTGCACACCTCCAGTCATTGTCTGTCTCCATTTTCAGATCCTGCACCTTGCTTTTTCCACATGAATTGCCACCACCTTCACCTTCCTTCAATCAGAAAGCAAGAGTCAAATCTTCCTGCAGTGTTGGTGCTGTCAGCTGTTGGCTCCAGCGAGTGGAAATGGGAAAATTTCCTGCAGGAAAGACTCAAACTGATTTCCTTCTTTCCTGCTTTCCTGATTTCCTGGGTGCTCTGGGATAATGCTGGGGAGGAAGGGGCAGATCTTGGCCTCAGAACTCCCCCCTCAACAATCCTTGGAGGCTCAGTAGCCACCAGAGAAGCTGCCTGCTGAAGCCTTGAGCAGACTGAGGCTGTCCCAGGGAAATGTCAGTGCCCACTGCCAGGCTGTGGGCTGGGAGCAGAGCAGGGAGGTTTGCTCCTCTCAGAGCCACTCCTGCTCCTGTCGGGATGGGGAATGAATGGAAATAGAGAAAGGGTGACACACTGTGTGGACACTGAGAAGTGCAAGTCCTCCCCTCCTGCCCAACTTTTTTTTTTTTTTTTCAGAGGTTTGCTCCTTTTTTTTTTAAATCTGAGCAGTCCCAGTGGAGATCTCCTTTGGGCCCCTCCTGGAAAAGGCTGAGGCTGCACTTCTACACTTGGATGAAGCCAGAACGGGGGACAATAAATCTGAGGATGTCCCTGGACTCTGGAGAAGAAGAGAAAGTTTTCTGTGACCTACTAATTGCTCTGAGATACACACAGCACCAGAGCAAATTTGCCTTCAGCTGCAGAAAATCCCTCCAGCAGCCAGAGTGGGCTCAGCACTGCCTGGAGAAATGTAGCAAGTCTGGCTCGAGGAGTTCAACTCAGAGAAAAAAAAAAAAAAAAACAAAACAGATGAAGCAGCAGTTTCATGGTGTGGTTTCATTTTTAAACCTGGCTGTGAATGTAACCCTTATCTGAGAAAAGTACAAGCTGAAAAGGTGGATCTGAATCCTCACTGCCAAACACAGCAGCAGAGGCTGAGACAAATGCTTGGACACGGAAATGATAAGAGAAGGAAGCAGAGATAAAAAAATGCACAAGCCAGTCCTCAGAGTCCACCTTGCTGGTTTTTAAATCCTTGTTTTCCTACTGAAAGCCCTTGCTGTTCCACCTCTGTCAGTTAGAGTAGGAAATCCCTGCAGTACTTTCGTTTTTGTTGATGCCCAGAAGAGAAAGAACCTCTGTACAGAAGAGCCTTGTGGCATTGTTAGGGACACCAAGGCTTTTATAAAATCACTGTTTGTTCTTGAAAGGCTGGGAGATGCCAGATGCCTGGCCTGCAGAGAACACAGAGTTTGGGGGCTTTAAGAAAAAAGGACCAGCTTTTTTTAATATATTTTTTTTTTACTTGTTGCTGAACACCATGGCAGGAGCCAGCAGGATCCCCAGTCATGGCTGCAGGTTTTAGGGGAGGTTGCAGGTTTTAGGGGACTGCAGATCCAGATCAGCTTGCCAGGGTGCCATGGGGGGCTGCAGTGACATCCTTCTCCTGGTTAATCCCAAAGCACACTCCCTCCTTGCTGGGAGATCCCAAATGTGGGATGCTGCCAGGCTGGAGCTCCTTGTGCAGGACAACCTCAGTGGCTGTGGCACTGCAGAGCTGGGGCACAGCTTCCCTGGGAATGGGGATAAATCCTCAGCCAGCTGTGCAGAGCAGGGACAGGACTGGGAGCTTTCCCAGGTGAGCTTTGGAGGAGCAGCAGTTTGAACCCCAGCACTGAACCACAATGCCCTGATGGGCGATGGTTCAGACTGAGTCTGAGTCTGCTGAGGGAGAAATCTGGGAAGAGAAACTTGGGGAAGAACATATCTGAGTTTATTTGCAGAACACAGCCCCTGAGAGCAACAAGGTCTCACTAGCTTTTTTACTGGGAAAGAGCATCCAAGAAAAGTGCGTTTATCTCTGGAATTCATGGGCAGAGTGTGCTGAGGCAACACTGGGGGCTGAGCTGAGCAGGGCTGGGGACTGGTGGGGCACAAAGGAGGCCCTGTTGTCTCCACTCTCATCAGGCTGCTCCTGGCTGCTATTCCTGGCCTTGCAATGACTCACTGCTGACCTTGCTGAGAAAAGCTCTCACATCCAGCTCTGCTGCCTGCAAAAGCCACCATGGGCTTCTCAGACTGCATTCTGTTCAAAGCATGGGTGATGAACAAATTTGAAATAATTCTCCTTTCCTTCACCCAACCCGTGGGGTGAGCAGGGACTGGACACACAAATGAACTCTGCTATTTTCCTATAAGCTCTCCTTGCATTTCCTTCTTAATTTCCAATTAACTGAGCCAATGTCTTGTTTTTGCTGTGCCCCAGGACTGCACCAAGTCCTTCCAGCGAGAGCAAACACCACAGCCTTGAGACAGGTGCCCATTCTTCTGCAGCACTTTCTGTTTCTACTCAGAGCTGTTCGCAGCTGCTCTTTCCAGTGTGACACCTCCATCCCAGGTAACAGGGCTGGCCTGGGTGGGGGGCCTGGAAAAGGTGGTGGAGCCTGGACTTTTCTGGGATTTCCATGCAAGGACAGCACTCATAGCTCAGCCCTTCTATTCCATGTGGGACACAGCCACCTTTGGAAAAAAAGCTGCCTGGTAAACAGGTTCCCTCTGGCACTTCACTAATTCCAGCCTGTCCTGTCAAAGGTGAAAGGGTGCTCAGAATCTAGTTATTCACTGCTAGTTATGTTTTTGGTGTAGGTTCAGAGCCAAAACTCATTAAGGGCATTAATCTCCCCATTCCTTTGCATTCACTCCCAAAGCTTTTATTCAAGCTTTTATTCAGTGCCCTTGGCCTGGACAATGCAGATCAGTGATGGCAGCTCCACTATCAGTGTCTTTGTGCCACCACGTCTCATTTCCAGCACAATGTCCACTTGTCCTCAGCAACTGCTTCCTTTCAGATCTCAAAAATAAATAAGTCCATGGAAGAAACATTTCTTTTGGCCCTGTGCTGGCTGAGAGCTCGTTTGCAGACATTGTAGTTTTGGGAGACAGTGTCCCTTTGATTGTCCCCATCATCCCAGCACATCAGCTGCTATTTTTGCCTCGTGGCTGCACTGAGTCCTGGAGCTCGTGCTGGTTTGCTTTGGAGCAGAGACTAAGCCAGGGATGGTCCCAGTGGAGACAGGAACAGTCACCTGTGGAATCTGGCAGGGCCATGGCAGCCCAGCCTGAGCAGGGCTGGGCACATCCTTGTGGCACCTGAATGGGGAGAGGGAACAGGGCCAGGAGTGATGGCACTCACAGCACTGCTGGGCTCTGCTGGGAGGGGACTGAGACACTGGGGCTAGGCTGGGACACTGGGGCTGGACTGGGATTTTTATTTTATTTATTTTATATATTTATTTTCAACTCCTCCAGACCAAGCACTGGTACCTGGGAAGAGCTGAGTGATAAATGAAAGAGTTGACAGCACTCCAGCCTCATGCTGTTGGCTGAATTAACCCCACACTTGTGGGGTTCACTGATTATTTGGATCAGTTCTCGCTGGGATGGTGCCCTGGAGACGTGAGCAGGAACCTCCAGAGGGAAGGGAATGTCTGCAGAGCACCAGGACACAAACCACACTTCTCATTCCCAGCCTGAGTGGAAAGAAAATCCTGCTTTATCCCCACAGAGGGAGAAAGAGTAAGAAGGGAATTAGAATCCAAACTAAAATAAATAAAACTAGCATTCTTGGTCGCTGGCTGGAGCCCATTTTTTCTCACACTTTGAAGTTCATGCTCTGGCAAAGGAAAACCCTACACATGAAATCTGCCTGAGGAAGGTCAGTGCTGGGAGAAGCTCTGCATGAAAGTGCCCCAAAGGGCTGGGATATTTTCCTTACCTGAAATGCTGTGTGGGGATGAAGCCTGGCTCAGGAATTTTTAGGTGGGTATCTTTGTCCTGCTGCCACAGACTCTGGCAGAACAAAGCACATCAAACCCTGTGCCTGTCTCCTTTTGTTGATGGCTATTTATTTTCCTTACCACTGCTCTTGTTTTGTTCTCTTGGCTCAGCAGTCTGGCTGCTGCTCCAAACCAGTGAATTCTCTCTAAGAGCTGGGCCCTACATTATATTTATAAGCTGTAAGGATCTCCCCAGGCAGACTCAGAAATAAAGGATTCGAGTCAAACAGCTACAGGGAGATGCTCCAAAACAACCTCAGAGAGGAAACACAAGGAGATGGAACATCAGCCAGTGCCCCACGCTGGATTTTAAAGGAGCTCTGCAGCTCCTGCAGCCATGGGAGTTTCCTTAGCCTTTAATCTCTCGTGTTTCCAGCACAAGGAGGAGATGTCCTGCTTTCCTGTGCTGGCTGAGCATGTGTTTGAGGAGCTGTTCACTCACTGATGGAGGGACAAAGCTGGATAGAGAGGGAGGAACCTGTCAGGATGCCAGGCAGGGATGGAGAAATGGAGACCCCAGAGGAAAACTCCTCATTCTCACCAGTTTTTATGCAAAAGTAAACTCTTTGCAGTATACTACTTTACCTACACTTTGTTGTTGTTTGAAGTGACTGACAGGCCTCTTCCAGTTTTGAATTATTCATTAGACCCCCTTTTTTTTTTTTTCTGTTTTCCACAGAGGACACCAGGAGTGCCCACTGCCCTGCTGGTCCCACACCTCCCCTGATCCCATGGCCTGAGTGCTGCTGTGTGCCTGAGCAAAGCTGGGCAGGAAATGTTTTTCCCAGCAAGAGAAACATTTTGTTCCCATACTGTGCTTGAGCCAAATGGGGTTTTCTTGGGGCCTTTTTTTTTTTCTTTTTCTAAACAAAGGAATAAGTAAGCAAACACGTCTGCAAGGAGCTGATTGAAACAACCAAAGCTCAGCCCGTGGACTTGCTGAGGACTTTGGCAAGATGTGAAAATACCATTTTCTGCTCCAAATCAGGCTCATGACTCAAAACCAGACCTTGCACACACAGGACATCACCAAGCTGCAGGCAGGGCTGGGATGATGCTGTCTTTCCCTGGAAAGCCCATCCCCAGCAGAAGCCACTGCATCCAGAGCACTCCCATGGAAGGTTTCTGTTTTGATAACATGCCATTTTCCAGGGAAAAATATTTTTATCTTCAAGCTCTCCACCCTGTTTGGCCACAGAGTGACAATGTGAACGTGGATTTGCATCCCCAGGGACTGGAGGATGTGTGTGCAGTGCCTGGCTGTGGGGAGAGGCACTCCCAGCCCTGCAGCTTCCTGGGGATTGAGGCAGCAGTGCTGGCAGTGCTGCTGTCCCTGGCAGGGGTTTGGGGTTGGGGAGGACTCTGTGCTCTCACAGCTGATGGCTTTGCTTCTGTTTATGGCTCAGGGAGCACAGAAACACATGAGCACAGCACCTTGCTTGTCCTGGAGGTCAGAAAAAAAGAACAGCTGGGTTCAGGGGCAGGCAGGGTTTTAGTGCAAGGTACCTGGGCAATGTCCTTCCTTCTTCCACCTCCTCTCCAGGGTTTGGATCTGCAGGACACGGTGCACAGTCCATCCTGGAGGGGCCAGGGATGTGCATGCAGACCCCACAGTGGCACCCTGGGGTGTGCCAGCTCCCTGGGTCACTGAGACCCCCAACATGCAGCAGTGCCTTTCAGCCCCTTGCTTTGTCCTCCCTGCTCTGCAGGCTCTGGGAGGCCACACCAGCCCCAGGGCTGGGGGATTCCAGCTCTCTCCAGCTGCTTTGGAGCCCCTTTGGAGAGCAATCCCAAAGTGCAGAACAGAACCTGCCAGGGTTCTCTGTGCAGCAGAGGCATCCAGTGCAGCCACCCCAACACACAGGGCAGGATTACACAGCTGAAATTCAGGATGAGGGGCTGAGGGAGGCAAAGAGGCACCTGGCAGAGAGAATTTGTAAAGTGGGGCTGGGCCAGGAGAGCCTGACTCTGACTCTGACTCTGCTGTCACTGAGCAGGAGCCTGGGAACCACCCCAGAGCTGGACAACTCCACTTGGGGTGGAGACATTTCACCTTGAAGGCTCAAAGCAGCACAGGATGCAATTCCAGCCCTGATCCACAGCATTCCCTGTGCCCCTTCCATGCATGAGCACCACCAGGGGTAAAGGGAAGGGTTTCCAGCTCTGGAATTGCTCCCTGCCAAGCTGGCAGAAGGGATTAACTCTGCCAGAAAGGATAGAGATATCACAAAGGGTGACCAGGAATTTCCTGGGGTCAGCCAGGTTCCACAAACCCGTGCCTTGGTCCGACAAAGATCATATTCCATATCCTGGAATTCCAGCCCAACTCCTGCAGGTCACTGCTTCCCATCCCAGTTTCTGGGACACAGGCACAACCACCTTCACTCCCCCACTGGGATTATTTTATTTAGTTATTATTATTGCTATGTTATTATTTTTATTATTTTTATTAAGTTATGATCATGCGTCTACAAGTGCTGGGTGCCTTGCAAAGCCCAAAGTGCCTCATAAGGAAGGGAAATGAACTTTTCCAGCCCTGCTTCTGCTTCCCTGGGCACGCTGAGGCTGATATTTGTTCATGTTGGTAAAGAGCTCTGAGCTCCTGGGATGGAATATGTCATGGAAAAATGAGCTGGGTTTTTAGGAAGAGGTTCTAGCCCAGTTAGCAAATGGCTTTTGCCATCTGTGTGAGCAGAACAGGCTGCTGTGCCAGGGAACTCTGCTTTCCTTTGAAAAAGCTCAAACTGGTTACTCCAGGCACAGGAAGGTGCTCAAGAACAAACTGTGTCCCCCTTAGAACTTTTATTTTGTGTATTATGAGGGAGAAAATAAAGTGTTATAAACTCAGGACTGCTTGACCAGGTTCTAACACTGAATTCCTTGTGAAACCACACACTAGAGGCATTTGATCTCAATTAAAAGATCAATTATGTTTATCAACAGATAAAAGATGATCTGGGGCATTACACAAATACAACACAATTTATTACCAGCTAGTAAATAACCTCTAATGAATTTTTAAACACTTCCCCATAAATTACAAATAAACTACAGTCCTATAATTATGTTAGAGTTTTGATTCTCCAGTTAAGCACCTATGGGATCAATCTTTATTATTATCCATAGTTCTTTAGGATTCCTTTACTGGAACCTGTATCTGGGGAAAGCTGTACATTCTAAAAATTAATTTTAGGCATAGAAAATGCATTTGTCATCTTGACAATGATCTGTTGAGAAAAGCATTCATGATTTAACGCTGTGCATGAGAAATGAGGCTTCTTGTTCATAAACCTGGGAATATCAGAGGCCAGTGTCCAATTTCTTGTTGAATTTGGGACACTTCTACGCCAGGTACCAATCCTGCCCATTTGCCTTTGGATTTGTAACTCTCAGAACTGGACCTGCTCCAGTGCATGGCAGTGAAGAACTCAGAGCTGGGCATTGAGGATTTAGGTTTTGGATTAAACTGAGCTCTGAGCACAGTCCAGTGTCACTGAACCCCCTGATCTCCACCCAGTAAAAGTCTGATGCAACTGCTGGCTCTGTCTTTTCTTTTGCAAACAAACTGAGCAAGAGGAACAAAAAAAATTGCAAACCAACCCCATCACTGAGCCACAGGGACTGGCAGTGCTTTGTTGTAGGGCTCTGTGGGTCCTGGAACAGCAATGACCCCAGTGGGGATCACTGTTGGTGTTGGGATCATTGGGATTATTTGGATTGTTTGGATCGGGATTATTGGGATTATTTGGATTATTGGGACTATTGGGATTGGGATTATTGGGATTATTTGGATTCTGGGGATTATTGGGAATGACAGTCTGTGGGGGCAGCTGTGGAGCTTCCACCACTATCTCATTATCAGAGTTTTTACTTTCAAAGTCACATACCTGATATATCCATTGGAGTAGCACAGAAGAGGTCCCTCCTGGCTGCACATCCAGAATTGTCCCTTACATTCTTTGGGACATCTCCTGTCACCAGTTTGTGACCTTCAGAGCAGCTCAGGGGGCACCTGAGCTGGAGGAGCAGCCTTGGACCAGGACTGGAGGGAAAAGGAGCGCCCATCCCTGCTGAAATCCTGGCACAGCAAGGGCGGAGGCACAGGGGCAGGCTGGAA
>PYHW01009778.1:2059841-2072257 GCA_013186435.1 Turdus rufiventris | reverse complement strand
TAATATATAATATATAATATATAATATATAATATATAATATATAATATATAATATATAATATATAATATATAATATATAATATATAAATAATATGGGATTTTCTCCGTGCCCCAAGAGGCACAGCAGGGCAGGTAGGGTGGAGGTGACATCCCAGCAGGACACAGCAGCAGAAAGAGAGCCCAAAGTGTGAAATACCAGGGGAAAGGGGCACAGGGATGGCTCTTGCAGGACACAGCCTGCTCCCTGGGTGCTGTCCCTTCCCGATGTCCCCGGGCTGGGGATGTCACCTCTGTGCCCCTGAGGGAGGTGATGCCACCTGATGCTCCCGAGCTCGGGCTCTGCAGGGACAGGCGGTGCCGGCAAGCAGCGGGAATTCACTTTTCACTCCTTTACCCCATCCCAAGCAGCAGCAACAGGAAATCCAGGAGCTCAGCGCAGTGACAGGGAGGGAGAGCGAGAGTGAAGTCCCCTTGCCTGGTGACGTCTCTCCTTCCTCCTTTTTTTTTTTTTTTTTTTTCCTTCCTGTCCCTATAAAGAATCTCGGGCTCACATCAAACTTCCCTGCGAAGGCAAGGCGGGACGGACAGACAGACAGACAGACAGACAGGCAGGCAGGCAGGGGTCCGGCCATGCCCCGGGTACCCCCGGGCAGGTAGAGCCAGGTGGGCTCTCAGTCCCTGTCCTCCTGTCCCGCTGCAATTCTGTCCTTCCTGCACCTGCAGCTCCATCCCGGAGGAGACATCCATCCCGCTCCATCCCAAATTCCGCGCCGAGAGGGGGGAACTTTTTGCCAAACTTTTTTTTTCTGGTGTTTTTTGCTTCGCTTTTTCACCTCCTTGCGCCAGCTGGGAGGATTCTGAGGCAGAGCAAAACTCCCCCCGGACACCGCAGGGATTGGAAAAACGGGGGGAAAAAGAGGAAAAAGGTGATTGAGATTAAAAAAAAACCGAGGAGCTCGGGAAGAAAAGAAGGGAAGGCGAACAGAGCCCGCAGCTCCGGGATGAAGCGGTGAATGGGAAGAACAATTAAAAAGCGGTGAATGGGAAGAACAATTTAACTGGAATCAACAAGTGGCGGCTCCTGTCCTTCCCCTCCCTCCCCGCGCCGGCTTTCCCAAACTTTTGGAGCGAAGGCAAACTTCTGCAGCGGGCTGGGACACGCTCCGGGAGCGGCCCCGGGACGATGGTGGCCCGGGCCAGAGCCCTGCTGGCCCTGTGTGCCCTCCAGGGGCTGCTGCTGCTGCACGGTAAGAGCCGCCCGTGCGGGGATCGGGGCCAGCGCACCCCGGGGCGGGGATGCTGTCCCTCGGGGAGCTCCGGGGAGATGGTTCCGTGATGGTTCCGGAGCTTCCCCAGCCTCTCTGTGCTCCTCCTGTGAGCTGCGAGCCACCTGGGAATGGGGCCACCTGGGAATGGGGCCACCTGGGAATGGGACCACCTGAGCAGGTGGCACCCGCTCTGTCCCCAAACGCCAGAAGTTTTAACCCCGGTTAAAGCTGAGCTTTGGGAGTAGAGATCAAGATTAAACTTCCTCGAAGGTGTCGTGCATAAAGGGCAGGTTTTAATGGGTGTTTTCCCCTCGAGGTTTGGCTGCTTGATTAAAAATAGCAGTTTGTGAGCGTTCACCAATTTGTGGCTTTTTTCGCTCGCTGTGGGAAGGTTTCTTTCTGGTTGTGTTTGATCACTTGAGGCAGAGCTGAGGCTTTACAAGGAGGAGCTGTCTGGGAGCCTGGGCTATCCCGCTGTCATGCTGGAGCTGTGGGCATATCGCGGGCATCTCCTGGATATTCCAATCCTGATTCTTTGATATTTCCATTTTTGTTTTGTGGTGCTTCTTCTCTACCTTCCCCTCCTCGGCCCAGGCGCCAGGCTGGATCCCCAGCCCCCCAAAACTCATTTTCCTTTGCAGCAAACTCCCTGTCCCCCCGGATTTATTCCCAATTTTTGCTGCTATCAGAAGAGCTGAGAGACAGGTTAATGAGATTTGGGAGAGCTTTTCCATCAGCTCTGTGACTTTTCATTATCTCATTAAGCATGAGGATTTTGCTGGATTACTGAGCTATTCATTCATGACGCTGCAAATTGTGTAAGGGAGATGGGCTCTTGTTTATTGGGGAATTCCTTCTGACAGAAAGGACTTTTTCCCTTTTTTGGGGTAGTAGATGGATTGCACTGCACAGCACGAGGCTGTTGTTCTTCAGCACATTATAATCTTTTCATGGTTAAGAGGATAGCTTCTGGAAACACTGTGGAGCATCACTGCCCTTGATTTTCTTGGATTGATTCAGGGATTTAATGTATTCCTTCTGCAGAAAGGGATTGATTGGCAGGCACAAACCCTGGGGAATTTCCCATCTTCCCCACAATTACCTGCAGAATAAACAGCTTGTGCTCCAAAGGCTTGTCCAGCTTTTCCAGGAAAAGCTGAAGCAGCAAACCTGGCAGCAGGAATCCTCAGGATCCCTGCTGTGCCCAAGGAATCTGTGCTGTGCCAGCTCAGCCAGCAGTGTCCACACCTTGGGCTGCACCTGCAGCAGCCCTGGGTGGATTCCTGGTGCACCTGCAGCAGCTGGGAGCTCTAACCTCTGAACAGTCTGCAAAAGTTACCAAAATCCAGGGTGATTTCACAGAGGCATCCATCACCACAGACTCTCATGGATTAGAGGTGTAATTACAGGGAAGATGGGAGAAAACGTGCTCAGGTGTACCTGGGGCTCAGGGTGAAGTGGAGCTCAGGGAGTTCAGGGGGGAAAGCCTGGCTGGAGATGCTGCCCATGTGTCAGGGCTGCTCAGGTCCTTACTCACCAGGTTCCTTTCCTAATCATTTCAGCCCTGGTAACCTTGGAATTTGGTCCAGATTCCTTTTGCCATCAGTGCCAGGCACAGAGGAGGCCAAGAGAAGGCAAAGTCTGTGACAGAGAGGGATGGAGGGAGGCAGGAACATCCCAGTGCCTATGGCAAATGCTGGTGAGGGACTTGGAGCAGCACTGTGGGTGTCAGGAGCTTGGTTCATCTTTAGGAAGAGATCAAACATCAGCACAGCCCCTGGGTGCCCTCCTTGGGCTGGAAGGCAGAGGGAGACAGGGCCAGGAATGCCAGAATTTGGGACAGCAGGGGTGTTACTGGTGTTACTGGTGTTAATGAGGAATTAACTCCTCACCACCTTGGCTCCTCTCCGGCACGGAGCTCATGAAGCTCTGCTCCACCTCCCAAAGCCTGGATTTATCCCTCAGCTGCAGTTAAACCTGCCCTGGGATGTCTGTGGCCCCAGTTAGGCAGGGCTGTGCTGGGGAGGCTGACTCTGATTCCAAACAATTCCAACTGCAGTGCAGACAGAAGGAAAGTCCTATAGCTGTGAAAGCACCAAGGAATCGACCCCTCAGCCACTTCTTCCCTCCAAGTTCATCTCCAGCAGTTAAATTGATGAAATTCTGGCCATTACATTTATCCAGGGCTCCTTTGGAGAATTCCTGACTTATTTTTATTTACAAACATCATCCCAGTGATTTCCCACCTTACTCTAAATTCCAGCTCTTTAAATGTCCTCATTTAGTTCCAGGAGTATCATTAAATTCCCACTTTCCTTCTGCTCATTGTTCAGCTTCTTCTCAACTCCTCAGAGCACTGCTTGGGGTCTTGCTGCTCAGAAATTGTCACTGGTGTGGAAATGATGGTGCAGATGCCAACAGCTGGCTCAGGGTTTAGGTACGGAGTGGCATGGTTCAGAACCAACCTTGGAAGAACAATCTGCAAAGAAATTCTTACACCTGAAACTGTGCATGAAAAATTCAATGTCTTTTACCCTCTGACATGGTCACCAGAAGGTTTTTAATATCTGAGCAATCCAAGTCACTTCTTGGGTGCTGAAATAAACTCAGCCATTTCAGTGATTTAACACTGGAGATTATCAAAGATTGAAGAATAAAAATTAGGTCCTGCCCAATGGCTTTGAAATTAAAGCACATTTGAAATTGATTTTTTTGTTGTTGTTGTTTAATTTTGCAATGTCTTCAACAAATTGAATATTTGGGTAACGAAGCTTGTTAACACAGAGATTTCAATTAAACCGTGTATCATTAGATAAAAGCTTCAGGAGCTCAAATTCCTCTCAGTTTTCCAGCTGGGATGGTCACAGAGTCCAGCAGGATGAGTGTGGCTGTGGGGTTGTTTTCCCAAAAAAAAAAAAAAGTCTCCTAATTGGTGTTACTCCCAAAGATTTGCTGTACTGTGGGAAAACGTTATAAAAAGCATTGGAGCCTTTTTTAGGCTGGTGATATATGAGCCTCCTGCTGAAGCTGCCACATTTGAAACCAACTGGAAATCTCTTTATACCAATTCAGCCATTTAAGGCAAGGGAAAAAAAATGTAAAGTATTTCTGAATACTCCCTGAACTTCTAAAAAACAGCATCAAACCCAAAAGAGCACTGAGAAAATGGAGCAGATGGTTTGCTGAAGGTTTCTGGTGTAAGAACTTGCAGTATTTTCTCAAAAACTTGTACAAAATATTTATCTGTGAGCACTGGAGTGCTCTGAGTAAGAGCAACGGGGTCCATTTGGGTCATTTCTGCCCTTTCACACATTCCCTGGATTGTTCATTTCATGACAAATTCTTTGTACAAAGTGATAACTCAACCTGCTGCACTTGGGATGAATGTCTCACACTGGGCTGCTGCATACAGAATATTTGTGTTGTTAATAAGTTTATGCACACAGGGAAAAGCTTTCCAAGCCCAAGAGGAGATTCCTCAGGTGCACCCAGGGAAGGTGATTTCAGCTTTTTTTGAAGGAGGGTGAAAACCTGTTCTACCCCACATCTATTGAGGGATGGGACACATCTGGTCCTGTGATGCAGGAATGGTCACTTGATCAGAAAAAGCACCAAGAAGGTGCTCTCAGTTATGCAGGAGAGTTTTGGGGGCAGCAGCAGCCTCCTGCATTTTTTTTTTTGAAGCTACACAGGAGATTTCCAGGAGGCAGGGCTGGACTTTCACAGCCCCACTCAGCTCCACATGCTTACTTTGGTATTTCCTCTGATCCACCTTTCCCTTTTTTCCTCCAAACCAGCCTGATGTCACTGGAATGGCAATTAGGAGTGGAAGTAATTAAAGGATATTGGAGTATCTGAACAGCAGCTAGGATTGAAGTAAATGTGTCCCCAGTGCTTTCCTTCAGAAAGCAGCTCTGGAGCATCCACTGTCCTCAGCCACTACCCCCAGGACAAGTGGCTGTCCAAAAAAAGCTGGGTAAAATGTGTGTAATAGAGAACTGAGCTCCCTGTTAGGCACATCTTTAGTTTTTCTTTTTAAAGCCACAGGGAAAAGAGTAGAAGCTGCCAAAGTCCTCCAGACAAGGTTTTTATCTGGAAATGGCATTTAATAGAAGGCTTCCCCAGGGAGCAGAGCTTGGAAGCATCAGGAGCAAGGCAGGATCAGCACAAATCACAGGAATCAAGGTTTCTGCACCTGGTGTGAGCTCAGAGGCTCATCCAGGAGTGGGGAAGGATCAGGAACAGGAACAGGATCAGGATCAGGATCAGGATCAGGATCAGGATCAGGACCAGGACCAGGACAAGGATCAGGACCAGCCTGATCCCCTGAGCTGTGATCAGCAGAACTCCTGGTGCCCATTTTGTGCAGATGCCTCCCTGCTGAGTGCTGGACACTTCCAGAGGCTCTGGGAATGGGAGCAGGGAATTCACACGTGGAGGGAGCTGAGCTGCTGCCCTGTGCCACTGCTGACCTCTGCTCCAGCCTCTTTCCAACACTGAAACACAGCTGAGCACGCTGAGGGACAGGGAGCAACCTGAAAACTGTTTTATAATAGACAGGGAGCAATCTGAGAACTGTTTATGATGGACCGGGAACAATCTGAGAACTCTTTTAGAGTGAGTAAGCCCATGGACATCTTCATGAGTCACTCCAATACCCTGATGCCCAAGTCCTTGGATTAGTCTGACTTTGCAGCACACACTTTTTTGTCCCCACTACATCCTACATGCCTGTCCTGCTCTCCCCCGCTTTCCTGGATGTCTCCTAAACTGCCCTCGGGGCTCAGAATTCCTCGAATTTTTACATTAGGGAAAGCCAAGAGGAATTTCCCAGCCCTTCCACACCAGGGGTCTGTGCAGTCTCTCTTTTCTATCCCAAAATGAATTTTGTCTTTGTAATTCTTTCTGGTGCAGAGATTTCTGAAAAATCTAAAGTGAGACCTGCAGTCCAATCCCTTGTTTTCTGCCAGTTCTTCGTGTTCTTGCTGGATGGAATTTTCACAAGAAATTATTTTTGCAATATCTATTTTTCCAGTATCTGGAAAAGCAGGAGGGGGGGGGGGTCATATCTCATATATGAGGGCTGTGTGTGACCAGGGCTTTTGTTTTGGTTCTAAGCAGGAAAGTTTTAGCACTGAGTGTTTGAGCAAAGAGGAAAGAGCCTCATCCAACCCTGCAAATGATGAAAACCTGAAAAATACACTTTTTCCTTTGTGCCCTGCAGGGAATGGCAAAAGCACATGGCCCTCAAAGTTTCAAAATTCAGCCAAAACCCACACTGAGGCCCAGAATGTAAAGGAAATATATGGACCTGCCTTCTATTTTCAGATCACTTGCCTTTGTCTTCTTCATTTCCACATAGGTTTCCTTAGATCTTCCTGTGTTTTTCTGAGCTGTGGGAACGTGATTGCCAAGGAAGTGGAGAGGGGAGTTTCAGCTCTGCTGGGATTGTTCTTGATTTGAGGGTCAAGGAAGCCTGACCCTGTCATTACCTGTTCCATTTTTTACAAAACCACCGTGGATCTCAACCACCTCAGCCAAAAGGCTTTGCTTCCTTCGAGCCCACAGCTCAGGAATTGCTCACCTGGAATTCCTCCTCAGGACACACCGGGCTCAGCTTGCAGGAAAAGCCCCATGGGGCTGCTCTGCCCACTCCTCTAGAGCTAAAAAATGGGGATTAGATGAGGAAAATGGAATTGCTCCACACACACACACTCAGAAACAGCTGAGCTGTGAGCTGTTCATCCTGTTTGCTCTGCATGCAGGGCTCATTAGCTGAAATCAGGGCTGAATGCACTCATTTAGGAGTTCCAGCAATTTCCTCCCAGTCCCCAGAGCTGCGGTGGGGATGTGAGTGTGGGGCTCTCCTCAATCCCCTCACTTCACCCCTGGTAGCAACAGGGATCATCCCAAAAGCTGCTCCTGCATTTCCCTGATGTTGGAGCTGGGCAGTGCAAGGCTCAGCATTTCCAGCCTCTAATGTGCTGACACCTCCTGCAGAGCATCCCCCAAGAGCTGTAAAATGTGAATTTCCCCTCTTGTCCTGCACTCAGGGATGCAGCTGCCAGAGCAGCTCCCCCAGGAGCCATCCCACACACGCACACAGTAGCGCTTGGAAGCCCTTGGTGTGGGCAATCCTGATTTCAGGAGCAGGAAAAGCCTGGGAAGAGCTTGCCCAGAGCCCTTTGGAGCACCGGGGGGGGTCGTGCTGGAAGGAGGGAAGTAAAGCTCTGCTGAAAAACTTGCAGGAAAATAAATCCTTGCAGGAAAACAAATCCCATAAATAAAATAAGTAATGCCCCCCCGGGTCACTGGGAGATGCCCCTCCCCTTGGGAAGGGCATCAATTAATGATGATTTACAGGGATAAGGGGAAGGATTTCAGGAGCTTCCACTGCTGTCCATGAGGAGGATCAGGAGAAATAATAATGTAGAGCACAGGTGTGGGGAGAAATGCTTTTCTCATCTCTGCTTCTGACACAAGATCTCTTTTCCCAATTTTTTGTGAGACAAAATCCCTCCTTCCAGCTATTTCTGAGACAAGATCTCTTCCCACTTTTTCTTAGGCAAGATCTCATTTTCCAGCTATTTCTGAGACAAGATCTCCTTTCCCTGTTCTTTCTGACACAAAATCTCTCTTCCCAGTTCTTTCTGAGACAAGATTTCTTTTCCCAGTTCTTTTTGAGATAAGATCTCTTTTTCCAGCCCTTTTTGAGACAAGATTTCCTCTCCCAGTTCTCTCTGACACAAGATCTCTTCCCCAGTTCTTTCTAAGACAATATTTCTGTTCCCAGCTCTCACACAAGATCTCCTTCCCCAGCTCTCTCTGAGACAAGATCTCCTTTCCCAGCTCTGACACAAGATCTCTTTTCCCACCCATTTCTGGCACCAGCTCCTTGCCCAGCTCTCTCTGGCTGTGCCTGAGGCCAGCAGTGCTGCCAGCTCTCTGTGCATGACACAGCAGCACCCAGCTCAGCTGCTGGGACAGGTTTGGTACAATTAAAGGATGATTCAGGTCATGCAAACAATTATGTCAGCCTGAGGACCTTTAAAACACAATTTGAGCCATTACACGGTGTGAAGCACAGAGAATCAGGTAACCTTTTGGCCTGCCACATTTTTTTCTCTGCAAATGGATCATGTCTGGGTTATTTTCATGTTTACACACTCAGGACAAGCTTTGCCTCTCGCTCACCCAGGTTTAAGGCTGTGCTTGGCTGAGGACAATAGCCTGCCTTTGAATTGTCCATTGTGTGGCTGAGAACATTGATTTTCTTCTGGCTGCTCACACATTTTGTGGTGGGATTTGAGGGGGGAAGGACTGACTGAAAGCTGCTCCCTCACTGCAGGTTTTATAAAGGTAGAGTTGCTGGAAAGTCCTGATTTCACTGTGAGAAAACAAAACATCCTGCTTTATTACAGTGGTGAAGGAAAGCCAGAGTGTGGCTGCAGCCCCCAGTTGTGTGAGGCAGCACAAGGACCCTTCCTGCTACTCCTCACATTTATTTTGGCTGCACAAACCCTGTTCTGCTCAGCCCTGGAGACTCCCATGCTTTAAACAACTTCCCTTTGGTCTGGGCAGATTTCCTGTTCAGTAAGGACAGAGCATAAGGGTTTCAATCAATAGGGATTCCCAATGTGATTAATCCCAAAAATCCTGTGTCAGCATGAAGGGAGCAGAGAGTGGTGAGGAGGGATTGCTTGGGGCAGAGCCTCAGGAGCTCCCTGCTCTTGGCCCAGCTCATTTTGTGCTTCTCCCATCTCATTTTGTGTTCTGTTGGCCCAGCTCATTTTGTGTCCTCTTGGCCCATCTCATTTTGTGTTCTTTTGGCCCATCTCAATTTGTATTTCTCCCAGCTCATTCTGTGTTTCCCGCAGCTCTTCCCACCCATGGACACTTTTCCAAGGAAAATGGCTCTGTGGGTCTCTGGGAAGGCAAGGCCAGGTGTTGCCACTGCTGATTCTGTGAACAGTTTTATTTCTGCACCTCCTGATCCATCAGCAAGGAGATAATCCAAGATTTACTGCTTTGGAATGGCTGTGGTGGTTTCACCTTTGGGATGTTTTCTCCTGGCTGTCCCAGCCTGTAAAAAACAGGGATGAGCTCAGTTCTCTGGGTCAGTTTGGGTAATATCAGCCCTGCTCTGATGAGAGGAATGGAAGAGCCCAGCATGGGACAATTCCTGGGATGGGTGGACTGCCTGGGAAGGGGAATTCAGGAAAACAGGAGGCTGCTGAGCAGGGCTGTCAAAGGCTCCCCCATCCAGCTCCAAACAGCTCCCATCAGGAATTCTGTCCTGAGTTCTTATTATTCCTGTGGGATTGTTCTGATCTGGTTTATCTATTCTCATCTTTTGTATAAATCAGCCATTTTGCCTTTTTAATTGTGATCTACTTTGTATTTGAAAAGTAATACTCAGACCCACTTGGAGAAACGCCATTATTAATTAATTTCATGAATTCATGAAGCCATCTTCTGGTTACTGATGTTGCTCTCTCTTTGTGCACAGCTATGGTGGTTATATTGCTATTAAAAATAAACTCCCAGCCTTATTTCCTGATGTTCTGTGTGGATTGAGCTGCTCCACACTATCAGCCAGGGCAGGCTCCCCAGGCAGGCACCACAACATCCCTCAGATCTGCAAGCACAGGCTGGTGCTCCCTAGAGAAAGGTTTTCCTTCTCCCTTCCCAGGAAAATGTGCCCAGTTTGTTTCAACCTTCTCCAGGACACAATCCTTGGCTTTCTGGTGGGTTTCTGGCAGAAGGACAAAAGGAGAGGAGAGGAGTTTTGTCTGGGTATAAATCTCACTTTTAATTTGCCAGATCTGTCCAGCACTCAGGAGAAAATCAGGGCAGTGGAGATGAAAATTCTGTGCTCACAGTGAGATTAGTGGAGAAGCTGAAGCTGAGCTGGTTTTGATTTCCATGGAGGTTTGTTGGCACAGCCACTGCTCAAGGCCATTTGCCCTTGCACTGCACAATATCTTTATGCTTTAAAATTAATGTAGGCTTTGAAATACTACCTGGATTTGTGCTCTGGCACTGAGCAGTGCAGCTTTGAGCTTCTCCCTCTCTGCCTACCTGTGCCAAGTGCAATCTTTAATCCACACAGGATGAGGGAAACACCAAAGCCTTTGTCCTGTGACTCTGGGATTGCTGTTGCAGGTTCTGGATATTTCTGATGGAGGTAAACTCTTATTTTGCATGCTTGGATTTGCAATGATAGACGATATTGGTGTGTCATTGATGCCATCACTGGTGTGGCTCAGGATAAACACTTCACCTGAATCAATCCCCACGGTAAAGCCTTGCAGAGCCTCTTTTGGGCTGTTGATTCTTTAATTGGCTGACCAACACATCTGGTGTCACCAGAAGTCTCCTTCAGCTTAGACGTAAGCTACCCAGACTTAAGGAGAGCCCAGAGCAGCCTAATTTAGTAATCTTTCCTGTTTTAAATTCTTTGGCTTATCTGAGTTCTGGCCTTGCCATCTGCTGGTAGTGAAAGCGGGGTGGTGACACTTGGGCGTGGTGGGATGTGAGGAGAGTATCTCAAACTCTGATCTGCAGTGGGGGTGATAAAGGAATGCTCAGGATGAAGGAACTGAGAGGAATTCTCAGCATCCACAGGGCAGAGGTCTCCCTCGTGCTCTCCAGTTTAATGGTTGGGTCCTATAGGGTGCATTGTACTGCCAGCCTTTCAAAGGCTGCCTTCTTGTTTTGGTTCCATATTGTTCTGAGTTAAATGGTAGGAAAAGAGAAATTGCTGCTAGCACAACATTCCCTCATAGGTCTATTCATGACTGATCCCCAGAGGAAGCAGAGAGCTCCCCTGGACAATGGGCAGATATACAAACGAGCATACATTTACTTTCTGTGCTTGCACAGCTCCTTTGGGCTGCGTTTCCTCTGCATTCTCAGGAGCACAAATTCAGGCATCAATTGGTTTGATGTCTTCCTGCTGCCTTGTTAGACACTCTGTGACAGGAAGCCTTTCTGAACCACAGAACCACAGGGTCAGAGACTCACAGAACCACTGAATTACAGAACCACAGAATCACAGTCACAGAACAGAAAACCACAAAACTGCAGAATCACAGAATCACAGTCACAGAATCAGAGACTCAGAGAACCATAGAATCACTGAATTACAGAACCAGAGTCACAGAGTCACAGAATCAGAGAACTAAAGTCACAGAATCACTGAACCACAGTCACAGAATCAGTCCTAGAGTCACAGAACCACAGAATTGCAGAGCCACAGAATCACAGAATCCATCCTAGAATCACAGAATCACAGAACCACAGAATCACATAATCAGAGTCACAGAATCAATCCCAGAACAACAGTCACAGAACCCCAGAACCAGCAATACCCTGAGTTGGGACCCACAAGGATCATCCAGTCCAGCTCCTGTCCCTGCACAGGACACCCCAACAGTCCCACCCTGTACCTGAGAGCTTTGTCCAAACACTTCCTGAACAGAGAGGCAGAGGCCTGATGAGGAAATGCTTTGGGCAGATGTGATGGAGCACTGAGGGATGCTCTGCACTGGGAGCACTGGGAGCACTGGGAACACTGGGAACACTGGGAGAAGAGGGGACCAGGCCAGGTCTGAGGTTTGCAGGTGCCCCCTCAGGCCTGCAATGCATTTTGGCCTCACATTGCTCCCTGCAGCACAGGTTTTTCCTGCCTTTGTGCCTGTGCTTCTCTGTAAATCAGGGAGGTTGGTCCTTCCCTTCCTCCCTGGAGGCATGGAGAGATCAATGTTTGGGAGAGGAAAAGCAGCTGCAGTAGATTTGCTTCATCTTTCACCCCCAGCACCAGAGAAAAACCCATCTGAAGCTGCAAGGACATGCAGGGATGTGGCTGCAGCTGCAGTGAGTCTGCACCAGTGCAGGTCTGGGTGTGCATACCACGGGTATTTCACCATTCAGGAGGCTGAGGGAGAAGAAATTCAAGAAAAAAATGCAGCCCTTCAAGCCCTAAGGATTTCTGAAGCTGCAAGGACACATTCAGGCATTTTGGGTTCTGAGGATCAGGACTGGGGGCTGAGTTCAGGCTTGGCCTGAACTGGCAGAAATGGGTTTATCCAGGATGGTTTCAGGAATTCCTCACTCAGGATGGATGGGTTTAACCAGGGTGTTTTT
>PYHW01009778.1:1995124-2055007 GCA_013186435.1 Turdus rufiventris | reverse complement strand
CGGATTTTAAAAAGTTTAGTAAAAGATAATAAGAGACAAATAATAAAATAAAAGGTTATAAAAGGTTATAATAGTTGGGTGTTTGGCATTTAGTCAAGGGCACACTTGTTTTGGAGACAGTTTGTTGCGTATTTATAAACTTGTCATACATTTTTAAACTTTTTTATAAACTCTTTTTTATATTTTAGGCAGTGTTTTATATGGCTGCTTTTTGAGTCTGTCTTTTTAGAGTACGTGTGGGTTCTTGTTGTGCTTTTAATTTATTATTTTTTTATTAGTTTTAATTTGGGCTGTGGTCTTTAACTTTTGCAGCCTGGTAGCTGGTACATCAGTAGCAGGTGTTTTTACTGGGTGTTATTTAACTAAGCAGGCAGCTCTTCCTAAGAAAACAGAAGGGCTGAAGCTGCAGATGTTATCCTCTTCTCATTTTTAATGGAAAAACATTCAACTTTGGATTAATCCTTTGCATGGAGGGCTCACCCAAGTGCCCTGAGCTGGGAGAGGAACAAAACTGCCTTGGTGAGGGAGACAAGAACATCCAGCTGATTTTATATTTGGATTTCCTTTCCTCCCTGGTCAGCAGCTCCCAAAGCTCCCAGACACAGCCAGGCTTCATGAGAAAGGGAGAGATTACAGCTCTCCAGACCCTCAGGATTCTGGTCTTCAACAACAAATGTTCATTTAGGGAATCTACAGTGGAACAGATTAATTAGAATTTTACAGGAGTTTGCAAGGTTCCTACAGGAGCTTTTCATTGCCTTCTGCTTGAGTGTAGATATCTGAATTATTTTCCCTTTCAGCTACAATGGGATCTCGTGTCAGTGCAAATATAAAAAGCGATCAAAGTGGAAAATCCCACTTGGAAAATGGGATTGAACTGCTGCTTCCAGCTCAAGATCCAGTCTGGATGTGCTGTGAAGGATCTGGATGCACTGGTGAATAAAACACCAAGGGAGGTTGAAATCCTGGCTATGTTCAGCCCCCACTGCATCTCCCTGGATTAAGAGATTGTGTCAAGGGGCTTGAAATCCCTGCAGAGCACAAGGAGGACTTGAATCCAGTTCAGAACTGGAGAATTCCAAGGAAAAATTGACAAATTTCCCTTCTTTCTCTGTGCCTCCTTACCAAACACCCACACCTTTACTGGAAACAGAGGAAAAGAGAAAGTTGCCCTGTTGTCTGCAGGGATAAAATACCACAGCTAAAGTTCCTCTATGGCTTTTCTGAGGAACAACAAAGGCAAGGGGAGATGAATCATGCAGAGAGTTACTCATTTCCAAACAGTAAACAGGTCATGCTCAGCATTGTTAACTCGGGGCTGTGGTGAGTGTTTGGGGAGAGCAGGGGAAAATCTCCCCTTTCCCAGGAATAAATGATGGGAATCAGGCTGGAATTGCACTTCTGCCACGGGGGTGTGGGGCACTCACATGTCAGGAATGAGGAATTCCCGCTTTTCTGATAGCCTGGTACAATCCATTAAATCTCATCGGATAAATTGTATTTTTGTAATCAAAAGTCAAACAAACATCACTGATAAAATGAACAAACAGAACCCTTTTTAGGAAGGTTTATGAAAAGCTAAACAGGTCTAATACTTAGGTTAGGGACTCATAGTTTTTAAATATCTCAGAAGAATTAAGAATGCAAAAAGTGATCTGCTGTCCTTCCTCCCGTAGTGATAGGAGAGTTTCTGCTTCATCACAGGGGAAATTGTTCTTTAACTTCAGTGCCATCGTGGGGGAAACTTCCCCTAATTTCAGAGCCACCATAGAGCAAACTGTCCCTTCATTTCAGTGCCATTGCAAGGGATCTGTCCCCTTAATTTCAGTCCCATTGCAGGAGAAAGTGTCCCCTAATTTCAGTGCCATTACAGGGAAACTGTCCTTAAATTTCAATGCCATCGTGGGGGAACTGTCCGTTCATTTCAGTGCCATTGCAGAGGATCTGTCCCCTAATTTCAGTGCCACTATGGGGGAAACTTTTAAACTTCCCTTAATTTTAAACCTTAACTTCCCTTAATTTCAGTGCCATTGTAGGGGAAACCGCCTTTAATTTCAGTGCCATTCCAGGGGAAACTTTTCTTAATTTCAGTGCCAATTCAGGGGAAACTTCCCTTAATTTCAGAGCCACTGCCCATGTCAGGGTCTCCTGACTGTGCCTGCCCCTCAGATCTCTTGCACTCTTGCCCTGCACAGATGTTCACACCAGCACAGCAGCTCCTGTGAACAATTTGCAGGATTTGGGGGTTGATCTACAGCTCTTTTTACTCTCCAGCAGCGGTTTCCTCCTCCCAAAGCTGCTTCCATGCTTTGACCTTGCTCTGGAGCCCAGAAGAAATGCCTCCCAATTTTCCTAAGGCTCTCTTTATTCCAATGGCTCCTGTTTGAGCCACTGCTATGCAGTTAATGCTGCACAGCCTTTCCACCCTGGCACCTTCCAGCCAAGGGTTTTAAAATTTGGCAGCTGAAGTCTCAGCCTGAAAATTCATCCCTGTTTTTTTTACTCTCCCCTAAGAGCCAGTTTTCAGTTGATATAAACATTTTGATAGCTTAAGAGTGCAACAAAATGCTGAGCCTTCCTTTCCAGCTGGAAGCCAGGAGAGTTCCTTTGACTCCGAGTGTTTGTTGCTTGTTGTTGGCTGTGCCAAGCAGATCCAGGCAGCTCTGGAACCTCGTGGCACATCCAGGGAAAATTCAAGGCCATTTTTATGTGCTTTTCTAGCGATTCTGTGTGCCTGCAGTGGGTGTTGTTCCCCCTCCTGCCCTGCCACACCTCACAAACACCCCCAGACTCAGCAAGGAACCTGTTGGTTTCCTTCAGCACGTGCAGAAACACCTCAGAGCCAAAGTTCACTTCTGCCAGGCCAAAATTCATGTGCAGCACCTGAAGTTTCAGTGATGAATCAAGAAAAGAGAGGCAGAACTCTGAGAGAGGAACCCCAGCAAACACTGGCTTGACCTTGATAAGCTGTTTGTTTACTCTGCAGGGTCTCAGATCTGGATTTCATTGCTGGGATTAGTTCTCTGAATTCTGAGTGCAGCAAATCAAGGCTGTATGTGTGGAATCAGGATGGAAGGAACCTTTTTAATTTAATTGCCTGCATGGATTTGCATTATTCCTTCATCTGCCACCTTGGTGCTTTTCTCCTCCCGAATTCAAACGGTGACATTTTTCTTTCTTGGTGACATTTTTCTTTCTTGGTGACATCCAGTTTTCATTTTGCTTTCATTTAATGCTCACTGAACTTTCATCATTTTCTTCTTTCTTAGACATTTTCATATAGTTCTGTAGTCCTAACCAGGGCTTTGGATCCTCTGCAAGAGACAGTCAGGACAGAGCTCCAAACCCTCCTAATTTAATTACTTTAGAGTCGCATTTGTTGATTTTGTAAACTACCCAGCACCCAAATAAATTGTGCAAAGGGCAACTGCACATTTTGTCTGTCTATAGGAAGTGCAAGAAACTCTGGGGATGAAGAGGTGAGATTTTTAGGAAAGGCAAACAGTGGTGTGGCTGTTTCTGCTCTGAAATCAATATTAAGGGGCAGGAAAAAAAAAACCAAAACTTTTAATAATGCTGTGGCAAAATCCTGTGTGGAAATTGTCTGGATTAGAAGCAGTTCGGTCACATCCCAGCATGGCATGACCCTGTTGTTGGGCTGGAAGTGCAGGATGCTGGACACACCACATTCCTTGGTGGAATCAAGGCTCTGGATCTGTCTCCCAGAACCAAGGGCTGCCCTAAATATCCAGCTATTTTTAGACCAGTCTTTTTCTGTTGCTGCTTTCCATAATAAGAAAAACCTTTGAAGGATTTGTGGTGGGTTTTTTTATCCCTATGCACAAGAGGAATTAAAATAAATAAATAGGCCTTAAATATTTAGACATGAAGAGAGAAGAATTTCCTGCCCAGCTTTGGCCGAGCAGCGTAGGTGGCTTTAATGTGACCTGGGGCTGCTCCCGGTACCTGGCAATGTTTGTTTTGCTTGGAAGCAGCTGCACTAAAGCACCTTTAAAACCAGGATCCCACAAAGCAAATCTGCTGTTTCCAGGTCATTGTGCAACCCCCTTCCCCGAGCCACAGTTTTTCCAGATGAGGAATTGATGTGCTGCAACTCCAGCAACCTGTTAGAGAGGGAATGGCTCCAGGCATGGCAGAGGAGTCCTGGAAGTGGCTGGACACCCCCAAATCCACCCCAAAGGCACTGAAAACACAGCCTGGCTCTGGGCATCACACCTGGGTCATGCTGCCCCTTCTCTGGGCTGCTCCCAGACACCAAAAACTGCTTTAGCTCCAAAGCTTGGAGGGTGAAGCGAGCTCATCTGGGAACCTGCAGGGGACAGAAGGGATTTTTGTCAACAGGCAGCCAGCTAGGCAGACTTGATAAATATGTGCAGTGCTAATTCAAAGCAGATTCCTGCTTTGCCAAGAGCAGAATTCCTCCAAAGGCTGCCATCAAAAACATGATGTCACAGCTGTGGAGAAGCCTCACAAACAGGGCAGAAGCTGGGGTCACGTCAGGGTAAGAGTGTGGTGCAGGCTGAGGAAGTGATTGAAGCCCTGCTCCACGGCCTGATGGAGTTTGTCATTAAGGAGGATTTCACCAAATGATTTGCAGCCAATTCCCTGGGCCTGATTGGTACTTTCCAGCTTAATGCAAACCAGTGAGGAAACCAGACCTAGTTAAGCCAAGCTGCCCAGGGAGGCTGCAGGGTAACAAAACCTCACCCTGGGCTGTGAAAATGTAACTGGAACTGGGCTTGGGTTTAAGAGGATGGTTAGGTTCCCTCTCCCCATCTCAGCAAACAGCTTTTATCTTGTCTCCCAAAATAGCAACCTGCTATCCTTCAAAACAAACCAGAAAAAAAAGGGAAAACCTCCTGAGACAGGCACACAAAGCAGACAGAAATGGAGCACGGAGCTGATCGAAAACAGATTCCAGCCTCAAGTCCAAAGTCAGCTTCAGCCCATTGCCTCTTAATGGGGAGAGCTCAGAACTAAGAAAACAAAGTCATTACCCACGGAGCAGATTTTCCTGACACTGACTGTTCACATGTTCCTGACACGGCCAACCCCTGTATTTGCTCAAATCCATCTCTGTTTAGTGTGGCACATCAACTGACTTGACCTCAGGAGGCTCTGGCTCATTTGCTTCTGGATTTATAGCTCGAGGAAAAATGGTCCAACAATGCTAACAGGGGTGGGCTTTTGTTGTGCTTCACCCCTGCCCATCCACTTCCCTGCTCTGCTTTCAGCTCCGTCCCTCTCGTGGCCCTCCCTTGGCCTGCTCCTTCTGCAGGTCAGTGATTCATCACACAGGAGGACACAGATGTTCTTTACAAAGAAGCCTTTCCATGCAGCCTCGTTTCTGGTGTGGTTTTTTTTTTTTTTTTTTTCTTAGAAAAGAGGGCTGGGGATGAGGAAAGAGATGGAGAGGAGGAATAAAGGCCTGAGAATGGGGGTTGCCCAGTTTCCACCAGTTTGTGTAGTGGTGCCTATGGGACACAGCAGCACTGCAGGGAGCAGGGATCACTGCTGGGCTCACACCAAGCAGGAAACCTCAGGGAATGTGGCCTGAGCAAAGCTAGGGTCTCTCTGAGCAGCTGTCCCATCATTATTGGTGCTCCCTGGCCAGTGTCCTTCCTTGGTGGCAAGCTGGATTTAGCCCTGGAGCACAGTCAGAGGTTGCTTTGCAATCCACCCTCTTGTCATTCAGCACAACCTCACCCAAATTCCTCTGACATTTCTTGGAGAACATCCCCAGTCCTCTCTGAGGTCTCTGGGGACATTCAGAGTCCAGAGCTGAGATACCCACACTGCCTTTGAGGGAGCACCAAAGAGGTTTGCAAAGGGAAGGGTCCTGAGCTCAGGGCAGGACATCAGAAAATTCCCAAATGTGGCAGCTCAGAGATTGCTCCATGTGCAGCACCAGCAAATGTTTTCTGAAGGACATCTCCCAGCACTTTATCTCCTCCAGTCCTAAATATTCCTGAGGCTGGGGCTGGCATCCCTGCTTCCTTTGGGAGCTGAATGACACAGGCTGATGGAACAACCTTGGGAAGGTTTTCTGCCCTCTCCCCAGACTCTTGCCAGCAGAAAGAGCTGGTAAATGATTGCCCTTGGCTGCCATTATTCCAACCTCTCCTGATAACCACTCCATCCCCAGCAGTTTTATTATTGTGGGCCACTTCACTTATGATCCATTCTGATAACTCCCATCTGTTGGGCTTCCATTTTCTTTTTCCAGATCTTATACAGCTCATTCTGTACAGGGTTTGAGGATAAGGAACAGGTATTTACAGGGGTTTCCAGCACTGTCTTGTGCAAGTGGATGATGGAACAAGAAGAAAATTTGGGATTTATCTGCAGATGGTGGACGAGGGATGTGAGTCAAGATCCTCCTGATCTGATCCATCCAGGCAAAGGCTGAGTGCTGGCAAAAAAGACCAAAAAATGCTTGCAAAGAAACACACATTTTGTTAAACCACAGTCAGGGATTTTATAACTTCTCTCTCTTCTCTGGCCATTTTAATGTCTCTCCAGGGGATCCATGTTACAGTTTTCCAAAGCCTAGGTCTTAGGATGAATTACCATCATATTTTATTATCAAAGGAAGAGCTGACACACGGGACAATGATTTAGTTGACTGGGCATTTGGAAATACTGTTCCACTTGCTGCTATTGCCTCATGTTACATGGAAAATTGAATGTCCTAAGAACTGAAATAGCCCGGCCAGGTGAAGCTCAAAGTGAGCACCCCTCAAGTGGGATTTCAATTGGAGTTCATGGTGGGCAGAGCTTTAATTTGTGTGCTGTGGCCCCAGTGAAACTGCATTTACCAATCTCCTTAACTGAGAAAAGTTCATTTGCACCTGTTTGCTGTGGATTTATAGGAGTGGTACTTCTCAAACACCAAGTCTGGCTGCTTTAAATTACTGATGGAAGTTGTTCCCTGATTAAAGATGTCAGGGACTATGTCAGATGTCAGATTTTCCACATGTGTGAAACCAACTCATACACTGAATTCTGACAAAAATTGCAGTTCCCCACTGACAGCAGCTTGCATGGAAACCTCAGGGAAATCCCTCCTTGCTATTCTCTGGTACCAGTTTCAATCCTGACCTCTGCTGGCCCCAGTTAGGAGCTGATGCCTGCCTGGGTTATTGCATTGCCCCTGAACACTGAAATTAAGCAGTTTCTTATCAACAGAGAGGTAAAACCTGCCTCAAATCTCTCTGTGTCCTGGAGCACCTTGTCCCTTCTTTGGGAAGTGCCACCACAGCAAAGGAACCACCTCAGACATTTCCAATGCCAATACCTGGGCAGTGATGGCATTACCAAGGAAAAAATTAATATTAATTTATAGCCATGCTGAAAAGGATTGTTTTCTCTTAAATCTGATTTCTTGAAATTATGAACAAGGTATAAAAATGTACAGAAATCCTGTTGAAAAACTTCTCTACTATTGCTCTAACTTTAAAGAAATCCATTCTCCTCAACAAAACATCCACCCTGGAGTGGAGGCATCTTCCCAAAGTGTAGGCAAGCCCTTTATTCCAGGTTAAAAATCCAGTGTAAAGCGTAAACGTGGGTAGGGACAGGAGGAAATCACCGGTGAATCAATAGATTCACTGCTTGTTTCTGCAGGGGAGGAGCTGGCTCATCTCAGGATGGATTTCAGGAGTGACTGATCCTCTCTGTGCACTTGAGGAGGTTGGGGAATAGTTCCTGGAACTGAGTCAGCCCAACAAGTGCTTTCATTGCTTGCAGCTGCACACAACAATTAAGCTGCAGAGAAATTCTGAGAGGTGCCAAATGCAATCCCAGTGATGTGTGAGTGAGCAGTGTTCAGTGCTGCACACATGAAACTGGAATTTCTGCTGCTGACTTCTCTGCCTCACCTGTCACCTCTGATAAACTAGCAGATCTGATGATACTTCTCAAAATAATAAAGTAATTCAACTAAAAGTGTTTTAAAGCCTTCCATCCTTAGCACCCACAGCTTTGTAGTAACTACTCACCATATACAATATACCTGCAGAGAGGGATTAAAGGCAGCTCAGTGCAGGGTCTGGGCAAGCTGCAAGCACAGCTTGGCCCGGGTTTGGTGTCTGTAGCTGTGAGGAGCAGCTGGGCTGGTTTGATTTTTTAATTTTATTTTATTTATTTTATTTTTATGGCTGACAAGCCATAAAAATCTCTAGCTCTATCCATCCATACTCAGTGAACCACCAGGAGTTCACCTGAGGGGACAATTCTGAGCTGGCAGAGGGACACAGGGAAGCTGGGACGAGCCCAGAGGAGGCAGAGATGGATCCCAGAATATCCTGAGCTGATCCAGGATCATTCAGTCCCACCCCTGGCCCTGCACAGACCCCAAAAAATCCCACCCTGTCCAAGCTCTCCTGGAGCTCTGGCAGCCTTGGGACCATTCCTTGGGGAGCCTGGGCAGTGCCCAGAACCCCTAAAGTCCAACCTAGCCCTGCCCTAGCACAGCTCCAGCCATTCCCTGTGTGCTGTCCTTGTCACAGAAGTTGGAGCTGTCCCTCCACTCCCCTTCTGAAGCCTTCCACCTTCCCTTTTTCCTACCCAGGGAAGAAATGCTGGCTAGGTTCAGTCCCAGAGAAAAGCTGGATTAGCTCTGGAGTGCAGGAGGGAGGAGGGGAAGGGCTGGGATGGGCAGTGGGGACACAGGGTGACCCAAAGCCACCTCCTGATGAGTCCTGCTGAGTGCCAGGAATGTGCCCCGTGCTGGGGATGGCCAGGGAGGAGGAAGGGAAGCTGTGTCTGGAGCACTGATGAAGTAATCCTGTCTGGGAATCATTGGAACACTCGGATCTGCAGCCCTCCAGCTTTTCTCAGGAGACCACGCTGGGGGGAGAGGCAAAGACAGCTTCATACCTCACATTTTTGGATTATTTTCCCCCCCCCTAGAGTCTTCAGGGCTCCTTTTTTGTGCATCTTGTTCCCACTGGGTCTGCATATTTCCTAATCGTGGAAATGAGCCAGGTCTTCTCTTTCCCAGAGGAATTGCCATAATTTGGATCAAGAAATGACAACATTCCCAGCCTTTTTTTCCATCAGCACGAGATTACCACATTTCCTAAATACTTCAAATTGTGCTTGAGTGCCTGGCAGATGATTGCAGATGTTGCCACCTCCTTTCCCAGATTCCATGTTTATTTTCCATGTAGATCTGAGTTCCTGCCTTATCAGCCAGTCCCAAAGCAAGGCTGTGTCCCCTCTCACCAGCACGGGCTGGTGACATCCCTGGCACTGCTTGGGACACTCTGTGGTGTCAGAGGCAAAACAATGGCCCTGATTAATGAGCTGCTGCTGCCCAGGACCAAACAATTTTGACCTGGAGCTGCTTTTTGTGACCCCTTCCCATAAATCTGCAGCTGCCCCAGCGATGCAGATCGCAGGCAGGCAGGAGAAGCGGTGGCACTGCCACTGCAGGGGCTGCCCTGCAGCAGGTGAACCAGGGTGATGTTTGGAGTGCAGAAAGCCAAGGAGAGGTCACAGGGTTTGTGTGTCAGCACCCAGAGCAATCCTGGCCTTGCTGGAGGGTTCTGCTGAGTGCAGGAGGAAACCAGGGCGAGCCTGTGCCACCCCAGCAGGAAATGCTGAGCCATCTGTGCCTGGGGAAAAGCCTTGCAGAACAAATCCCAAGAGCTGGGCCAAAGCCTTATCTTATCTCCAAACACTTTCTCCACTTAGCAGTTGTTTTCTCTGGGCTGTTGTTGACGTCTCCAGCTCCAGACTGATGATTTAATTTTTCGTTGTTGTCACTTTGGATCATTTACACCCCTGAGCCACACACAGCTCCCATCTGCAGCAGCAATGGCTGGGAACTGCTCCCCTCTGCCATGACTCAGCTCAGCAAATCCTGCCTTCCCTGGCTGGGAAAATCAATGGGAACAGGAATCCTGGGGCTTTGCCAGAGGTACTCTTGGGTTAACACTTGCATTTGAATATCCTGGAGGGATCTTTGCCATCTCTCCTGATGAGTTTGTGGTCGCTAATTTAATTTCGGATGAGCTCCTTCAGCTTCTGTAGGAAGAGGAGCTCTGGCTCTGGCTCTGGCCTGGAGCTTCTCAGCTCTGTGCCCACCCTGGGGCATTCCTGGTTATTTTTGAGATGGAAAACCACAGGAAGAGAGGTTTCTAGTAACCATCCCCCTCAAACAAACAAAGGAAATAGAAAATCTTTAAAAGCTGATGAACCATTTTCCTTTAGAATAGTTCAGCTGGAAGAGCAGGCGAGGGAGAGAGAGTCCTGGGCAGAGGGGCTGTGAGAGGCTGAGCCCCTTTTAACATCCTGCTCTGGGAAAAGGGTTCAGCACAGTGGAGATGAGCAGGAAAACTTGAAGGGTTTAAATCTTCACAGACAAATTATTATCCTCAACAGACACGTGGATGCTATAAGTGCATGACATATTGTTGGCTTTTTGCAAATATTGAGATAAATGCTATATGTATAATGTTAAAATAGCTTTTTTGTATAAATATAAGCTTTTTTCTTTTCTTCTAATAGCAGAAGTTAGACATAAGTTTTTTAGAGATAATATGCTTAAACTACCCAGTTAGTTAAAATAACAGCCCATAAAAGTGTAATAAAAACCCTACAACTAACACATTATCAACACTCACCAACTGCAAAAAGCCAAAACCACCACCCAAATTAAAAAGTAATAATAAAAAAATTAAAACCACAAGCCAAAAAACACAGATACTCTAAAAAAACAAACCCAAAAAGTAGCCATACTAAACAGTTCCCCCAAATAATTTAACTATACATGAAAAGCTCAAATATGCAAAAAATTAATGTATTGTAAAAGGTATTTAAAGAGACATTCCCGAAGCAGCCGTGTGCTCTTAGCAGCTTGCCAAGCACCCGGCCGTTTTAACTCTTTACTTTATGTTTGTCTCCTGTTGTCTTTTCATTAAACCTTTTAAACTTTACCAAAACAATAAAACATATTTTTTCACGTGGAGAACTGAGAGGGCCAAAATCTGACCTAGAGCAGCTCCCTGAGCACGAGAAATGGGAGAGGGGCACTCAAACCATGTTGGGTCTGGAGGGGAAGATTTCCCAAGCAATTCTGACCCACACATTGCCCACCTGTACTCACTCAGAGCCTGCATACAGAGCCAGCAGAAAAGACAAAAATTGAGTTTTTACTCTGCCTTACAGCCAAAACCTTCCCCCTGCTGGGAAAGTCAACGGCAGCAATAACAGCTCATTTCGAAGTCTTGCATTGCGCATAGAGAGCACAAAACATTTCATTAATGTCTAGGAGAATCAAAAATCCTGTGTCCAAACCCACAACAAAAAGAGGGGTGGAGATAGGTCTCTTTAGTTATTTGCTGTTGTCTTTTTAAACCTTTAAAAATAATAGAAAACCACCTGAGTGTAACAAGTGAAAGCTGACTCCAGGAGTTGAAAACTTAATAAAAACACCAAATATTGCAAGGCTTGGGACCAAATAATGCTGGCAGTGCTGGGGAGCCTTCTCTTTTCATGGAGGCAACCTTGAAATAAATCCTGAGATGATGACAGGGTTAAACACACACGGCTTCTCAGTGAATCCCTGAGCTCTCAGTTCCAGCAAAACCAGATTTCCTTGGGGTGGAAGCATGAAAACCCCTTTGGAAGGGGCACCTGCTCATTTGGAGGTGCAGGGGACAGCATTGTCATTTACTGGGTGTCATTTACTGCTGCAGAAATGTGTTTGGGTTTATTATTTTGTGATTTATTGATATTTTTATTATTTATTATTGTTTGGGTTGTTTATTCAATTTTATTGAAAGTACAGAAAGTTTAGTAACACTTCTAGTCACTAGCTTGAAGTGAGTAAAATGGACTGAGATTTAGTTAGGTTTTTTTAAAGTTAAATAGTTTAATAGAGAAATAATGTATATTCTATTATTACCATATTATTACCATATTATATAGAACAAAAATATTATAATTTAATTTAATAATGAATATATAATAATTATATAATAATTATAATTTTAACTTAATAATTTTTATTATTTTTAATGTGGTATTGTTTAATTATAAACTACTATTTGAAATTATGAAGAAGGAAGATGAGTACCAAAAGAGATATTACTCAGAATCTTTCAATTCATTATTATAAAACCTTTAAATTTAACACTTTTTATTATGTGAGAGCGCACATTTTTATTTAACTATACACTTGTGATTTGAACTTTATTATTTAAATTTTCAAGTTTTTTTCCAAGACCTTAGGTTAAAAGCAGTATTCTTTAGGGGGATAGTGTCAGAAAGCAGAGAAATCTTTAAAAATTGGGTTTTTGGGATCCAACAAGGGATCACTTTGTCTGAGCCACACCTCAGAGCCAGGCTCACACCCCCCTGTCAGAGCTGCAGTGCCCCAGCATGCCTGCAGGAAGGCTGTTCCAATAAGGAACAGAGATTAAAAATATTTTTCTCCCAGTTTGGAGCATCAGGCTGAGTGGGAGGGATGTCCTGTGCCAAGGGAGATGGAGCTGGGAACCATCTGAGAGAGGTGAGGGAGGTACCCCTGCCCTCTGCCTGGGGAGCCTCCTGTGTTTAATGGGCTGCAAAATCAGATTAGCCCAGGAAAAGCAGTTTTCAATATATTCTCCTCCCCTGGATGAGGTATCAGCCAACATTTCACTTTTCACTCCCCAGGATTTGTGGTTGTGCTGTGTTTGTGGTTTTCAGTGCTGAGAGCAGAATGTTAAAGTCTGAGCTGGGTGGGAATGAACTTTAAAATTCAGAAATGTACAGAGAGGCTGGGGCACAGCTCTGTGCTCACCTGGGACAGGAATGAACTCCAGAATTCAGAAATGTGCAGAGAGGCTGGGGACAGAGCTCTGTGCTCACCTGGGACAGAAATGAACTCCAGAATTCAGAAATGTGCAGAGAGGCTGGGGACAGAGCTCTGTGCTCACCTGGGACAGGAATGAACTCCCAGGGTGAGCTCCAAGGGGAGGGCAGGGACAGCTGTGGCACCCAGGACTTTCCCTGTGGCTCTCACAGGGAGCTTTGCCGTGGTTGTGACACAGGAATCACTGCCTGCTTTTCATTTCATGTCCCTTGTAGCCCTGAGCATTGTGTAACAGGGAGGAGAGGAGAATGTTCTCTGCAATTTGAGCAGTCAGAGCACTTCAGAAGGTCTCCCACCTCACCTGGGCATGTTCTGGGTCCTGCTCCTGTGACTCAGGGACAAAGGCTGGGGAGCTGTGGGAAAGAGGGGGGCACTGCCAGGAACGTGCCTGGTTCTCCCTTGCCAAGGCAGGAATCTCCTCACACACACACAACAAATATGAGAGGGAAGCAGATCCTTTCTCCTCACACCCCAGAGCTGTCCCCAGCTTTGCCTCCCAAAAGTCAAGTCTAGCTCAAAGGGGACCAGGGAGCTCAGGAATATTGTGAGGTCTCACTCTGCCAGGTTGGCATGAGATGCCCTGCCCTAGCACGACTCTCTTCTGTTTTGCTCTCAAAATGTTCACTTCCCAGCCCCCTGAGCTGTGGTGTGGCAGAGGGGGCACAGGCTGTGTTTTTATAAACCCTGTGTCACCTGCCAGCAGAGCCCAGATGTGTGTGTGGCACAGGAATTCTCCTCCTGTCCTCTGTGGGGTAGGAAAGCACTGAAATTCCACTTTGTTTATTCTGTTCTTCGCCTCCCGAAGCCAAAATAAGCTTTGGGCAAGAAGTAGCTCAGAAACAAAACCAGAATAATTGAAAAATACTTTTCTTTCTTTTAGCAAGAACGGTGTCAAATGTTGTAAAAGCCCAAGGACTCTGCAGAGCTCAGGCTCTGACCCCAGACCCTGTGACAGTGCCACACTTGTTCACCAGAGCTACAATCCAGAGTCAAAAGCCCAGCTCAAGGCACCAGCTGAGCCCCCCCAAGCCTTAAGAACAACTGAAAGCACAAGAGGAGAGAAATAATCATGTTTGAAATCCCGGGATTTTCTAAGTCCTGGCTGAAGTCACAGCATCAATAGCCCAGAGCAGAGTCCTGGGAGAGCTCCAGGGACCCAAACCCCCCTCAGCTGGCAAACCAGCGGCATCTGCCAGACAAATTTGGAGCTGTTGGCCATATCCTGGAGCATTTCTGCAAAGCTCAGCACAGTCAGCGTGAGGGGCTGTGAAACAGCTCAGCACCAGGGCAGAGCCTGTGCCAATCCCAGCCCATTCCCGGAGGGAATTGGCTCTGCCAGGAAGCCAGAGGGGATTTAGAGCCTGGAGCAAGGATGGGATTGCCTGGCAGTGCCTGCTCCTGCAGAGTTTGGGGCTTTTTCTGCTGCTTCTCAGCTCAGTGTGCTGCTGCTCCCTGTATGTGCCATCCTGAGGGTGTTGAGGAGGAGCAGCCCTTCCCAAAGAAATGGGAAATAAATGGGAAAATAGATGGGAACTGCAGGGCTGGAGCCCCCAGCTGCTCTGCTCCCCCAGCGTTCCATGGGATGGCAGCTTGGAGGTGCTAAATAATGTCACACAGAGCCACTGGAGGGAGTTTGGCTTGGCCAGACTTCAGCTTCTTATTCTCCAAAGGACCTTGTGTAAGAGCTGGAGGGAGAGATGGAGACTTTAGGTGGTTTTTAAGATGTTTTAATTGCACAGACAAGGTTACAGCAGTTGTGGGTTGTGGGTGAGCCTAGAGCTGATGTGTCCTGAAGTTCTGTTTTATTTATGTTACAAAGTTGGGTTTTTTTTGGTTTTTTTTGTGCATTTTATTACATAACAATTAATTCATATTTTTACTATTACTTACACCTTATTTTAACTATTAACATTAACATATTTATGTTATTATTTTTTAATTACAAAAGGTTAGTATGTTACAGTTTAAGCTAGAAGTTGTTTTTTAGTTTACTTGCAGTGGAAAATTTTGAGATTTTTCTTTTACTTGTAACATTGGTTTTCTTGTTTGCCTGTGAAAATTTTTTAGCTTGGTAAAAACATCTTTTGTTTGAGGTGGATTTATCCTTTGCTTAGAGTAATAAAAGCCCCTTCTAACTCACTTGCTCTTTACTTTCTTAGTTACTCAGTAAGACTGGCTCAGCATTTTTTTCTTTTGTATTAAAACTTGTTATTATTTCTATTCTCTATTTTTTTTTTTTTTTTTTTTTTTTTTTTTTTTTTTTAGATTTTACATGTAAAGATTTTTAAAGATTTTTCTGTTATACATCCATATCTGTGAGACTTTTCTTTCAAATTCTTATCCTTCCCAACACCTTGGGGATGGAGCAGCAGTGCCAGGGCAGGGGGACAGGGCAGGGTCTGTCTCAGCACTTGTTCAAAATTTTAACCAGAGCTTTCAGGTAGGAGTGAGGCAAAGAGCAATTCACTGAAATCAAGCACAGAGATGAGAGCAGAGAGGTGGGGGCAGGAAAATCACTGCTGCGTGCAGTTCAGAAGTGAAATCCCCTTGTTTCTCCTTGTGCCAGAGACTTTTCTCCCTGCCTGCTGCAGAAAATGCCCTGCTGGGAGCCCAGAGAGCATTTCTGGAGACCAGAGAACATTTCTGGCTCACCAAGCTCAAAGTACAGGAGGAAGAAATTTGAAGAGCAGGAGGGGAAAGAAAACAGAGCTTTAATGTCAGAGCCATGGAAGTGCAGATCCTTATCCTGGCTTCTCCTCTCCTTCATTGTGTTACTTCGAATTTGGCCAAAGCAACCGGCCTGGCCAACCTCCACTTCTGGTTCTACTCAGTTTCACTTTCTGAACCTTGTCTGGCTGTAGAGGAGCGCTCAGGTTGTCCCTGGGGACATTTCCTGGGCCAGGAGATGATGAGAGGCACCTTGGTCACTGCTGTCACTAACAAAGACCTGACAAAATCACAGATTCCCTGGGAGCATTCCCCCAACCGAGCCTGGGGTCCAGCTCACATGCAGCATTTGGGAATGTTCATTTGGGAAAGCCAAGTTTTCAATTTGCCTTTAATATCACACAGCTGCTCCCCAGAATTATTGTTTTCTCTTCTCCCATTAATTAAAATGTAATGTATGAGCTCACCCATCAAATTGTTTCCCAAGGACCTGGCTCCTTCCACTTTTCTATGTGTGCAAAATCCTTTTGACACAGATCCGTTCTCCTAAATCTGCAGTAATTCAGTAATAAAGCTGGCTCAAAACACTACTGGCACAAACGCAGGTGTCAGAAAAGAGAGGAATAAAGGAAACAAAAACAAACTGAGGGCATCTCCCGACCAAGGATAAATACAGCATTGTGTGGGCCCCCAAATTAGGAACTATTTACAAAACAAAGAGTTTGCTTCGAGTGCATTGTGCTGCACTGAATAGCCCTTCTAAACTAATGATTGTTTCTCCTTTTTTTGTGTGTGTCAGGTCTCGCTGAGGAACAGCATCTTCAAAAACCAAGGTTGAGCATTTCCAGGGACCAAATCGTCATCTCACCAGGAGACACCCTGAAAATAAAATGCTGGTAAGGATTGCTCCAAAAAGATGCTGGATTTTTGTTCTGGTGGGAGCTGGGGCTGTGTGGAGGGAGTTGGGTGGGCTGTGACAGAGCAGGGAGGAGAGCCTGGGGTCAGCTTGGCCAAATTCTTTGTGTTGTGCTGTTCAGCAAAGCCCTGAGTCAGCACAGGAGAGAGGGGATGTGCTGTGCTTGAGGACATGGCTGGAAATCCTCTCTGAAACAGGGACAGATTCATCTCTGCAGCTAAAATTGCTCCTCTGCTCTCTGTCCATGAGGAAATGACAAACAAGATCACCAGGAGCTGCCACCCTGCCCATCACAGGCACTAAAATTAGCAGCAGTCACTGTGTGGACATTGAAAGACCCAACCTGTTTAAACAGAACATGTTCTTTAAATCAAATTTAACCCTGCCTTGTGAAAAACCAAAGTGCTGGCTCCTCAGTCACAATGTGTACCACCAGCTATGCACGGACCTGCAGGATTTTGGTTGCCAGAACACACAGCAGCTGCTGGGTCCCACAGAACTCAGATGGATGGAGGTGTTACTTGCTCTGAGTGGGATTTTTACACTTCACTACTGCCAGAGGTTGTAGCTCAGGTTTTTCTCTGAGTGTTGTAGGAAAAAAGGCTCAAGGTAACACAGACTCTCCCAATTTCTCTCTCTCTCACACACACACATTGATTTTACACCTTCTTGCAAGGTTCCCTTGGCTGGAGCCACTACCTGGATGGTTTCCTGCAGCAGAAGTTACTGAAAACAGTAACAAAAAGCAGAGGGAAGGTGACTCTAAGCTTTAGGTTATGCTGACATGTCCCCTCTGATTTTTGTCCCAGACTATTTAATCCTTTGTTATAGTGTGAGGTGAATGGGCTCACACTGTGTAAATTTGGGATGTCTTCTGGAGTGCAAGGCAGCTTTTTTCCAAATCCCTCCAGCTTGCCATGTGGCTTACGAGGTCAGAACAACCTTCCAGGGGTATTTTTAGCTTGGCAAACAGCAAACATGATGGCAATAAAGTCTGAGCAGTCCTTAACATCTCAGTGGTGCTCTCCATAAAACCTGGGTGGACTCAAAGTCCCTGGGGTGCCCCAGGCCAATTAAATCAACATTTCCCAGCAGTTCTCCATCCCACACCTTTTTAATCTGGAGGAGCACCCTACATTTTTTCTTGAATAATAAATAAATAATTGAAGGAGTTACGAGCACTTCAGTCCCACTTTGCTTTGTGGATGCAAAGCAAGAAACCCCCATAGCAGGTCTGAGAAACACAAAAGGATGTGAGCATGGGATGTAACATGGGACCAGGGCCTGGAGCAGTTCAGCTGCTTGGCTCAGGTGATTCAAAACCTGGGAAGAGAAGGAAAAAGTGATTTCTGAATGCAGGTGTGTGCCCTCCTGCTTCCTCTGCCACACTCAGGTTTTGGCTAGCCCCTGGACTTCACACTCAGGGTTAGCTCCTGGAATTCCCACTCAGGGTTAGCACCTGGAATCCTTGGTGCTTCCAGGATCATTTGGGCTGTGTGGGGCATATCACAGGGCAGCAGCCCCAGCAGCCTGTGGGAATTTCCATCCTCCCTTCAGCTCCAGGCTTGGGAGGTTCTTGGCCAGGATTTCCTGGTTTGTGGTAGTGGGGCCAAAGCTGCTGCTGCCACTCTCCTCTGGCAGAGTGGGAAAATCCCACAGCAGCAGCCAAAGGCTTCCCTTCCACCAGGACAATGTATGGAGAGGAGAAGGGTTTAGGAAGCAGAGGTGTGAAATGCCAGTGCTGCCCTGGATGGGCACCACAGGGGCTGTGGGTGACCAGGGAGTGACACAGTGCTGTGCTGGGAGCTGCCCCCATGAGAACTGGCCCTGGTTCCAGTAATCCCAGTCCTGGAATCATCAGTGACGTGGGTAGGGTGGGGACAGAGCTCTGGGTGCTCGGAAGGACGAGGGGAAGCTGCTCTGACGTGGGGTGAGCTGTCCAAGGCACCAGAGCATCCAAGAAGGAGGGCGAGGCTGCTCAGCAGAGAGGATATTCCCACTGTTCCCAGTGCTCTCCTCCAGCCCTGTGCTGGGAATAACCTCAGGAGCCCAGCTCACGTCTGTCTCCCCTGCAGGAAGGCGACAGAGGGGCGGGCAGGAACCAGGGCCAAGAGGATGTTTGTGGAAATGTCACTGCATGTCCTGGCAAACGTGCTCTGACTGCACCTACTGCAGCCCTGCAGGCCACTGTAGCTCCAGAGCTCTTGGCTCACTGGGAATTTCAGCCAGAAACACATTTTGGGCATTGGAACCTCAGTCCTGGGTCAGTGTCTGGGCTGAATTTCTCACTGGAATCTCATTTGGGCATTGTCCCCTCAGTCCTGGGTCTAGGTGTGTTTCTAGGCTGGCTTTCTCCCTGGGAATTTCCCAGATTCACACTTTGAGTATTGTCCCCTCAGCCCTGGGTCTAGGTGTGTTTCTAGGCTGGATTTCTCCATGGAGGAGGCCAGGGGCTCTCACTCCTTCCCCAGCCCAGCAAACACCACTGGGAATTGTCTGGGTGGGAAGGGAGAGCCAAACCCCCCTGTTCTCCTGTTCTTGGGAAGAGTGGCTCCTCTGCAAACACACACAGAGCTCCAGCTTCTGCAGCAGGTGACAGCCAGGCCCTGCTTTTTGTCCTGAACTCCATGGAATTGCATTTGTCACGAGCTGTGCTCAGGGGTCTGACAGCAGAGGGGTCAGGTGGGGGATGCTCATAGCATCCTCTCCCCTCCTGGCTTCAGGTTCTGGCTGCTGTCACGAGGGGAATTGGAAAAAATGTGTCCTGAGCAGATATTCCCAGATTTGTAAATGTATATATTGCAGATATTCCCAGATTTGTAACCTGATTAGCTTCAGGCCCTACACAAAAATCAAGACTGAGTCACTGCTGTTTAAGCAAGAAAGGTGATGCAAAATTACATAAATATCCTCCTCTCTCCATGCAGCCTCAGTGCAGGAAAATATACATTAATTTAGCTGTTAAAATATGCAAAACCCTCTGCCTGAGACAAACATATAATTTTATCTGATGCTTTCTAATGTTTGAAGTGGCTAAAACACAGTGTTTAAAAACAAACTTGTGTTCAGGCAGAAGTGTGTTAGAAGAGAAATGAAACTTTTCTCCAGGACCAGGGAGTATTTCAGGAATGTCTGGGGAACAGTGTGGGGTGACCCAGCTCAATTTCTGATGGGTGGAAATGCAAACACCCTGCAACTTTTACAATTTATTTGGGGATGACGAGGGTAGGAGCACTGGGAATGCTTGGCTGGAAAGAAAACTCAGTTTTTCCTGAACTGTAAGAGCTGAAAGGAGGAATGTGGGACTCCAGACTGTATCCAGAGGACACAGGAATTTATTTATTATTTAAAATGCTGTTTATTGTATCCAGAGGATACCGCAATTCACTTCAACCTCAGCTGTAGGTTTGTCTGAAGCCACTCTAATTCTGGTTACAATGCATTATTTACTTTTCTTTTAATACATAACAACCAATCAATACCTTTACTATTACCTGTAGCCTATCATAACTACTAACATTACCATATTCATGTTGCTATTTTCTAATCACAAAAAGTCAGTGTGTTACAGTTTAAGCTAAAAGTTGATTTTCAGTTTTCTTGCAGGAGAAAATTCTGAGACCTTTTTTCCTGCTTGCAACATCGGCATTCTTGTTTGCCTGTGAAAATCTTTTTGCTTGGTAAAAACATCTTTTGTCTGAAGTGGATTTATCCTTTGCTCTGAGCTATAAAACCCCTTCCAACTCACATGCTAACATAGCCTTTGCTTTCTAGTTACCCAGCAAAACTGGCTCAGCAATTCTTTTATATCAAAATTTGCTTTCATTCCTATTCCTTTTGCAGATTCTACATTCAAATATCTTTCTGTTGTACATACATATCTGTGAGACCTGCTTAATCTAGCCATCCCAGCACTGAGCCCTGTATGATTTGGGTGTTTTATGCTTGCAGGGGAACCCTGTCTGTTGTACACACATATCTGTGACATTTTCTTGTCAAATCCATCCCCATCCATCCCAGCACTGAGCCCTGCCTGTTGTACACACACATATCTGTGAAATTTTCTGGATAAATCCATCCCTACCCACCCCACCACTGATCTGGGTGTGTTTTCTGGCAGGGGAGCCCTGCCTGTTGTACACACACATATCTGTGAAACTTTCTTGTCAAATCCCTATCCATGTCAGCTCTCACCCTGGGTGTGTTGTATTGTGAAACTTTATTGTTAAATCCATCCCTATCCATCCCAGCTCTGAGCCCTGCGTGATTTGGGTGTTTTGTACTTGCAGGGGAGCCCTGTCTGTTGTACACACATATCTGTGACATTTTCTGGATAAATCCATCCCTGCCCATCCCAACACCGAGCCATATCTGTTGTACACACATATCTGTGACATTTTCTGGATAAATCCATCACTGCCCATGCCACCTCTGACCTGGGTGTGTTTGCTGCAGGGGAGCCCCGGCTGTGAGCTGGCAGCTGAGGGGTGACAGCCCCCGGGTCCATGTGAGCCCCTGCCGTGATGTCCTTGGGCTGGGCTGCAGCCAGCTCACCCTCAGGAGAGCCATGGCCAACGACACTGGCTACCTCAGCTGTGCCCTCAGCAGCCCTGAGCACCAGGGACCCCTGGCCAGCATCTATGTCTTTGTCCAAGGTAAGAATTCCACTTTTTTAAATTGGGTTGCATGAAGCTTCACCTCTCTGTTGGCCCAGGAGGAAGCAGCAGTTATTTTTAGTTATACAGAATGTAAGTATAAAATAATAATATAAATAGATATAAAGTATAAATTTATATATATAGTAGGACCTACAGCTGGTCTGTGGGTTATAGAGGGTTAATAAATGAGGTTTATTTGGAGAAGTGTTCTCTGAGCAAGGCTTCACTAAGAAGGGAAGAAGGAGAAAAAGAAGATAACTAGGAAAAAAAAAAACCCAGCTGTGGAAAGTATTTACAGAAAGGTCCTGGGAAGAACAGGGCTGGAGAACTCTCCACCAAGGATTGTTATGGTGACTAATTGTGACCAATGCAGAAAGTGTGAACTGTGCAGAGGATATAAAATAGACAGTGTGATGTTGTAATAAACAGATATCTGAAGTTCAGTGTGCCTTCTGTGTGTCACACCTGCCTCTACAGTGACAAATATAAAATAGAAATGTATCTGGGTTTTCATGGCAGGTGGATTCTCAGGGACATGGATGTGAGTACCTGTAATGGTGGTGGTGTTTTGTACTATTTCATTAGTGCTTTGTTTGGAGTCTTCTGTTTTCACTCAAAGCTACGATTAAAAAACTTGAAGGAAATGGATTTTTTTCTTGTTTGGGCTTGGTTGTTGATTAAATTTTATTAAAATTACAGAAAGTTCAGCAACACTTCCAGCTTCCAGCTAGAAGTGAGCAAAATGGAGCTGAATTTAGCCAGTTACAAGGTCTCTTAAAGCTAAACAGTCCAACAGACAATTAACACCTGTATTATTTATACCTTTAACCCAATAACCAAAATCCTGTTACCCTCAGTGTGGCACTGACTGTCCAATCAGAAATTACCTGAAAGCATGAAGAAGATGAGCACCAAAAGAGACAGCACCTAAAATTCTTCATCTTGTCCCATTCCTATTACTGTATTATAAAAACCTCAAATTTAAAACTACTATGTTAAATCACACACTTTTATTTAACTACACACCAGTGATTTCAACTTCATTACTCAAATTTGGGAGCCTTCTCCAAGGCTCAGGTCCAAAGCAGTGTTCTGCTGCGGGTCAGTGCCAGAAAGCACAGAAAACTCAGAAATTCCAGGTTCCTGGGATCCAGCAAGAAGCAGGGATTACCCATCCTGTTCAGTTGCAGGATTTGAAAGCTGGATTGTCCCATCACTTTAGTGTCCCAAGTTACCGACACTTCCTTCAACATCCTTTCCTTTTAAGACTAAATTCTTCAATCCTAAAGGGTTTTGCTGTCTCAGTGCTTTTCCAAAGATTCATCCTGAATGGCCAAACCCTTTCTTTTTCTCTTCCTCCCCAGGCAGGGACCTTCCCAACAGGATTCTTTGTATTCCTCCCCTCCTACACGTTTGTCCTTACATCTGTGAGACATTCCTAGCAGAGCTGGGTGACTTCATTGGACATATTTTACTGTAAAAAGTGTCCCATTGCTCATTTTTGTTCCCTTTGAGCTGCCTCTTCCCCATGTGTCAGAATCATTGAGTTCAGATCCAGGAACAAATGGAAGCAGGAATTCAGAGGAGTGTGATCCTCTGTGTTAAAATTAATTCAATTATTGAACAACCATTCCAATAATGGGAATTTTTGTTAGAATATTCCCCCCCAAATTCTGGGGTTTTTTTCAAATCTACTTGACAAATGCATTAGTAAACACTGAATCATCTTGGATCTTCCAGGCTGAGATTGTGACTCCTCAGATGAAGGAGCTGACTTTTAGTGCTTCGAACAGGGGAATGACACAAATTCCTCTGGTGCTGGACAGGCTCAGCCTTCTCTTCCCCATAAATACTTATGGATGGATTAATTGCATTTCCCAGGAAATGCTAAAATGTGGTTCTTTGAATCCCCTTGCACAAATGCTGCAGAGACAGTGAGTCTGTGTGATGGTATTTGATGAGTGCTGCAAACCCACGCCTCCAGAAAACACAAATTTTGCTGCCAGCTCTGACTCAGGGTCTCGGGGTGCTGCCAGTGATGGTGAACCAACACAAGGAGTGATTTCCATCTCCCAGGGGACTCTGATGTGCCCACACAGCTCAATTCAGCCTTGCACCTCCAGGTGAACACACCTGCTCCATTCATGTGGGTGACACTTTCCTGCCTGTTGAGCACAGTCCCTTTTTACCCTTATCCTGCCTTCCCAGCAAGTTTTCCTCTAATTGGAAAGTGGCTTTTTGGCATTATTTCTTAGTTCCTGAAGTCTTTTTTTTTTTTTTTCTATTTCCTCTCTCTGTTTTTTTCTTGGTGCTCTGGTTGCTTTATCCACCCTGGTTCTTGTGCTGAGCTGTTTCCTTTTCCCATTACACCCAGCTCAGACGCCCCAGGTCCAACATTGTTAACCCAGCATGTCCCACACTCCAGGAAACTCAATTTTCTCTCCAGATTCAGTGCCCTGGCTGCCTACCCAGCCCTCATTACTCTGTGGCAGGAGCACGTGCAGGAAATGTTGTGGATCTTTTGGGACTGCCTGAGCACTTTCCTGAAGAAAATATCCCAAGTTATGAAATGCCTCACTGGGGATGCTCTTGGAACAGAGCTGATCTTAAAAAAAAAATGGCAGGATGTCCTCCTGCTTGCTTTTCTCCTGAAAAACAGCACAAAATCACCCTCTCAGGTGCACTTTAATTGTGTCCCATGTCCTCCCTGCTCTAAAAGCTCTTACTCAGACTCCTGTGCTTGAAAAGCCGTGGAAGGAAAAGTGGGTGGGAAATCCTCTGGCTTGTCCTGTGCACCCCAAAGCACAGCTCAGTCCAGAGGCTGCAGGTCCCTGCCAGGCTGAGGAAGCTGCTTGGCCCCTGAAATGCAGACATTTCTACCTCAGCCTGGATCTGTCCTCAGGGCACACTCTTCCTGCCATGCAGTTCCTGTGCTGGGGACCAGGAAACTGCTCTGCACTTCTTCAGCAAGGAGCTCAGGGCACACCTATGGCTTCCTTCAACACTTAACCTGCCTTTGGAAGGAAATTGCTGTGACAGTGTCTGGGCAGCACGGACAAACCCATCAGCTGTCTCCAGGTGAGGGAACTCCCAGGTCCTGGCAGGGGTGAAGCCCAAAGCTCATCTCTGTGGGTGTTTTGTGGGGAGAACAAGTGCTCAGCAGGGCAGGTGAGGCAGAAAATGAGGAGCCAGCCCCTGGAGGCTGGAGATTCCTCTGGGGTTATAAGCCATTATTTCCAAAAAAGGAAGGGGAATGGTATTTTTCCCTTCATTCCTGGCCAGCTGCTTGACACCAAAATGAGAACATGATTATATGGGAAGCCCTGGTATTGGCCATTATTTCCTGTGCTGGCTCCTGCTTTTCCAGCCCCCCTGGAGGGGTTTGAGAGCTCGGGCAGGACCTGGCACTGCAGCTGTCCCTGTGGAGCTGTGGGCAGTGAGCCTCTGCAGGGTGCCTCCTGTGAGGGAAATCCTCATTTATTGCAGCCCTTGGGATCCCTGTGCCAAGGGACAGGGCAGGCTGTGTGAAAATACAGTCCTCTTGTGTTATCCACTTTATTCTTACATTAGATCTCAAACACAGCACTGTTCCACTTAGGAAAAACTATCTATTATATTATATATATATCTCTATCTATTATATTATCTATAAAACTACTTATTCCAGAGAAAATCAGCTCAGCATCCAGGTTGATCCATGGTTTTCCATCATGCCAGGTTCCACATCCCACATTTTCCAACAGCCCACTGCCTTTCCTGTCTCACATATGCACACAGACATCATCCCCAGCACATATAAAATTTAACATGGCTTAGAGAAGGAGGAAAAAAAAAGAACAAATCAAGCAAAGATTCATTCCACCTTCCCAAAGGGCTCCCCCAGGCTCCAGTCTAGACAGGAGTCAGGACTTGCAGCTCTCAGCTATTTGAAATAGTGTCAGTGTCAGCAAAGTCACAGTCCTGGGGGTGTCAGCTGCACGAGCTCCTGGCTCAAATCCTGCCTCAGCTCCAAATTCCCTCACAGCCCCTGTATGCCAGTCAGGGATCTGCTGCACATTTTGTACCCCTGGGCAGTGATCAGAGCCCACCCACCACCTTGGGTGACTTTAGGGCTGAGGTCACTGCAGCTGGGCACAGCTGGGAAAGTTCCTGCAGGTTTCCAGGCTGGGATTCCTGCCCACCCCCAGTGGCATTTGCTTTGCCACAGCTGTAGGGCTAAAAGAGGCACCTCCTCAATGTTGGGCCAGCAACACCCTTCAGCATCTTTTATGCAAAGCAGGGCTGTGATTCTATTGCCTGAAATAATTATGGCCATGATAGAGCTGCTCCTCAAATACCTGCTTCAGAAACAGCAGTCCCACCTCCTCTGAGGGCAACAGCACAAAATGCTGAGTGTGAGCCCAGGGCTGGCTGCCCACGGTGGACTCCCCAATTCCTGCTTGTTCCAGTGGGGCTCACAAATATTTTAATAGTCAACAATTCAAGAGTGAGCGTTTTAACAGTGTGTCCCCACCCAGAGCCAGCAGCTGCTGGTGTTTCACCACCTCAGTGTCAGGGTGAGTGAGGAGCACAGGACTGATGGAGTAATTTTTTTCACCTGTTTGGTTTTTAGCACTGGTGTTCACAGGAAATCTAGAAGATGCCCCCACAGAAAATTTGAGTTCTGGCTCCTTTTAAAAGCTCGTGAAGGCACCAGCCACAGTGCAGTCCTGCCAGGAGTCCAGAGCACAAGGACTGGAACTCAAACTTGAAGTAAGACAGACATTTTCATGGGAGCACAGGTCCTGCTGAGGCCATTCCAGAGGGAAAAGAGGGATGCATCCAACACAACTCATCCTGCTGGAGCATCTCCCTGCTGCTCAGCTCCAGGGAAGGGCAGGAGCTCTGCCTTGCTGCTACAAAGAGAGGAGAGCTAGTCCAAGAGCTCACCAGGGTGGAGTTCACATCAGGCACAGCCCAGGGATGAGCAGCCCCATCAGCCTCAGCCCTTTCCCACCATGAGAAATCTAAAGAGTGCCCCTCAGATGAGATCATATTTTGGTTCTGATGTCCTTTGAAGCTGATTTCTGCCTCCTTAATCCTCTTGACAGTTTGCAGAGATAATCTAAAAGTGAGAAGCAGAACTGCAGGGCTGGGGTGACAGCTTTGGGCTTTGGCTGGCTTTTCCCAAGATATTATCAGTGGGAGCAGAGCTGGAGCTGCCTTCCTTCCTTGTTGGGGGCTCCAGATTTGCTGCCAGTCCTGGGCCAGCTGAGTTAGGCAGCTGCTGAGCTGTGTGCCCTGCAGATAAAGCTGTGTCCCTGTCCCACAGCAGGGCTGGCTGCACATCCCAGCTCTGTGTCAGAGCACACAGAATACGGGCTGTGCCCTGGGCAGCAGCCTGCAGGATTCAGAGCAAGATGCTTTCAGCTCTGAATTGAGGCATTCTGTGGCTTCAAATCATATCCTGAATGGTCTCACTTGGAAGCAGAGGAGACTTGTGGGATGTGATGGGTGAGCAGCACAAGGTCCTGGCTCTGGCAGCGACAGCTCCTGACAGCCCAGCAGCAAGGGAGGATCCCTCCTCAGGGCTCCAGAATTTCAAAATGAAAGCCTAAAGGCCAGAATCACACTAATTTCCCCCACTGCTCCCTGCCTGGTTTTTATCCACTCAGTAGCTGCTAATTGCTGAGCCTTCCCCAATCAACTCCCATTAATAACCTGTTCTTAATGGGACTTCAGGTGAAGCTGCAGAATATTTTCTACAAAGCCAAACGTGCCCAAAATCTGGTGGAGGAGTCAGAATTTATAATTTTTTCTGCTGCTTGCAACATAATTCCAGACTAAAAGCGCGGAGGCTTCTTTTTCTGTGGTATTTTGTTGGGATTTTTAAGAAATAAATCTTTTCATTTGCCTTCATTTGCTTGGCAGCAAGAAGCATTTTGCTGCTGCAATTTTTGAAGTTAACACTTTTTAGAGTAATATTTTTTTCTCTACAAATATTCCTGTGTTTCTAACAGTAATCTCCAGGGGAAGAATGCATTTCATTTGACCAAAACAGAATGCTTCATGTTGACTCAGAATGGCTTCTGGGGGTTTTGCAGTCACTTTTGTTTTGCCTAAAGAGAAAATATTCTGCTTTCTGTTTAATCTAAACATTCCACCACCAATTCTTTTCATTGGCCTGCCAAATTGAAAGGTCTTTTATTTTCAAAGATTCAGTTTCAAAACAAGTGCCTTTATCGGAGTTACTCCTGTACCTAGAGGCAGCTTTGATGGTCACCAGGGGGAATTCAGCAGGCCAGGCTGTTTCCGTGTGATGCTTTCCAAAATCTCTGCCCCAGTGTCACCGCACTGCTAATGCTGCTATTACTGCAAAGCACAGCTTCTAAATCCCCTCTCGGTGGTTTTGACCTTGATGAAGACAAACTTCCCGGGGATTATGTCAAAATATGAACTTAGAGAACCTGTGAAGCTCTGCCCAGGCTCCCCAGCTTAGGTATGGCTGAGTGAAGAAAATAAATGGAGAGGGCGAGGGAATTATCTTTATCTGGAACAAAGCGAGAGGGAAATGAGAATGTTGAGGAATTTCACGGCATGAACAGCCGTGAATGGCTGTCCCCAAAGGCCATTTAGTGCTCATCATCCTCGTGGGCTGGCAGCACCTGAAGGGACAGGAATTGTCAGCTCCAGGGCTTGGGGTGTGAGATAAATACCATGAGACAAATCGCTGTCATGGTGCAGGAATGAACAACCCCAAAATCCTGCGTTAAATCTGCTGCCTGTGTGTCAGGAGGAGCTTTCAGAGGCACAGGAAGGAAATAAAGAGCTGTAGGGGAGATTGAACCTACAACATGCTGAATGCACTGCTGAGGGGTTGCAGTCCCTCAGCCTCAGCAGGATGGAGCTGAGAGGGGGACACAGGTGAGAGCCCTGGAGAGAGGCCCCTGTTATGCAGGGGACACTGAACTGAGAGCAGGTGTCACAGGGAGTCCTGGATCTGTAACCTGATCCTTGTCCTGGATCTGTGTCCTGATCTGTGACCTGGATCTGTCCTGGGTCTCTGACCTGGATCTGTGTCCTGGATTTGTGTCCTGATTTGTGTCCTCATCTGTGTCCTGGATCAGTGTCCTGGGTCTCTGACCTGGACCTGTGTCCCACACCTGAGTCCTGGATCTGTGTCCTGGACAGCCAAACCTGCAGTGAGAGCCATGACAGCCAGACCTGCAGCCTGAGCCAGGGGAAGGGGCTTTCCCCCTTGCTGTTGAGTCCCCAGCATGCTCCAGCTCTTGTCTTTCTTCATGGAACAAGCTTTGCAGCCCCCAGCAAATCATGTTTTTAATTATCCTCTGGGAATTGCTGGGTGTTTCTGGGTGACATTCACAGGGCATTTCACCTTCTCAGCTCGGCAGGAACAGATGTGCCAAGCCACAGGGAAATACTCGCTTTTCATCCAGGGTTTCTTGGCTGAGGAATTTCCCCTCAGAGTTCAGTGCTGGTGACACTGGAGAGGACAACACCTGCATTTCCCATGCCACAGCTCTCCAGATTGCAACACTTGAGTGCAGTTGATTTACACCACCTGGAGCTGGAGATCTTCCTCCAGGCTGAGGTTATCATTTTTAAAGAAAAGTGACCCTGTCCCTTTTGTTTCAAGAAGTTCTGTCTCTGGGAGGCTTTTTAACAAGGAGTTAACTGATTGCTGGGGGACTGGAGGTGCTGAGCGTGGCTGTAAAGCTGGCAGTGACACTCCTGATGTTCCAGCAGATCATTTTTCCACGGCACTGTCAGCCTGAACTGCTGAGGGGTTTCAAGGATCCGATTTTCTGTCTGCACAAACCATAACAAAGGTATCAGCTGGCACTTGATTAGCTCAGAATTTATCCTTTGCCATTCTGTCCAAAGCTGAGCCACTTTGAATTTGCTTATCTGCTAACTGAGCAGTCCAGCTGCCTGGAAAGTGCTGGAAAACCTCTCCTTCCCAATGGCACTGCCTTGCTCCTGCTTAGGAGGGGGTTTGGAGCAAGGTTTGAGCTCTTCTCCACATCCTGGGGCTCTGAGACACTTGAGGCTGTCCCATCCCTGGGAGTGTCCAAGGCTAGGTTGGATGAAGCTTGGAGCAAGCTGGGATGGGGTGGAACATGATGGGATTTAAGGTTCCAACCCAAACCATTCTGGGATTCTGTGACATTGTTTTTTCTCTTTTGCACAGAGTTGCACAGTTAGAGAGGGAAACAAAGCCTGGGACAGACCCAGGTGCTTGACCTTCCCCTGCAGCTGCCTGGCCCTGTCACTGCAGGGTCACTGCAGGCTCACCCTGAGCTGAAATCACACAATATTCCAGCCTGGAAGGGACCCCAGGATTATGGAGACCAGCTCTTAAGTGAATGGCCCAAACAGGGATCAAAACCACAACCTTGGCTTTATCAGCACCCTAATCCCAGTGGCTCCCACAGGTATCCACCCACAGGTATCCATCTACAAATATCCCACCCAAAGGTACCCATCACAGATATCCCACCTACAAATCTCCCACCCACAGGTATCCATCACAGATGTCCCACACACAGATATCCCCTCCTGTTTAAGAGCTCTGATATTGCAGATGGACACAGGGAGGGAAAAGCCCTTTCACAGGCAGAGAAGTCTCCAGGCTTGGGTATAAACTGGATAAAGCAGTGAGATAACACAAATCACTTAGATAACAAAAATCACTGCGATAACTCAAGTCACTGAGATAACACAAGTCAGTGAGATTAAAAAAAAATCACTGAGATAACACACTTCACAGCCATCTTCTCTAGGACACCCCACTGGTTTAGCAAAGAGGAGAACCCATAAAACAGAAAAGCTTTTTTCTCTATTTTTGGTGAACCCATAAAACAGAAAAGCTTTTTTCTCTTATTTTTGGTGAACCCATAAAACAGAAAACCTTTTTCTCTATTTTTTACTTTAAAACACAGTGAGAATGTTGCCCAGGAGACCAACACCCAGGAGTGATTAACAACCATGGCAGCTGAATCCATCCTTCCCTTTTCCCAATCTTTATCACCCACAAACTGCCTCTTGCTGCTGTTCAATGACTGATTTTAAGATACCATCAAGATTTCACAGAGTGAATGTAAAGTGCCAGATTTATCTCGTTTGGCTTCCAGTTCAGATTGTAGCTTATCTGGGATAGTTTATCTGCAGCCCCTGGTTGCACATGTGGTAATTCAGGAGCAGGCTGCTATTAAAAATCAGTTAGGGCTGAAATGCAGCTTCTGTCACAGCCCTGGAAATCCCTGCCTCCCTTCCCATTAGCTGGATCACCATACCTGTCCTATTTGCAGCTGGGAAAAAGGACGTTAATTTTAGGTCTCTTGGGAATCTGAAAATTTGGTACAGTTGAGTCTTGGAGGTTGGGAAGGTTGCTGGAGAATGGGGTTAATTTTTTTTTTTCCCTCAACAGGAAATATTTTCGAGGCATTTTATTCTCTTTTGACTGAGATGCATCAATCATTGCACAGTTCAATATTTTCCTGCATTTTAGGATTATTTCATATTTGCTTAGCTGCCTTCTTTTGATTTATGATACTTCTTAAACAAACAGTGCTGTTCTGAAATTCTTTCTAAAAATACTGGCTGAACTAGTTTTAAATTTAGTGCTTCCATCTTTTCAGTCAAAGCTGGATCCCGAACTGTGAATGGTTTGGTATCAGGAAGCTCCTTTTTTTTCCACAGCCAATTTTCTCTTGTCCTGTATCTTTGTCATTTATCCCATACCCTTTTCTACCCATCCTACACCCATGTCCCTCCCCTGCCACGTGGCACATTCCTTGTTCTTTCCTTTTCTCCACAGGACAAAAAAGAATTGTTGTTCCATTTCCCCTGACACCTTTTTGCACTTTGTTGCAAATACACAAAACTCTACTTTCTCTGCTTTTTCTTATCACAGATAACCCAAGGATCTTCTTTTAATTATCCAGTGTCTTCTTTCAAGTAGAATAAAAATTAAAATATTGTCACATTTGATACCTCCCAGTGTGTCTCAGCTGGAGAACAAGACTGCAGAGGGATTAAACAGCTCAGGGATAAACACTAAACACTAAATTTTCATAATGTGACTCAACAGGAGAATTTAGCATTTTTGGGAAAGTGCATGAGACACTGGACTGAGTATAAATATTTTATCTTTGTTTTGGGGCTTGGACCAAGCTACAAAGTTGTGGTTCAAAGATCAGATTTCTCAGCTCAAGGCTGGATTAGAACCAGGGCCTGCCTGACCAGAAAGTTCAGATGTGCATCTGAAACTTCCTAAATGTGGGCAGATTAGAGACCTGATGTTTTAATTCCAATTAATCTCTCTCCCACAAGGTTTCCTGTAATGCCCTTGCACCAAAGCACAGCCAGAATTACCCAGTGGCCTTGAAAGACAGCATTGAAATTAGAGAAATCACCCAGATTTGGGGTTTTTATGTGCCTTGGGTGCAGTGTTTGTGCTCAGCCCTTGTCCACACACAAATCCCACAGCTCTGGTCCTTGCACAGTGCCCTGAGTGCCTCTTGTCAAACACCATCCTCACCTGAGCCGTGGCATTTCTGTCACACACACAGCTCCAAACAACACTTGCTCTCCTCCTGATGAAGCCCCTGGTTTGTTTTCTCTGCTGCAGACACAATTCCCAATTCTCAGAGCTAAACTGGAGCTCCAGAGCCCTCAAAAGGCAGCAGGGCCCCTCTGCTGTGTGCAGCCCTGGTGTGAAGGAGTGAAACTGGGCTGGGCTGTGGAGCCAAGGAGCTCCAGCTCTGTGATTCTCTGAGGGTTCATTCCAGGTGACAGCACCTGGGGATATCCATGGCATTCCTTAAGCAAAGGCTGCCATCCGTCAGGAAACCCCCAGATGAAGGACAGGGGGGCTCCCAAGGCCCAGGAGGATCTTGAGCTGGTAATATATGAAGTTTTTCACAGCAACATGCCATTCTGGGTAATTTCTGGAGGAAATTTCTGGGGCTAAATCCAAGGAATTGCTCATGGCTCTAACCCTGTGTGGCAGTGGCAGGATGTCACTGGATGTCCTGATTCCATGGAGCCTTTCTGGGCAGTTCATGCTCACACTGAACTTTCCAAATCCATTTTTCCCCCTGCAGACTACAGGAATCCTTTTGTGGAGATGCACCCAGAACACCCTGACATCATCTACATCATGGATGATAAGAAAATTGTGGTGGTCCCCTGCAGGGTCACCTCACCAGACATCAAACCCAAGCTCACCCAGGTAAGAGGTGGCTTCAGAGAAGCTCAGTTCAAGGTCTGGGCTGCCAAAAAAGTGGGGGGAAACACAAACTTAAGCATGTGATAAGATACTTACTACTAAGATGTGATTTGAGATGTATAAAGCTGGGTAAATTCCATTAAAAATAGCAAAGACACTGAAAATCCAGAACCTGTTCTTGCAGTGTGTTACTGTTGAATTAGGTAAAAAGATTTTTTGAGGATTAGGCTGAGTTGTCACAACTTTTTTTTATGTTGTGGCTTGGTGTTCCTCCATAAATTGGCAGAGGTAGATGACAAAGCACTATTTTCCTTCGAAATTCTCTGTATAACACCTGGCTCTCTCTGAAAGGTTCTCTCTGCCTTGAACCTCCTCAGAACAATTGCCCATTTTTGCTTTATTTCATCAATTCAAACCCAGTTTAAGCCTTGGGAATAGATGGCTCCAGCATGCATCCCTCTGGCAGCAGTTACACCTGAAAGTCAAGGTGACAGTGCTGTCTGTGCAGGCCAATGCTGTTTGGGATAATAAAAATGGAAATTTAAGGTCTGGGCCCTGATCAGTCAATGGAGTCACTCATTTAAAGGACTTCAGAAGCTGAAGAAGTTCATGGAGTGAGGAGCAGTGAGGTCTGCTGGCTCCAATCCTGCATTTTACATCAGGAATTCTGAGCCTCTCCATCCCCCTGCCAATCTGACAGCTCAGGAAACCCTCAGGGGAGCAGGAGCTCATCCTGTGCCCCTTTTCCAGCCTGTTCTGGCACAGAGGGGTCTGAGCACCTCTGCTCAGAGGTTTCATGCCTTGGGTGTCCCTTTCTCCTGGGAGGCAGCTCATGGAATCCCAGGGGGCTGGGACAGGGCTCCAGCCCCTGCTGGGACCATGGCACATTCTCAGCAGAGGTGCAGAGGGACAGCAGGAGTTTACTGCTCTGGAGATCTCTATTTTTAAATTCCATCAGCAGGGATTCAAGTGGGGACAGAGGTTCTTCTTGTTATCATTTTAGGCTGGATAAGTGTTACCACTTTCTTTCCTTCCTATAAAAGTGAAACATCCCTGTCTGATTTGAGCCGGCTTCACCAAATTCACGCTTGAAGCAGTGCTGCAAACCCTGGCACCATCAGGGTGGAATTCCTGGCAGATTTATTTTATTCCCTGGGCAGCCCTGCTCTTCCTGCTTCCCAGCTAAATGCCCAAACACAAAGTGGGATGAAATCTGCACTGAAATCTCTCCCACAAAAAGCTGTCCCCAGAAGATCTCCCCCTGCCAGGCTGAGCAGCTGGGACTCAGGGCAGGGAGGCAGAGGCTGGCACAGCTCCCAGAGGAAGCTCTGGGATCCAGCTGTGGATGGCACAGCTGGCTGGGCCCTGGCTGGCAATCCCAGCCTAGAACAGAGGCTGGGAAAGATTCAGAGAATAAACTGGGGATTTATTAAAGGTTCACCTTGGGCAGTCAAAAGTTTAGGATGCACCCAAGCTGGATGAGAGTTTTTCAGACAATTAAAAGTTTGGTCCATTTACATATCAGGGGTTAAACCTCCAATTACAGCTTTAGGCAATGAATTAATTTACCCCCAGTTTGCTCCCTCCTATTCACTTTTGTTGGTATTTTTGGGTCCTGAGGCTGTAGGGTGGCCTTGGATTTCAGGCCTAGAGGGATTGTTTTGTCTGACTAAAATGTGAAGACAGTTAACTGACACTGTATGGAGTTTAGAGTTACACACTAATGCAGTGCAGGATTTGAAAAATAGAAAAGCTAAAATCCAAAGGCAGCAGCACAGTGCTGGGAGGAAGCAGGGCAGGAGGTGAGCGTGGGGGAGGAGAGGTGAGTGAGGCCATCGGACTAATTTAGAACATCCTCTCCTTCCAAATTTAATCTCTAGGAGACAACTGGAGAGGGAGGACAACACTTCAAAGGGAGGAAAGCCACTGTGATTTCCTTCGAGCAGCATTGACGCTGCTTTGTTTGGTTGTTTAAATGGGTATTTGTGAATATTTGATGAAGATGTTTCATCTGTGTGTGGTGTTGGAAAGGGCCTCCTGAGCAGGGTTATTTTTCTTCCCCCTTCCCCCAGGCATGGGGGAGCAGAACTGCCAAACCCTGAAGTTCAGCTTTTATTATTCTTATGGAAAATGGACTCTTTGCCACCGTAAATTCAGTTCCTTGTGTTACCATTATACTTTAAAATCACTGCAGTCTCTTTAAACATGCTCAGGGAAAGGTAACTCATTGTGCTGAGCAGATCCTATCTCAATAGATCATCTTTGGTATTAACAAACTCGTGCTAAGACACACAAGTCAGGCTTTTAATTTGCTTAATATGATTTTAATTCAGGGCAAGAAGAGCTTTTTCAGTCCTGTCAGATCTGTTTAGTCACTGATCTGGTTCAGTGTGTGTTTGCCACTTCCAGCTTTGACCTTCATGATTAAGCCTGAGGTTTCAGACCTCTTTGTGCAATTTTTTCCTCTTTTTCCTGCTCTAAACAGAGATGCCACAGCTTGATTATTTCAAAAGCATTGACAAGAAATCCTGTTTCCCTGCTCTCTCAGAGAGATGCTGCTCCAAAAGGCAGTGATTGTCTGGCTGTCCCCCCTTTCCCATGCAGCATCACCACCACTCCTCTGGGTTTGCTCCAGGCTGGAATTGAAACTATTGACCCAAACTAAGCCTGGTCACCTGTGTGCCCAGAGCCCCAGGCTGTGTGGAACAGGAGGATTCTTTAAACTGAGCCCAGCTTAAGCTGCCCTGCCGAACCAGAGTCCTCACTGCTGGGAGACAAACAGGAGCTGCACACAACAGGAACGGGAGCAAAACTCTTCCATCAGGGGTGAAATTCCTGCTTTCAGTCCCTTGCTTAGCTCCCAAAGATAAAGCAGGGTCTGTCTGAAAATTAAAACTTCCCCTGCCTCACCTTTGAGCAGCCAGGATATGAGGAGGAGGAGGGAGAAGCAAATAAAGTTAATTATCATGAGGTTACTGCAGGCACACTGATGTTTGCCCAAACTTTCATTTTTTTGGGCAGAAGGGATCTCAGCACTCCCCATGAGCATCCTCAGCCTGAAGAGCCTCCCTGTGTCCTGCTGGGAAATCCATTGTTCCCCTTCCCCACCTGCAAACACCTGAAATGGGGCATTGCAGGCAGCTCTTTTAATTTCACTTAGTTCTTTTGTACATTATAACCCAGGATTTTCAAAATTTTTGGAAAGTAAATCACAGTCCCTCTAGCAAATGGAGGATTTCCCTGTGTGTTAATAATAACAATAAACTGATTATTCCTCCCAACAAAAGCCAAGCTGCTCAACACTGGTGTTTTCCAAGGGTAGACAGAGGAGGGTTCATTCTCATTAAATGAATTTTTGCTCTTGTTTATTTTCCACATTTTCTATTCTCAATTCTGCCTCATAAGCAGAATTGAGGTTGTTTTTTCAAGAATCTCAGAACATTACAAGCATTAATGCATTTAGGACAAAAAGTACCTTTATTTCTGTGATTTACACTCCTAAGTCACCCAGACTGGAAATCCATGGGGTGCTCTGAGAGTGTCTCCCCTTTCTGTGGGACAGAGAGAACCTGGGCAGTGCCCACAGACCAGAGCTCGTAAATAACTCGGATGAGTTCGTGAATAATTCTGATTTTGGGAGAGTCTGACTTCACACATGTTTTTAGAGGACAAAGAGAAAACTGTGTGGTAGCTCCATGTGGTGCTGGGAGGAAACACCTCCAGAAAGATCACCCAAAAAATTCATAGGAGATGGGCATAATGATTTCCAGAGAAGGGATGAGGGAAATGGGTTCTACACAGGAGACCTGAGAGGAGTGGGACTCCTAAGCTGGATGCTCAAGTGTTGAGTTTCTGTCACTTCTGCCTTGGGGAGGATTTTCTGCTTGAGATCTGTGAAATTCAGATCTGTGAAATTCAGATGTTAGATTCAGACATGTGAGATTCAGGTCTCTGAGATTCAGATCTGTGAAATTCAGATCTGTGAGATTCAGATCTGTGAATTCAGATCTGTCAGATTCAGACCTATGAGGTTCAGACCTGTGAGATTTAGACCTGTGAGGTTTAGGTCTCTGAGATTCAGACTTGTGAGGTTCAGGTCTGTGCTCCAGAGCCCCCAAAGCCCTGGGGCAGGTCCCAGCCCTGCCCTGCCCCTAAAGCCCAGCAGCCCTGGCTCCGAGGGGATCCTCACTCCTTGTCTGCTCCCTTGCAGTACCCTTCTTCTGCAGAGATCAGCTTCAGAAAGATGCAGTGGGACCCCAGGAGAGGCTTTGTCATCCCCTCGCACTCCTTCGTGCCCTCTGGCATCCTCATGTGCTCAGCCCACGTCAATGGCAGCGTCTTCAACTCCTACTACGTGGCCCAGAGACTGGGTGAGTGCCAGGGCTGGGTGAGTGCCAGGCCTGGGTGAGTGCCAGGGAGCAGCTCAGAGCCTCTGCAGCTCCTGTGCCATCCCTTCTTTATCCTCACTTGTGCCTGAGACACCTCCCTGGGCTGCATCTGCACCAAGCCCAAGCTGGAATGTTAAAAGTAAACTCGTCCTTCTTTTTTTTTTTTTTTCTTTTTTTTTTCTTTCTTATTATTCAATAGAGTCTGGACTGGGGCCACTCCTGGTTTTGAATAATGACCAAGTGCTGAGGTGGCACAGAACAGGAGTGTTTGATTCAAACTCCACCAAGGCTTTGTTTGCTTTGATTGAGCTGTATTTATATTGAGCTTTAAAACAGCAGCTTTCCTTTTTGCTTCTGGTCATTAAGCACGTGTGATCATCGTATAAAAATCTCACTACTCTGCTAATTCACATCTTTGCTTTTTATAGATTTTCTCCTGGTGATTTATTGCACCAGTTCCCTTGGATTTACAGCTGAGCTTCAGCTTATAATTAAAATCTGAATTTGAAGCAACTAAACATTAAATTTTTGAGTGCTGGGCATTTATATGAACACAATTAGAATTTATTTTTCTTTTGTTTTCCATGTATGTTCTTTATCTCCTCATATATCTTCTATTTCCTTGCACTTCATTCCCATTAGCTCATGGCATCCTTCTATACAATCAGCACTCAGCTTTGAGCAACAGCCTTGTAAATTTGTGTGGCAGCCAAATAAAAGTCCTGCAAATCTCTCTCTTCCTCCTTTTTTTTCCTTATTGGAGTAAATTTTTATTAAAATCATTAATGCAAACCTACAAAACCTCTTAGACCATCACTCTGCAGCTCTAAAGGACCCAGAAAATCCCTTTTTTTTGTGTTACTGTCGGTGCTCGGGTGTGGTTTTGGCACAAAAACTGATGGAAGTTCAGAGCTGATGTATTTAAGGCATTGAAAAATGAGTAAGAGCAAGGCTTGGGGAACCCATTTGGGGATTTGGGGATTGGGGGATCCCATTTAGGGATTTGGGGGTCCCATTTGGGGATTTGGGGATCCCATTTGGGGATTGGGGAATTGTATTTGGGGATTTAGGGGTCCTATTTGGGGATCCCATTCCAGGATTTGGGGATCCCATTCAGGAAGGAAAGGGAGCTGGGCAGGAGAGAGCAGGACAAACACATCTCATGTCCAACCAAAGTGGATCCTCTCGTTTTGAGGCCCCAGAAGGAGGAGTCCCCTTTGGAAACTCTCTGTGGCTGCTGAGGGCTGGAGCTGGGGAAGAGCAGCCAGTTCTGGGATCAGGGTCCCAGCCGCAGGCAGGGAGTGCTGCTGCTCACAGCTCTGCCCGTGCCATTGCAGAGAGCAGAATACAGAACCTGACCCTGAGGGTGAGTGCCAAAAAGCTGCTGGTTGGAGAAACGCTGAGGTTGGAGTGCAAAGCAGAGACCTTCAGCAACGGGCGCATCGAGTTCACCTGGAGCTGTCCCCGTGGCTCTGTGAGTGCTGCAACTGCTGCTCCCCCTTCCCAAAATTCACAGGGCTGCCAAAACCTAATTCCTGCTCATTCTGAAATTATCCACCGCTGATAAGGCTGTCATCGATTGAGCTTTGTGTTTGGATGAATCTGAAACTTCTCTACCCTTCTTGAACGTGCACATTAAACTGCAAACCTCACTAAAGAATCCCTGGCAAGAAAAACCAGGAGTGTTTCCTTCTTTTTTTTATTTCTTTCTTTTCCTTCATCCCTTCTGTCCTGGCTGGCTCACAGTGACAAGTCTCAAATGCAAGCTGTCAATCTCCCCATCTATTTTGGTATTTATGAAGGAAGATAAAGGAAAGGAAAACACAACTGAACCTGTGGAAATCGTCCTCAAAGAATGAAATGTAAATTCTGAGTCTTGAGATTTCTGTGGATTCAATACAAAAGTGCCAAATGTGAAGTAGAAATAAGAGACTGAAATTTGAGGTACCAAACCCTCTCATTTCTCCTAAAAAAACCAAATCAGAGGGGGATCATTTCCCAAGTCAGTTCATTTGTCTGAAATTCTAGTTTTGGGTCTGTTTGGGGCTGAGAATTAAAATAATTGGGTTGGGGTTTTTTTCTTTTTTAGCTAATCAGAACACACATTGTAAAGAAGTATTTATGTTTTTTTGGAAGGTGTAAAATGTGATTCCTAAAAATGGATTAATTTTGATTTGTTTCCTTAAAAAAAAACCAAAAAACCCCCACAAAGAATATCTGAGTTTGTTTCACTGAGGAAACTACAGAAAATATAACAAAGAATTTAGAGAGGTCCAAGCACTACAGTGTTACTGAATTTGGTTCCTTGACCTTCATATGGTGGAAAAGATTTGTTTTCCTATGAACTCTCCCTATATTTCTAACATTATAAATGTAAAACTGCTTGGCCATATCTCTGGGATCAAAAATCCTATCGAAAACGATAATGCTTTCTAAAATTCCCCAGGAATTTGCATTGGCACTTGGCTGTCATAATATATTATATTTCTATCATAATATATTTCTTTGAGAAAGCAGGAGGTTTTTAATACAGAAAAAATACTGTGACCAAAATAAATTCAAAAACCCTCAAAGCCAAACCCTTGGAGCACAGCTCTGACCCTGCAGCAGATTTTCCCTGAAATCCTTGGGATGTGGTGCTGGGATGCATCCCCTTGTTAACTGCCCAGAATGAATTCCAAAGTGCCACATTTCCACTCTGCTCCTCTCTCTTATTAGACTTGATAATGACACTTCACACAAGAGCTCTTCCTGCTGATCTGCTTTTTATATTTTTTATTTCAGTAATGCTTTTGATACGAATCACTGCTTTCCTTTCCTGGCAGCCCTTGAAAGGGTGAACACCAAAATCCACTTTTTGCTGCTTTTTGACCCTTTTCTTTTTGTCACTCTCCCAGCACCCTCACCCCAAGAGAACCATGGACAGGAGTGATGTCGTGTACAAAGCTGGCAGCAGCCTGATAATTGAAAATGTCACCATGGAGGATGGGGGCCTGTACATCTGCAGGACATTCAATGAGACAGAGCCAGTGACCAGGCTGGAGGCCAATGTCACTGTCACCGTGTATGGTGAGTGCTCCGCTCACAGCACCATGCCAGCCTGGAAAATCTGTTTTTTGAAATGGCACTGGGGAGAAAGTCAACCATTGTCAATGAGAGTCAGCTCCCACGTGCTCAAACAAATTCAAGGGATACATTTAGATATTGGGATGGGATATTGGGAGGGAATTCCTGGCTGGCCCTGGCACAGGGTGCGCAGAGCAGCTGGGGCTGCCCCTGGATCCCTGGAAGTGTCCAAGGCCAGGTTGGAACACCCTGGGACATGGAAGGTGTCCCTGCCATGGCAGGGATGGAATGGATGGGCTTGAAGGTCACTCCCAACCCAAACCATTCTGGGATTCTGGGATGAGCTGTTTGAAAAAGCTGGCATCACGTGTGGTTGCTGAGGATCTGGAAAATCCATCCTGCCTCCTCCACATGGACAAGAGATGTCCCAGGAAGGGACACGGATCCAGGGGCAGTGCAGGTGCAATCCTCTGCTTTCCATGTCAACTCCTTCATGTGGGAGCAGCCCTTGGTGGCTGAAGCTGGGCTGCACAGGGAACAGCCTGATCCATTTGGTTCTGTGCAGGGTCTATATTGGAAAACCCCCGTGTGGGAGCAGAGCAGTGCCAGCTGTTAGCTCTGTCCTGTGGCATGTCCCATCCCAAGCTCTCCCTGCTCATTTCTCTCCCCAGAAAAACCCTACATCACCGTCTCCCACAAGAAAGGACCTTACTACGAGATCACCTCGGGACACAAGTCCCTCAAACTGGCTGCCAAGGTGGATGCCTTCCCCCGGCCCATTGTCACCTGGTGAGTGTCCCCAGCAATGCCTGAGCTCCCTTAGGATCCCTGGCTGAGCATTCCCCACCACTCCTCCCCACACAGGGCAGGGAATGCTCAGAGCTCTCATTCCCAGGCTGATTTCAGGTCCTTGCAGGAAAAATGTGTGTTTGACTTTCCCTGGGCACAGAACGATCTGGGGATCGAGGAGAAATCTCTCAGGAAGGGTTTCCTGCTCACCCCCAGCAGTGGCGTCAGGCTGCAAGGGGGCAGAGGATAACAGGAAAAGGACATCTTTTATATTTCTAATATAAGAAATTGTTTCTCTCCAGAATTTTAATAATGTCCTCCAATCCTGTGCCAGCAGATCCTTGCAGTGAATCCTCCTGAGCAAACTAAAGGCTCCACCAGGAATGCAATGGGCAACACAACAGCAGCTCCAGGAGACATTTGAGTCTCTTTTTACCCTTTCCTCCCCTGTCCTCTCTCCTGCTCTTTAACAACCCCATCTTTTACATCTTCAGCTACATGAAATCCCATGGCACAGCTGGCAGAGAAGGTGGCATTTCCCTGGAGCACCTGTCCTCAGCCAGCTGAGAGCCTGGCAGGCAGCATAAGGCTGTTAATCAAATGCTTGCTGCATTTTATTAGCAGTAAAATCACATGAAATCCTCTAATTTTAGTGGAACCAGTGCCAGGAGGTGATTTTAATTGCTGCTGTTATTTGGGGATGGGGAAGTTTAGGAAGCTGAAGTGGGGACTGACCCCTTCTCCCTGCCAAGCCTTTGTTCCTGGGCTCAGCCTGGGGCTCTTTGGTGGCTGCCTGGGACCACCAGAGCTGCCTTCCCTTGGAGCCCCAGCTGTTGATGTTGGAGGTCTCTCTGAATGGTTGTTTTTATGGCTGCAAAGGAAGTTTCCAGCATCCTCAGGCAGTGGGAGATGCCCCAGCATCGTTGCAGCCAGCCCAGAGCTCCGTGTGTGGCAAAGCCTGGCCTATTTCCTAATCATAAACCTGCCTGGGCTGAGCTCTCCTGCAGGTGCTGCCCTCCTGCTCTGAGGGAGTATTCCAGGCTGGCAATTCCTCACTGACCTCCCTGTGGGCCAAGCTTCTCCAGGTCACAGGGTTTAACTTTCTCAGAAGCATTAAAGGCTCACAGAGACATCCTGAGAGACAATCCTGCTGAATTAATATCTTCCTTTAAAACTGGTGACACACATTTTGATATTCCATGGTTTCCCACGCTTGGTGCTGCCCACCCAGCTTCATGTGGGAGCATTTAGGTCAGAGTTGAGTGTGTGAGAGGCACTGTTCATTCAGATCAAATAAAACACCTTTTTGCTGTGTGGAATGGATCCATCCCACAGCACTGGAGATGTGAATCAGTTCTGGTGTGGAGGGATAACAGGAATAAACACCCAACCCAAGCAGTGACTCTAGACCTGCATTTCCCCTTGCTGGGATGACTTTACCCCTCTAATGTGAGTGACAGGGTTTCTGAGGGATGTGATGAGCCTGGATGGAACTCCCAAACAGGTACAAGGATGGCAAACTCATCAAGGACAACCACACGTGCTACGAGCCAGACCCACTGAAATACAGGCTGGGCATACGAGATGTGAGACCAAAACATGCTGGCAACTACACCATGGTCCTGAGCAACCCCAAATACGGCCTCTACAAGAACCTCACCATGCAGCTGGTGGTGACAGGTAAGGATTTGTGTGAAATTCCTTTTGTTGGGGTACTGATGCTGTTTTTGTGGGTCAGCAGGAATGGGTTTAGCAGTGCCCAGAGATCAGCAGGAGCCCCTGAGCCCCTCACTGCAGCTGCTCTGAGGAGCTGCTGTGACCCTGGCTCATTCCAGAGCCTCCCCAGGGACACTGCACCTCCCACAGCCCTGGGACAGTGGCTCCACACAGGGAGGGGGAAATGCCTGCGAAGGGCACAAACCTCACATTTTTATAGGAGCTTGGGAGGATATTGAGTAGAGTAGAACTGGGGGCACAGTTTCCCAAGAGAAGAGCTGGAAGTTTTATCTCTTGAGATTTCAGAGCAGCTTGGGCAAACATCTGCTGGGACAGGAAGGGTCCCAGTGGGGCTGAGGGAAGGAACTGGAGGAGCTGCCCTGGCTTTTATGTCTGTCCATCATCCTGCTCCAGATCCACTTCCTAAATCTCTGTTTTCTGTTCTGTCACTTCTCTGCTGGCAGCACTTGAGGGACAGGTTCTTTTTCAGGGCAATTTGGAGAAAACCTCAGTGGGTTCACTTGCCATAGAGGGAAAATAGGTATTGGAATGCCATTTATTAACCTCCCTGGCTGGATAATGCAGGACAGAGCCCATTGTCTCTTTGCACATCCACTGCCTCTTTTCATCCATTGAATTTGGCAACAGAGATTGAATTATGAGGGCAAGTAGGAGTTCAACAAATTTTATCTCTGCTTTCCCTTTGTATTTTCCACTTGGGCAATGAGTAGTTACTGAGACAGGTTTGCTCTCTTTTCTGTGGTGAATTCTTCTCTCCTTACCCTCTTTACTCCTAAAAATATTCTCAATTGTACAATTTTTATGTCTTTATGTATTGTTGCTTCCAGCACTTGTGTTTTTCTCATTTCACCTTTCAGAAAGGAATAATGCCTAATAAAACCAACTTGTCACTTAGGTACATCTGACCTATTAAAAATGTTCAATAAGATATGATAGGTTAAAAACCAGAATTAGGATATAAATTAATGATTTAGGAGAGGAGGGAGCCAAAAACATGCTCATGGTCAGGTCCTGCAGCTCAGCTGAGCACAAGGAACGTGTTAAGCTGCAGAATTTGTCCACTTGAGATTGTTTTTCCACACAATGGTTTTGCCTCTTGGAGAACGGAAACGTTCAGAGGAAGAGAAAATTAAGAATGATAATAAACTGTCTTGTCAAGGTAAATATTGGTGTTTGCGTGCACAGGAGAGCGTTTCCTTGAGGAGCTGCTGTTCCCCAAACAGAAACCAAAAACAAACAGAGCTTTTTCTATCAGCAAGAGGCTATTTCAGGATTCAACCACCCCAGCACAAGCTTTTCATGTCCATGCTGTGTCCCATCCCTCACACTGTGCTGCTCATCCTCAGCCTTTCCAGGGCTCAGCCCAGCAAAGGTTTAATCAGCAATAATTATTTAATTGCAACCCCCCTCTATTTCTCAGCAGCTGCAGGGGTGTCCTCTGGTGATGCACGGGGAAAACACAGAGCAAATGTCCCTTTTCTGGTGACAGAGAGTCAGGGAATGAGAGCAGAGCAGGGAGAGTCCTGGGTGGAAGCTGAGGCTGCAGGCAGGGAGGGTTTGCTTGGGTTTGGACTGGCCCCAGCACCAGGGGATCATTCCATCCCTGCAGCACCCAGGGGATCATTCCATCCCTGCAGCCCCCAGGGGATCCTGATATCCCTGCAGCCCCCAGGGATTATTCCATCCCTGCAGCACCCAGGAATTCTGCCATCCCTTCAGTGCCCACAGGATCATTCCATCCCTGCCAGGCTCTTCCCTGTGTGAAGCTCTCAGCCCAGGAGAGACTGGTTTCACTGACATTCACGTGGGTAGAGCCCAAAAAGGACAAACTGGGCTCTTGAAGCTTCCCCAAACTGCCCTTTCTCTTGTGCTTCCCATCAGAGGGCAGGGACAGCTTTTCCAGGAGCTGCTTTTTCAGGTCTGCGCTTTCTTTTCAAGTACACGCTGAAGCTCCAAACTGAAAGCAGATTGGAATTCTCCCCTTAACAAATAGCCTGGCACTTTATCTCCAGCCATCATGACTGATATCTGGGTATCACACCTGAATAGATTAAATTGCTCAGAGCTTCTGCAGGCTCTGAGACAAGAGAAGGAGACCCAGACACACTTTTGTAGCCCCTTTCTGCAGGGATTACCTGAAAGAAGCCCCCTCTGAGCTGGAGCTGTGATTAATGTTTTTGCTCAGAACCAGAGGCAGCCTGCAATTACTGGAGCTGGGATTTGAACACAGGGATTAGTGGAGCTGATGGGAAAATCCTCTTGGGCTTCAAGTGGATGCAGGGGTTGGAGGATCAGTTTTGCATCGTGTCTGAAAGGTGGAGCCTGAACCTGATAAATCTCCTGCCAAGTAATAACCACGTACCCTGAGAGTGAGCAGCAATTTCTGTTTGAATAACAGCCCTGCTCCCCAGACCAGGGCCAGCCTTTCATTTCAGAGGTGAAGTAAGAAAGGGAGTGCTAAAAAGAGGGAAAATTACATAACCATGCTTTGGAATGAGGAATGCCATTTGAATGTTTTCTGTTGCTGCATGGGGACACTGCAGTGCAGAAATGGTCAGTAATCACAGGGCCCTCTCTTCTGAGAGTCTCTTCACAACAATCCGTCATTAATGTGCCACAGGTACTCAGCTGGCACTCAGCTTGCTGTGACAAAGCCATCAGCTGCATTTTGGGCTGGGTGCAGAGGAATTTTGGAGTTAAAATGGTTGTGAGTTGTTTTTCACAAACAAAGTATAAACAGCAGCAGGGCTTGACCTCAGATTAATTTTGTATTAATTTTGGCAGTGTGTTTTACTCACTAATAATGGCAGCAGAGGAGAATCTTGCCTGAGCCCTGCTTTCCTTGGAGTCACCTCCTGGGTATTTAACTGGGAGAAATCCCAGAGTTCTGTCCCACTGCAGCACAGAGTGTTTCACTCCATGGGGATGAGTCAAACATCAGGAACTATTCCCCCAAACTTTGATTTGGCCCCAAACCTGCAGAAGGATCAAGTGGAGAGGGAGCAAAATGGGCAAATAACTCCAGAGCTGCAGGGTGGGAACTGGGAGAATAAAGTGCAGCAAGGAGCTGCCTGGCCTGGAGCAGAATCGTGCTGCTATTCCAAAAATGCCTCTGTAAGAAGAGGCTTAGCTGTGCCTCTGGTCACCCCTGCTCCCACTGCAGCTGGAATTTATTCCTGCAGGAGCACATATCTCAATCTAGAGTCACCTTGGCTCATGGTAGGACTCAGGTCCCCAGGAGGTAGCTGATTGCATTTTCAAAACACTCCTTCTTTACATATTTACACATCAAACACTGTCCAAGGAGCGGCGGGTTGCTGTGGTTTTGTTTTGTTTGATTAAATTCTTATGGAGAAAAGCTTCAAGAAAATAATGTCCTGAAGAATTTGGAAGGGAGGGAGCAAGGAGAAGGAACAGTCCTAGCAAACAGCTGGTGGCTGAAAATCTGAGGCAGCCAAGAAGGAGAAATGTGGGAGAAAAGAGTTATTCCGGGCTGGAGTGCAAAGCAGTCTCAGAACAAAACATAAACAACGCCCTCAAATCTATTTCTGGGCAAGCAGACTGTGTTTCATCCTCACCCTTGTCCAACTCATCTGCTCCTGCTGAGCCCTTTTGGAGCAGCCAGAGTTCTCTGGCCACCACCTAGGGAGTGAGAAGAGTACTGGAGCACGAGTTCATTCAAAAGTGGGATGAATAAACTCCTTCTCCACTTTGCCTTTCTTCTTTGTCCCAAAGTTTCTCTCCTGTGCTCCCTCAAGGCTCTTCCAGCTAATATGGCTTTGGGTTCCAGCTGCTCCAGCCAACTGAGGCTGCTTTCCCTCACAGAATCCTTGATCTCCCAAATTTGTGTTGTATCTGTGAGAACAGCAGGATTAAGGGCTGGAAAAAGCCTCCACAGCAGCTCAGGCTCCTGTGAATTCCCCTTCTGCTGGGGAGGCCTGGGATGAAGGGGCTGCATGGCACTGTCACACTGGATTTGTCACCAGGCAGGAGCAGCTCCTCAGCACTGAATGATGCACATTGCCCTGCTCTGTAGCCAGCTTTTCATAACTTGGTTTAAAAAGCAAAGGCGATTCTGGGCCTGACCTTCCTTGGTTTGCAAGGGATGAGTGGACATCAAAGGAGTCCCCAGTGATCTCCACAAAAGCCAAGAAATAGGTGGTGATCCATAAGAAACCTCCAGAGGTAGAGCAGGGAGAGGGGAAGGAGCCTTGGGGACCAGGTTAAGACCTCAGGGCTGTGCCAGGGAAGAGCAAAATTGCTTTTAGGGTGGGGGATCTCAGTTTCAGCCAGTGCAGGACACAGGGGACATCCCACAGCCCTCTGTGTGTGGAAGGGTCACTGAAATCCCCAAGCCGAACTCTGAGAAAGAATTTTTGGGCATTCTTGGTGACATCCAGCTGATGTTCAGGCTGACAAATGTCCCTTCCCCAGGGTCCTGCCAGGGCTGGGTTTCCTTTGTGGAGAACATCCAGCTCCTGCCTAGCTCCTTGGAGGATGAGCACTCAGGAGAAGTCCAAACAGAAAATCCAATTTTCCACCTCCTAGGCCAGCTGAGCTAAATTAGAAATTCCAAAATAAAACCCAGCCAGCCACTGTTCCAATGTGCTTCCAAGTCCAAGACTTTGCTTTCCTCCTGGGTTCTGGGAGCAGTGTCTGTAGCCCAGGGATGCAGGACAGTGCTGCAGCCCCACTTACCAGGCACAGGCAGGAGAGAAACAACTTTTTCTGGGGGATTTATGAAAGAAAAATGCACAAGGAGGCTGAAGCTGCCCTTTCCTGAAGAAATTCTGGAGAGTTTTCTCCCTGACATCATCTAAACCCTTGCTGCACACTTGCAGTTCCCAGGAGAGCCCCTGATGAAAAAGATGAGCTATTTTCATTTTGCTGCAAGTGGCCAAAGCAATTTTAGGAAGAGGAAGGTGGGGGCCTGCTGGAGTTTGCCAGAAGGAACTGAAGCATTCAAGTCATGTCTTTGCAGCAGCAATCTGGGTCTGACAGCCCCTAACACCCAGAGTGAGGGGGGCAGAGGCAGCTCGTGCTTCCCAGGCTGTCCCCTGCAGGTGCATTCACTGATTTTTGGAAAGCAGGAAGACGGGGCAGAGAGAAAAATCCTAGAAAACTGCCTGCTCTGCTTAACATGAGCAGTTCTTCATTACCCATTTCCTTCTGAGCTCTGTGAAAAATAAAGTGGGGAGAGACAGATGAGAGAAACCCCCTTTATTTTTTGCCCCAAAGCTGCATTGGGGGTGAATGACAGCTCTGGGACAGCACTGGAAAAGAGATTTCTTCCTGCTCTGGGAAGTGAGAGACATCCAGAAATGACACAGGTCAGAAAAACCCAAACCAAGCTGCACTGCCATTTTAACCCCTGTGGGGCAGGTCGGGTTCTGTGGGATTTTTCTTAATAGCTGTTCCTTCAGGATCCAATCCCTGCTTCTCTCCCAGCCCTGGCATTCCCAGCCCATGCCAGAGGGTCCCAGTGGAGCAGCTGGGAGTCAGGCAAGGCCACAATCCTGTCCCTAATTCTATTCCTGGCTGTGGTATTCACTCTCAGAGAGATTTTGGGTTCTGTTTTCAGCTTTTCCTCACAGGTACCATGGGGACAGGGCTGTGCACCCACCTGGGAGCAGCTCTGGGTGCAGGGCATGGGAAAAAGAACAAAACAGCAACAATCAGCCCCAGAAAAACTCCCAGCCAAAATCAGCCAGCCTCAAACACAGGGCAGTGGTCAGTCTGAAACCAGAGCTATGTTTTCAGGTCATTTCATTCAGTGTTTGTCTTCTCCTTTTAATAAAAAGGAAAGAATTGTGAAGCAAACCCAGACAACTTTGTCATTTTGGGTTTTACTTTGGGGGAAATTTCACCCTTTCCCAGTCCAAGCCTGCAGGAGGAAGTTCCCTCTCTACCTTACAGAATATTCACTTGTATTTTCATTAAGTACTGGACAAACATCAGATAGAAGGCTCCCAAGTGCAAATATTTTTCAGGATTTGGGAAACAGGAAAGATAAATAGAAAACAAGTTGCAACTCCATCAAGGGTTTTAATGAAGCCCCATGTCCAGCAAAGTGCCTAAGGTTGAGATGAATGCTTCACTGGCCTCTCTATGTTATTTTAATGATGTGCTTAATGTGCAAAGATTTTCTGAAGCAGTTTAAATGGTAGTGGGGAAGGTGCATAAACAGCAGTTCAGTCAGAGGGCACTGAAAGGAAAGCAAAGTTTCTCTCCAAAACACAGAGGAGCTTTCTCTGTGCAGTCCTCTGTATTTCAGTGCTCCTTTGGGTGCCAGGTGTACAACCCCTCATGGCACCTGCAGGGAATTTAGGGAGAGAAGTCTTGCAGAGGGGTTCATGTCCTCATCCTGGCTCATATTATCTGCTCCTAAAGCCACAAACTGGAGATAAGAGCAGGCAGGAAGGTGAGATTTGCATAATGCTGATCAATTGGAAAGCTACAGCAAGCAGAAGTGCTTTTGGATTGCATTTCCCAGTGCAGCAGCAGCCAAATCTTTAGTTATTCAGGTCAGCTCTCACAGCAGCAATTGCACCTCTGCAGGGAGAGCTGGGGATACAATCACACTTGGAGCCAGGGAGGACCAAAAGCCATTTCTTTGGATGCATGTAAAGCCTTCCCCACACAGCCAGGGAGCAGAAAGCTTTTAAGGTTTGTTGGGCTTCTGCTTGAGAGAGCTCAGCCTGGGGAGGGCCATGGCCAAGGGCTGGGAGAGGTTTTGGGAGCAGGGCTGGGAAGCCACAGTGGGATGGAGAGGGGAGGAAGGGGATGGGAAGAGCTGCCCTGGCAGTGCTGGCAGAAGGATTTGTACCCTCAGCCCTGCCCAAGCAGGATAAGGGTTTATGCAAAATCCCTGTGCTGCTCAGTGAGAGACAGAGCAAAGCTCTCAAAGGAGAGGGAGAGACAAAAACTCTGCCAGGTGCACCCTCAGGAATGCCAGGCTTTGGGATTTGGGCTCAAAACCCCTCCTCAGGCTGAAGTGAGCAGGACACTGAGCAGGAGCCAGCCCTGAGGAACCAGCCAGTGTGAGCCAATCCAAAAGTCCAGCTCCACCACAGAAAGCAGTTCTGCTCACAGCTGTTATCACAGATAAGGTCATGACTGCAGAATTCTGAAATATGGTTTGAGATTGGCAAGAATGCAGGTACACCACAATGGGGATTTTAACATTCCTTTTTTTCACTCTCCTACAAACCACCAGACACAGAATGAAAATTTCCATTAAAGAATTTTCCAGCTATTAAAATCAGGTTTGCATCACCTATGAAGGCAACTGCTGTAAATAGGATTTGGCCCAGCATGGGGAAGGGCAAAGCTTCAGCTGCCTGCAGGGGCATGGTCAGAGGTGAAAAGGAAAAGGTTTTTGGAATTTGCAAAGGAATTTGGAAGGGAATTTGGAAAGGTTACATCCCAGAAAATATTCCCTGTAGGAGGACGCCCCTTTCTCCCACCGAACCTTCAGTGGTACAGGGCAGGGAAGCACTGGGGGGTGTGGAAGGGCCCTGTCCCTGTCCTGGACAGGTGAGAAGGGTCACCTGCAGGGTGACACCACATCCACCACCTGAAAAAAAAGTCACAGGCACCCGGAAAAGTTCTTCAATCTCAGAATTTGTGCCCACAATCACCCACTACCCCACCCTGTGTTATGTGAAAGAACAGATGGGGAGGTGTTTCCCCTCACACTTAAAAAAAATAATAGCTTGATCATAAATAATGATTGTTTCAATTGATGAATCATTTGGACTCATTGTAGGTGTCAAGTCATATTTAATAGTGCCATAATTGTGGCATGAAGAATTCAGTCCTCACTCCTCTTGTTAGAGTTGGAGCGAGTTAAATTATGATTTCTTTTTTAGAAGGACAATTTAAATGACAGTCAACCAAGAATGCAGAAAAATGTTCTGATATTAAATGATTGTGATCATTTCACACACACAAACAGCAGTCTCCCTGCCCAAGTGGGTAAAGCTTTGTTTTTACAGCTCAAAACACAACACTTGAGTAACCTTTCACATTCCACTTGTGTAACCTTTCACACTGAACTTGGAGTCTTCCTCCAAGTGAAATCACACTTGTGAGGTGACTCCAGACACGTCAAACACAGGATTTGAGACTGAAAAGAGAAACGTCTGAGATAATAAAAAATGTGCTTCTCCCTCTGGGAAGAATTCACAGAATTATTTTTATGATCCGGAATAATTTATTGATGGGAAATGAGGTGCCAGCTAAAGAAATTCACTGTTAGTCCAAATAGTTCGTCCTGTGGGTTGCTCAGGAATCTCCAAGCTCATGGAATCCTACAGCTCACAAGAGCACACCAAACAGGGGCCAGGCTTTGGGTTTCTCAGGGGAAATGTTAATCAGGACCCACTGAAGGTCCTTTAAACAGCCAGTGTTTTATGGCAGGATGGGATGGGGCTGAACCTACTCTAGTCAATGCTTCCATGGGGTGGAGAAGGAAATTCTGATGTGTTTTCAGGCACTGGTGAGGTCAGAGGATCTTTCAGAGCCTGACCATGAGAAATGCCAAGTGAGAGTCCCAACAAGACACGGGATCAGCCTGGTCAGTCCTCTCCTAAGAGGCAAAAAAGACTATTTTAAAAAAAGAGAGAAAGGGCTCAAGATTGATGAGGTGGGCAATAGCTCATATTTACATATCTGGGGCCTCCCTGACAGCAGAAAAAATAAGTTAGCCCAAAAAATAGAAATCTAATCTGCATTCACTTCCCAGCTTGTCAGAGGGCCTCGGTGCAGAGCAACCTCCCTTGGCTGCACAGGGGTGTCCCACACAGGGACCCCACCAATAAATCTGTTTGATTTCCTGTTATGAGAAGCAGACAAAGAGATATGGCCAGGGATGGGCAGAGCTGTCTGCACAAGGGAAGAGCCTGTGCTCTCACCCCAAACTCCAACCCATCCTGGCTGAGGTTACCAAAAGTTCACTTCACTTTGGGGCTTTTTTCCCATTATTTCTCTTTTTCCTGCCTTCCCCTGGGAGCTGCAAGGAGACAGGACAAAGCATTTCTTTCCTGCCCTGAAAGTGTCACAAAAAGTTTGCTCTTGAGAGATTTGCAGTCTGAAGGTGTGATCTTGCAGCTCCTCCAGATGTGAGCAGTGCTGTGACATTTTTAATGGCATTCACTGTGCTTGGTGAGAATCCTTGGCATTTCTTTCCAAGCGTTTTCCCTACACCACTCCTTCCTCACTTTCTTCTCCCCTCACACAGAAAAGGAAAGATTTCAGGTGGAAAAGGTGTTTTTTCCCAAAGCCCTGAGGAGCTGTTCCTCAGCCTGATCCTGCAGCCCTGACCAAGGGATGTTCCATGGCATGAAATTTCCAGAAGTGCAGCAGGTCCCCAACAACACTTGAAAGGGGTTAGGATGAATGTGGAAGCATTGCAATGTGTTTTGTGAAACACCACAACCAACACCTTTCTTTCTGTGAAGGAATATTTTCAGAACTGCTGGGAATTCCCCACATCAGGAGCCTCACTGGATCAACACTTCTCTCAGCAAAATGTTTCAAAACCTTTTATAGATGCAAATTTGCTCATTTGCATTGTTTTGTTTTTGTTTTTTTTTCTTTAGAGAGACCCAAGATCTATGAAAAGGAAACAGATTTTGATAAGGTTGTGAAGGTGGAGCTGAGAAGCAAACACAAAATCCAGTGCACAGCAAGTGGGAATCCTGAGCCCAGGATCGAGTGGAAGTGGCAGCCCTGCAACCTCACAGACACCCTGTAAGTGATGTCCCTATGGATGGGCATGTCCTGAATTGTTGGCTATTCCCAGACAGGTTTTCCTTCCACTCCATCCTATTTATCTGAGCTACAACCACAGTGAAGATCTCCAAGGTTCAGAGCCCAGCTGGTGTCTGGTTGTGTTCGTGCATTACCTGAATTGTGTTAAATAAGTTTGAAGTGACTAAAGATCATTGAATTTTCCTTGACCTTGACCAGCAATGCCCCTCTGACTTTCCTTAGCCCTTGACACAGAAAAACCAGCAGGGTTTGTGGGCAGACCTAACAAATCTTTTGTCCTGCAAGAGCTTTTTCCAGACAAACCTGCTGAAGGCTCAGCTCCCTTCAACCCATAAGGGATTTCATGGCTCCTCCCTGCAGTGAGAGGGATGAAATCAGGTTTTGCACCCATTTAAAAAAATGAAGACAGATCTAGAAAGCAAGGGAGAAAATTGCTGGATAGTGCCTTATTTTCTCACTTATTGCTGAATGGCAAGCCATGAGAGAGGGGAAAATCAGGGAGAAATCATTTCCCAGGGTTCTGTACAGCTCAGGGATGTTGGGTGATCCAGCCTCAGCTTGGGACTGAGTTGTGTGCCTGGCCCAGGGAGGTAGCCCAGTTACAGGGCTGGGGACAAACTCAGGATCTGGTGGCTTTATTGGGATAAACTCAGGATCTGGTGGCTTTGTTGGGATAAACTCAGGATCTGGTGGCTTTGTTGGCACTGCAGGGCAGCAGGAGGCTCTGCCTGGAAGGGGTTCAACCAGAGCAAACACCACATGCAAACAGGTCCTGCATCCTCCAGGAAAGCCACAGGGGTGACCCAAAATCTTTTCCAGCCCTTTCTGTCTAAGGGGAAGAGGATTGGCCATGAGTGCTGCACTCAAGCAGATCTAAAGCAGTGACCTGGTAGCAAAGGACCTCACATAACCCTGCTGCAGCTCTCTGGCTCTCTGATCTTATCAATTTAAATACAATTGCAGAGTGGCTCTACCTCTACTGGCCCCAGGGGCAGCCTTATCTTGCTCCAGCAGAAGCTGGAGGAGGATTCCTGTGGGAAATGACACAGCCCCCATTTCCTTCTGTTGTCTGACTTCCTCTCCCTCTCTCTTTCTCTCCCCCCACTCTGCCTCAGCAGTGCCCTTTGAGTCCCTGAGCACCAGCATTGTTCCTTAGAGCTGGGATGTGATTTTCCTTCCTCTGAGCTTTCCCCCTTCATCCTCAGGACAGGACTGTGCCTTGCAGGAAGTCCCTCAAGATCTTCTAATTAGGCCCTTCTGAGAGCTGCAAACCCTGCCCTGAGCCAGGGTGTTGCCCCTGTGCTTTGTGTGGCTTTGGCAAAGGCCAAATTGATGATTTATGGAGGAATTTTCTGCAGCATCAGCCCTTGGTCAGTGCCTATTAAAGTCCATTTTACCTCCTGAAACCCCGTGGTGGGCTCAAAGCCTTTGCATTTCTAGGAATGAGAAAAGCTGTGTCTGTGCTTGGTTTTACAAGTTGAGGAAGACAGGGAAGTTCTGGATGGTGCAGCTGGACTTTCCCACATGATGTGTTACACACTCTGCTCCTTGCCTATATTCTAAAATGAAGATTGAGAAGTGTCTTGTGTGGAATGTGCAGCATTTAAGGGGCCTTCTGCTCTTCTATCCATTATATCCAGTATTTATCCATTTACTCCCTCAGCCCACACTTCCTGTTGGAAGCTGAGCACAAACACTCAGCAACATCCCTGCAGTTTGGAGTGACTGGCATTTTGAATTTGGAAATATAACTTATATTAGCAAGCTAAAACTCACAGGATTTATTTAACTGTCTAGTTTTTTCCATTTCTAATCTTTGCAAAGATTGGGGGGTTCATTGCTGGTCGTGCACTGGTTTTGTTTGCCTCTGTCAAGGTGCTTTGAAATAATTCTGAAATGTTGTAAAGAAGGAATGGAGGAATTTCACAAAGAAGTAACAAACTCCAGCAGCAACAGTTCTTAGGAGTATTTAAAACCTAAGATTATTGTCTAAGATTGACATTTTCTCACTACAATGCTCCCTGCTTACCTTGAACACCACCTCTGCTTTTCCACCTCCAGGTGCAATCCCGAGGGACCAAAAGTTGTGGTTTGGGAGAACACAGTCATAGGAAACAAGATCAGGAGCATCGAGAACACCCCCGTGAGGCAGGGGGACAAACAGAAGGTACTGTGGGATGGCCTGGGGTGATGGCAGGGGATGCTTACCCTTCCCAAGCTGCTCAGGGTTCTTTGCATGCCTGGAATTCCCCAGCGCTGGGATCATCCCAGACCTCTGCTGCGTACCAGTGCTGGGCTTGGGGAATGATGTCACACACCCTTTTCAACTTTCCCAAGACTTCTGGGTCAAAACCTTCTGTGTCTCTCTCAGTCTTGAGAAAGTATGAGAGTGGTTCAGTTCGAGGGGTGCTGTGATGTGAACGCTGATAAGGACTCTGAGTTCATGAAACACTTGGAGAGTTCTTGGTCCTGCCCTACTTTGTCCTGTCCCTGTTTGTCCTGCCCCCTCTGTCCCCCTCTTTGTCCTGCTCCCCTTTGTCCTGTCCCCCTTTTGTCCTGCCCCCCTTTTGTCCTGCCTCCACTTTGTCCCATGCCCCTCTGTCCTGTTCCCTTTTTCCTGCCCTGTTTTCTCTGCTCCCAGCAGCAGGACGTGACAGGTGTGTGCTCTCAGTGCCACAGGTGCCTGCTCTTATTTCCAGTGTGCAGTCTCAGGTTGAAACCACTTCCCTGGGACAATGAAGGAGGGAAAACCTTCCTTGGGCACTCCCCTGGCTGCTCCCCGCTTCCAACAGCTCTGGGATCCCCCTGCCAGGGGGGAGTGCAGAGATCCCAGCAGGAATTCCCTGTTCAGGGCCCCCAGGTGCCTGTGCTGATGTTCCACAGGTCCAGGCTGGGATCTGCAGTGGCTTCAGAGCCTCCTGCCTGGGATTACCTGCTGCACTTGCTGGCTCCAGGAGTGGCTTTGCAGCTCCAGGTTTGGATGCTCCAGATGTTCCAGATGTTCAGTGTCTGATCCTGCAGGGTGCTGGATGCTGCCCTCCAATCCTGGTTCACCTCTGAGCATGGGAGAGTTCTTGAGTTACCCCCATGCTTAAAGTTAAGCACAAAGCTAAAGTGCTCTTCTGGACTGGCTCCAGACTAAATCAGCATCTGGCAGGATCAGTGCCTGGGCCATCTGCTCTTTCTCAGGGAGAATTTCCAGTTCTGAACATCATCCAAGGCAGAGCTCTGCAAGCATGGAGCTTGGGCTGGCAGGGGGAAAATCAGTGCTCACCCCTCATTCCTGAGTTTTTCCATTGCTAGGACATATTTATAGATTAGATTTATTTAGATGGCATTGTGCCCCTTAAGCTTTAATGTACTCTTTAAGAATTTTACATCTTAGATAAAAGCAATCCCTTAAAAGTGCTAATTATTTATAAAAATCGTGGTTGATGATATTTACCTTCAAAGTTTCTTTTTTTTCTAAGACTTTTGGTTGCTGCCTGGGCTGACAAGAGCTTGGAGACTCTCAGAGCTACTGTTTGTTATATATATATATATATATATATATATATATATATATATATACAATCAGCTTTTACATATTTCATGATTAAAGTTACAAGCTACATAATTTTTTCTCCCCGGCTGAAAACACAGTCTGAGGTGTTTCCTATTAATTCTTATGTCCTGATTAAGATTTATTCAAATTAATATTCCTAAATGAAAGGAATCTTAGGTTTCACTCCCTGTTTAAATTGCAGACAGTTCCTGTGTCTCTCCCTCTTTCTCAAGTTCAAGGCTCTGGAGTCTATATATTGGAGTCTATATATTGGAGTCTATATATTGGAGTCTATATATTACCTATTATCTAGTATCTATATTTAAATATGTTTATATATACATTGATTTATTTATATTTATATTATATTTATCTTTTTTTTTTTAAAGTCACTGAGGAAAAAGTCTTCAGACTTTTCCTTGAGTTTTATCAGTTGTTATTCCCAGCAGGAATGGAACAGACAGGAACCAGCCCAATCCATTCCCACCATATCCCAGCAAATAATTCACCTGCATTGAGCAAGGAGATGAACAAATAAAGCTGCTGGAGTCTGAGCTTCCAGGAGCTGTGTGAGGGACCTGGGCTTAGCTGAGCTTGGGGATTTTCCTGTCGGATTGGAGCCTGTGCTATGAGCACTGGAGTTTTGGGCAGGAGGTGGAATTCATCTGGGCTATGGGATTTGTCAGCACCCAAGAGTTCACCCTTGGGAGCTGCAGCAATAAAAGCTGCTCCAGCCACATGTGAAAATAGAGCTGCTAAAAATATGGGAATAACTCCCTTGGAATCACCAGAGCCAGAAATTTGCCCAGAGCAAGCTGGCAGGGCAGCAAGCACGGGTTTTTCCAGCAAAGCCCTGGTGCTCTTTGATCATATGAAGTTCCTCAGACATCTCCTGACAGAAGTGCCATGTAAAATTGAGCTCTCTTGTCATCATCCTCATCATGACTATTCCATGAGTATTCCACAGATGGAGAAGTAGATTTCACCTCCTCCTGCCTCCCTCAGCCTGAGTCTCACTCCTGAGGAAAAGCACGAGCTTGTGGTTCAGGTTATGCTGGAAGTTTTGGTCAGCCAGGGGTTGAGGCAGCTGCACTGTGATAGTTTCATTTCCATGGGGTTTTGAGTCCACCTTGAACTTCTCACTCTGGGACTGAAAGCACTCTGGGATTTAAAGCTCCTCTAAATCTGCTTTTTCACAGCAGGTGTAACACCCGTGAGTGACTGCAGGAACTGCCTGACTTTTCAAGTCACAGGGAGCTAGGCTGCTATTTTATTTTCTTTCCTGCTAGCAAAATAACAAACTGGCCTGAGCTTGGGACCAGCAGAAGGGAATAGCAAGACTCATGCATAATTCAGTCCTCACTGGGGGTTCTTTTCATCTCTTTTCTCCCTTTCATGTCGATATGAGAGTGGCCAGGCCACGTGGGTGTTTCTGCTGGTGAAATTCTCAACCACTCAAGAAAAGTGACCCAAAAATGCCAAGTTTAGACCTCCTGAAGGAACAAAAAGTCTCCATTAGAGCAGTGGGATGTGTGTGGTGAGAGGTGTGTGAGCAGCTCAGCCAGGCTGCTCAAATCCATCACGCCAGGGGAGGGGACACAGCAGCCACTGCTGGGATCAGCCCAGGTGTGCCAGGCACCTGGAACTGCCCTTGCTGGGTCTGCTGAGAGCCTGGCCAGCAGCAGGGACAGACAGCTGGCCCTCTGTCTTCCCTGACCTCCTAAATTCACAACCACTCAAGAAAACTGACCCAAAAATGCCAAGTTTAGACCTCCTGAAGGAACAGAAAGAACAAAACCTCTGCAGTCACTGGAGGAAGGAGCAGGGGGTGGTGACTGCTCAGGACCAGCCAGGATTTACTCACCTGCTCCAGGGGCTGGAGGGTGATCCGTCCCTCCATCCCACAGTTCCTCCAGACACCTCAAGCTCCAGTTAGCCCAATTAGCCCAGTTGTCCCAGTTCCCAGCCCAGTCCAGCAATTTTCCTGCCCATCCAGTGCTGCCACTGGCTGCTGCCCTTTCCCAGGGAGAGAACACCCCCTGCCAGAGATGGGAGCAAAGCTGGAAGTTGTCAGCTGGCTCCCAGAGCTCTCTTCTCACTCATCCTCAGTCCATCCTTTAGCATGTTTTGAGTGAATGAACTCCAATCCTGGATCAGCACTGTCAGGCTATGCAAACAAGTGTTATTGTGTGCCACTCAAGTGGATGGATTAGGAGAGAGCTGAATGCTTTCTGTGCAGGTCCCTGCTAAGTTCCTGTAATTCCATCTCCCTGTAGCCACCTCCAGCCCCGCTCTGCCAGAGTCAGACAGCTGAGAAGTTTTCCACCCACATTTTCCACCCCTCATCCTCGCCCACAGAGAGCTAACGAAGTGAAGGAGGAAGGATTGTTCACCAAAGCTCTCAGGGGGGAGGGATTAGACAAAGGAAAGAGAAAGCAAGGAATAACAAGATATTAATTCATGCTGGCTCCAGCTACAAAATGGGTCTCTTACTTGCTCTGTCCTTACTACAAGATGTCTTAAAACACTCACAGTGCATGGCTGGGGAATGTTATTTGGCTGCCTCTAAAATAATTTTATCAGTTCTGGAACATTACATATGGACTTTATTGAACTATTCCATCAGGAGTTTTCCCAGCAGCAAACTCTATTTACTTGTCAGAGCTGTTCTTCAGAAATCAGTCATTTTATTCCTTTAAACTTAGTTTATTCTTTCCTAGTAATTATTTATTAGCTAATAATCCCTTCCTGGGGCTCACAGTATTGGGTGGCCTTTAGGTGAAGCAATAGGAAATGGAATCCTTAATTCCAAACCCAAGCCAGGCAATCCAGCCTGGGATGTGTTTGGTATGCACTGAGCTGCCAGGATCCCATCCAGCTCCCACTAGGAGGATGTCTAGACACGACATGCCAATAATTTGTAATTAATTAGCCCCGTGCCAGCACTGCCTGCACAGGAGCTGGGGGGGGGTCAACCCCTGTGGCTGCAGCACCCTGGCAGCTGGGAACGTGTCACTGCTGCTCACAGGGACAGGGAAACTGGGACTGCACATTTCCAGGCTGTAAATGGTTCCTGGATGGCATTTGCAGTGCAGGTTCGACATCAGTCATGATTCAGCTCAGCACAGAGTGCTGTGCTCTGGGTTTCCTGAGCAGCAGCTATGGGTTGAGTCCTGCCTTGGTCATGGAATTCCAGAGGGGTTTGAAGGACTTAGAGACCCTCCATGCCACCCCTGCCATGGCAGGGACACTTCGCATTGTCCCAATGTCCAGCCTGGTCTGGGACACTGCCAGGGATCCAGGCGCAGCCACAGCTGCTCTGTGAGTTCCATCCCAGCCAGGAATTCCTTCCCCAAATCCCACCCATCCCTGCCCTGTGGCAGTGGGAGCCATTCCCTGTGTCCTGTCCCTCCATCCCTTGTCTCTCCAGCTCTCCTGGAGCCCCTTCAGTCCCTGAGCTCTCCCTGGATCCTTCTCCTGTCCAGGTGAGCACCCCCAGCTCTCCCAGCCTGGCTCCAGCCAGCAGCTCCATGGCTCCTCTGGACTCTTTCCCACGTCTCAAGCCTTTCTACCCGGGCTCTGATTCCAGGAGTGGAAAATACTTCTCCAGGTGCATGGACTAAGCACACACAGGGATTATCCCCTCAGAATTTTTCCACTGTCCCCAGATTTTGGGACTGTGCCCCTGCAGAGTACAACAGCTTGCACTGGTAATAATGGGAAAGGATCCCTGAGTTTGGGTGCTCAACTTTAAGTCATTTTTACACTAGGGATGGCATTTAGAACAACAAAATCCTTATCCTGACCTGCCACTGTGACCAAACACACACAGATTTCAAATTTCAGCTACCAAACCAACCAGGATTAGGTTAGTTTGATCACTGAGAACTTTATTTCAGATGTTAGAAAGATAACTGGTCTCCTAGGCTCAGGGATTTACCCAGGAGCACACAGCTGGAGTAAAGGTTGATGCAGAATTCATCTGACAAGAAAATCACTCAAAATCCTGAATTGCCAGCTCTGGGATCACATGCAGATCTCTGCTGGATGCTGCTGGTTTAAAAGTCCCAGTTTGAAGGGCTCCGGGAGGTGCCAGGTGTGTCAGGAAAATTCCTGATCTGTGGTGCTCAGGGGTGTAACGAGCTGGGATCTAAGTGCACAACAATGACTGCAGCATCCAAACAATAAAATTACTTTCTCTCTATTCCTCAGTAGCTTCCCCCCC